>JADHKJ010000156.1:0-14885 GCA_019925595.1 Grosmannia huntii
CCTTAGCACCGCCCTCTCGATCGTGTACAAGGCGAACCACGATGTGGGCACTGCCGTTGACACCATCCTTCAACGGCTTTTCTATACGATTACATCCCAGGCGCTCCGTCTCACCACGGCGTCGCCCCCGACCACCACGGCCGTGCCGGCCACCGATCACCACCCACCCCCTACATACGCGGCCAAGCTCTCCGCACCTAAAACCAACCCCTTGTTACAACAAACAACCAAACACCACGGCAACCCCAGTCCTACATCTACCACAGCAACGAAACCACCGCTACGTGAGGAGGTTATTCTCCACACTAGCCGCATAACAGTACCGCCGTCCAGTAAGACTATCGTTAAAGCTATTAAGTCGGCTGCTGGGCACCGTGTAGAAGCTGTTGGCGTGCGACGTCTCCTAAGCGGTAACAGCGCCGTCGTCTTTCCAGGCGGATTAGACCGCTGGTTTGTTAAGGATACAACCTGGGCTAAAGCCCTTAACATAGACATAACAATTACAGGCCCGAAAGTTGTTATACGCGGCGTACCGACAAATACGCTTCGCTAAGATCTCCGCACTAAACTAAACACACCCTGCCTAGTCCTTTAAGCGCGCCCAATAATCCGCACGGACGGTCTACCGGCCACGGTGGGCAGCCTATGCCTTACCGTAGCTACCGACGCTAACGCCGCTCTACTTATCCAGGATAGTGTTACGCTAGACTACAACCTGTACCGCGCCGTCCCGTATAAGGAAGATACTAGGCCGAAAATCTGCTACCGGTGCTAAACGTGGGACCACTATGCCCGCAGCTGTTAAAAGCCCCTTCGATGCGCATACTGCGAAGGAGCCTATAAGAGCCACGCCTGCGACAAAACCCTAAAGGAGAGGCACTGCCTAAACTGCCGCGGGCTGCACCTAGCCTACTCTTACACCTGCCCGTTTTACTAAACCACCCTTACTAAGCTCCAAGCTACCAGCGGCACGGGACGCTAGCCGCCGCCCGCCTACTTTAATACTACGACTACAACACATACACTACAACTACCCTCTATATCCTTTTAATAGTAGTAATTATTTCGTAAAATATACATAAAACTAACTACTATACACAAACAGCGCTACACAATGCAGACACCCTCAGAGCCGATATTCTCTTCCTTTAAGAAATAACTAAAACAAGAAACGGCGACGCACTAGGCCCGGCCTTAAGCAAGTTCTACAAGCTTTAAGCCGGCGAGGGCCGCCTCGCCGAATACGTGGCAAAAAGCTTGCCGCTATCTTGCTAGAAATACACTGCCAAAAAAGACCTTATCTATATTATAGTCTACACATGTAAGCCTCGCCTACTTTACATCTTCGGCATTTATAGCGAGCCTACCCTACCTAGTAAACCATAAGACTTACCGCTCGCCCGCCCCGCCTCTTTACTACCCCTTAGCCTTAACGCCAACGTTATCTTAATGGAAGACGTTAACCTCCACTACCTACTTTAGGATACGGCCAGACGGACCTTTGTACACGCCGACGCTCTCCTCGACCTTATAGATAAATAGGACCTATCCTTACTTACACCCCTAGGCACACCATCGTGGCAACTATAGGGCGGCCGGTCTTACTATAGGCCGTCGACAATAGACTACACGTAGGCCTCTCCGCGCCTCTAGGCTGCACACTTTGTACTTAACTAGCCAGGGTCCGACTATACGCTATAAGCCTGCTCTATCCTAGTAACAACACTACCGGTGCCGGCAAACGGCTTTTGCTAGTCTCGACTTAACTAGGAGAAGGCTGCAGCCTTTAAACGAGCTATTCTACTCCTAACACTACCCTCGCCAAGCTCCGCCGCTGAACTTAAACGCTAGACAGATAACCTTATTGGCAAGCTTACCGGCATTATGTATGCGTGTGTCCTAGCTAAGTTACCCCTTTAAGGATAACCTTTTCCTGGATAGGATACAACTACCGCCGCCGTTACCGACGCCCTCTACATTGCAAAAAGGAGAGTACGGGCCGGAGACTAGTCTACGGCCGCCTATAATTCTGTAAAAGAGGTACGGCGAGCTTAACGGCGTGCCCTTTGCTAGGCAGGCATACGCTACTAGCGGGCCGTCTTGCATAAAGCCTTAGAAAAAGACACAGACTTGTAGAGACTAAAAAAGTGGGCTTGCTTTAAAAGCTATACCCCTTTCGCCCCTTTACTCCTCCCGCTATTACGACGCCTAGACGGTACATACGCTACACACGTTAACGATAAGGCGGACATTTTATTCCGCCGCTTCTTTCTAACCTTAGACGCTACGACGCCTCCGCTACCGCTAAAGGCGCTGCTTAGCCGCATCTTTGTAAGCTAACACGTCTCCTTAGAGGACGTCTCAGCAGTAGTTTACCGTACCTTTTCGAGGAAGGCTTTTAGGCCGGACTAAATCTTTAACGCACTCCTTTAAGCTTGCGGCGACTCCTTCTTTCTATAGCTATAAAACTTAGCAGCCGCTAGCCTTCGTCTTGGCTATTGGCCGTCTTACTTTAAAGCCTTTCGCACAATTATTATTCTAAAACCCGGTAAGACCGCGTAGGAGAAACAAGAAGCAAAAGGATGGCGCCCGATAGCACTTCTTAGCACCGTTAGCAAAGTTATTAAAACTATCGTAGCCCGCCGGCTTGCTAAAACGGCAAAGGAACCACCTCCTCCTAGAAGGCCAGATAGGCAACAAACGCTACCGGTTAACCGAGCTCGCCGCCCGCCTCCTTACCAACGCCGTACGAAGCGC
The DNA here is from genome assembly GCA_019925595.1 of Grosmannia huntii. Taxonomy (NCBI): domain Eukaryota; kingdom Fungi; phylum Ascomycota; class Sordariomycetes; order Ophiostomatales; family Ophiostomataceae; genus Grosmannia; species Grosmannia huntii. The sequence continues at coordinate 2,758 of JADHKJ010000156.1, forward strand.
GTAGGGCAACGGTAACACAGCATCTCTTCTCTAGCTAAACATACGGGGCGCTTTTAATAACGTCTACTATAGGTAGCTTATCCATACTCTATACACGCTCCACCTTCTGGTTTAGATAATTAACTAGGTTACTAGCTACCTAAAAGATCGGACGACGGCACTCGCCTTTAACGGCAAGACAGCTTCGGTGCAGACCGTGTTAGCCGGCGTCCCACAAGGGTCGCCGCTATCACCGATCCTATTTATCCTTTTCACCACACCGCTCTACCATAACCTCCTTCAATACCGCCGGATTATTACCTTTGGATTCGCAGATAACACCAGCCTCCTCGCGAGCGGTGCTACTACGAAGTACTGCTGCTTTATCCTTCGGGAAGCGTGGCGCACAATTCTGAAGTGGGCGCGGCCGCGAGGCGTCGTATTCGAGCCAGCCAAGAGCGAGCTACTCCACTTCTCGCGCACCCACACAGCCCCGACAATGACGCTTACGCTCGACGGGACCACGGTCCTTACCCCACGCGAGTCGACTCGCTTCCTGGGCATCTAGCTTAACAGGAAGCTACTTTTTTCGGAGCACGTTAAGCAAATAAAACGCCGCCTTACTACGCAAAGCTATGCCCTTACAAGACTTACCGGGAAGACCTGGGGCTGCACGCTCCCGTAGGCCCGCACAATTTACACGGCAGTGCTCCGGAGCATAGCAGCCTACGGCGCGAGTGTCTTTCTCCCGAAGACGGGCAACCGCCGACCGACGATCTCCCTTAACACCATATTCCATAGCTACCTCCGCACTGTTATTAAAGCCTATTAATCTACACCCATCTATCTTCTACACTCCGAGGCCGGGATACCCCTGCTAAACTTATACCTAGCCTACCGCCGCGCCGTCTTCTTATCCCGGCCAGATTACCAGGCGAAAGCCTAAGCTATCCGGTACGCGGTCTGCAAACCCCGGCTATTTACTAACTACTACCCGCCTACCCCCGCCCTACCTCCACCGCCTGCCTCCGAAGAGACGGACTAGACTACCGTCACCGACCGTTGGAGGGCTCTCTAGCAACAGGACGCCAAAAAAGGCCGCTCCGCAAGATCCCCCGCGGCTCAAACACCATGTTAGTCGGCCAAGGCCGTACAACGTCGCCACCTCCACCTAACGAAGGCCGAAAGCAGCCTCCTTACGCAAATCCGAACAGGCCATATCGGCCTTCGTGCATACCTCCACCGGCAGGGCGCCGTGGACTCGCCAATATGCGTGTGCGGCACTAAAGACGAGACCCCGACCTACGTCCTCCTAGAATGCGCAGCAACACCCCCGAAACCGCCAAACTGGCCACAAACACCGACGAACCTAGACCGCCGCCTACAGACGGGCCCTACCGGCCCGGCCACTGCTTCGCTGGCTTATGCGGAGCGGGAGGCTCCCGGAATACCGCTTAGCCAGGGAGCTGGAGAGGTTACCGACGCCGGCGTAGACGATACCCTTACCTACTTCCATTAACCTCGCTGGCTTTGCTCCCCTTTTGTTTTCTACCTTGCCGCGCTTTCGCTTAGTTGTTTAATAGTGGCCACTTACGGCTTACTGTACACGCCTTAGCTAGAACACATACTACCTAGATCTGTGACAGTTTTTTCCCTAGAGGGTTTTGTCTAGCTAGTCGCTAATAGTTAGGACTGGCTGAGAAAGGCGGATAATAATAATAATAAGCTAGCAACGTAAAAGAACTTGCGTATACATTTTTACAAAACATTATTAGTTAATACGGTTTACCTAACAAGATAGTATTAAATAAAGACAAGCTATTTACGTTAAACTTTTAAAAATTACTTATAGTATAACTTAAAATAAAATATAGATTATTTACAGCTTATTACCTACAAATAAATAAATAAATAAATAAATAAAATAACTTAACTAAATACTAGAATAATACCTTTAATGCTACGTTAACTAACTATAAGACGATTAAGTTAAATAGCTACCGTTAGCATAGTTTGCTTATAACAGCGCAACCACTAACTATAAATATATTACCATTTTACGCAAATTACATGTTATAAACCATACTATTTCCTTAGTAATAAACCTAGTAGTGTTAAAGGGTTTATGTAAGTAGGCAGGTTAAGGCCGCTTCGTGTACAATACGTATAGGCAGATCTCTATTGTGCGTTGTTATCGTTCTTTCAATGTGGCATAAGGCAGCGAGGCCTATTTAGGTGTTAAGACTGAATACTTAGATTGATTGCTAAAGAGCTGTAAGAAGGAGAGTGCTATCTAGGTGGTAGGGACTGTAGTCTTATATACACGAGTGCTTCTTCCATCTCTTCCTGGCTTGAGGGATCGCACTTCGGGTTTTCGATCCTGGCTCGAGGGATTGCACTTTGGGTTTTCGATCCTGGCTCGAGGGATCGCACTTCGAGTTTTCGATCCTTATCTGGTTATCGTCTGATCATGTGATCGTATCTCCCTTAGTAATCCTGTGCGGGATCATTGTCCTTGTCACGTAATCTCTTAGACCGCCTGTGCTCCCATTGGTCCGTGTGCATTCTGCCGTGTGGAGTGGTTCTGTTTCTTCTTCTGCTTGCCGTGTGATGTGGTTATCACATTACCTCCCTCCTCCCATACTTTGTCCTCAAAGTAAGTTTTTTTTTTCCTCCTGCATTCTCTTGTGATAATGTCTGATCGTGTGTTCAGTGGTCGCATTCTTCGTTCACGGAAGGTTTAACAGCGTAAGAACCTTCTTTCTTTTATTTCTGCTCGTGCGGTAGACATGCCGCCTTGTACTCGTTGTAAGCGTCGAAAGATTGCGTGTCGTGCTTCCGTGGTTAACTCAACCCGTTGTAAGGCGTGTGTGGCCGCCAACCAGGGTGGTTGCGATGTCTTTAGTCTTTCTTCGGTTTGGGTCGACCGTTGTCACGGACAGGCAGGCGGACAGGTAGGCGGGGCCGGGATTTGGGACGGAAGGGTATATTCAGAATGGCTAGTCTTCTACAAAGGTGCAGGCAGGGTTAGGTTGTTGACGAAGACGTAGCTTAAGGAGCTACGATCAGGAGGCAGGGTCATCTACGGAGTATATGTAACGCAGGCGGTGTAGCGGGCAGAATGCTCAGGCGACGGGTCATGTGATACGCAGGGGTCGGGCGAGGGTCTGCCATGGCGGTCCGTGACAGTACCCCCCTTCCTACGGCAGAGCTCCGTCGATGCCGCAGGGTCGGGATTCAGTGCAGATCAGGGCCCAGGCTTATCAGGGTAGCGGCGGTGGTAATTATCCAGGAGTTGTTTCGAGTGGGTTAAGTACTCAGCGGGTTCAGTAGTCGGGTCGTCGTATCCAGTCCAGCGGACGACGTATTTCAGGCGGGGGTTGCGGCCACGGCCGCGGCGCTCCCAGAAGGAGTTTAGAATCTCTTCGACTTCATATTCAGTCTCGCCAGCTACCTCGACGTGTGGTGGCGGCTGGCGGATTTGTCTAGGGATCGGGTCGGAGGTATCCGCAAAACGGAGGCGGGAGACATGGAAGACAGGGTGAATCCTCATGGAGGCAGGCAGGTCAAGTTTGTAAGCATGCGAGCTAACTACCTTGGAAATGCGAAAGGGGCCAAGGTTCTTCCAGTCGAGCTTCTTTTGTGGACGGGCAGTGCGGATCGTCCGGGCGTCCAACCACACCATGTCGTTTAGTCTAAACTGTCGAGGCGGGCGTCGGTGTCGGTTGGCTTGTTCTTCGTGCAGGTTCTGGGCCATCGCCATCTCGTTGCGGGTCAGGTCTAAGATCTCTTGCATCCTAGCGGCGAAGGCGGCGGCATCTCGGGACTGTGCGGTGTAAGGCAGATCGGAGACGGGCTCAAAGCCCATCCGGGGCTGAAAGCCGTAGTTGGCGAAGAACGGGGATATGCCAGTGGTTTCAGAGTAATGAGCGTTGCCGGCGAACTCGGCGAGGGGCAACCACTCATCCCAATCATCTTGCAGATACGCCACATAGGCGCGCAGGTACTGTTCCAGAACAGAATTCATTCTCTCAGTCTGGCCGTCAGTTTCAGGGTGGTGGGCAGAGGACAGAGCAGAATCGATCTTCAGGATTCGGGCGAGGCTTTGCCAGAGCTCGGCAACAAATTGCGGCCCTCTGTCGGAGACCATGGAAGACGGCAGACCGTGCAGCTTCCAAACATGCTTTAGATATAGGCGGGCCGCGTCCTCGGCACTGCAGGTTCCATAGCAGGGGATCAGGTGACGCATTTTCGTTAAGCGGTCAACCACGACCATGATCGCATCATGGCCATGACTCTTTGGCAGGTGCGTGATAAAGTCCACAGAAATATCACGCCAGGCTCGGTCGGGGATCGGTAGGGGGCGGAGCAGGCCATTCTGGCCGTCACGGAACGGGGTGGCCCTTCGGCACGTATAGCACTTGCGGACCCAGCGGGCGACATAACTGGCCATACCCGGCCAGTAGTATTCCCGGGACAGGAGATCATATGTCTTGGATCTGCCGGGATGGCCAGAGACAGGGGAGTCGTGGCAGAGGCGGAGAAGCTCGGCCTTCAGAGCATCATGGTCGGGGACATACATGCGGTCCCGGACATACAGGTATCCTTCGCGATCCGAACACTCAGCAAGGGTAAGTGTCGGTAGTCGGTGGACGGGGTTGTCGGAGTCGGCACTATGTATAGCGGCCAAAGCGGCGCGCGGGACCGGGTCAGATTCGTATGCGAGGCGGAACAGTTCTTGCAGAGTCGGCGGAAGCATGATCTGGTTAAACCGGAGTCTTGGTGGCTCTCTCTTAGGTGGCAGGTTCTGTGACTTTAGGACGGTCTGGCTCTGGTGCAGAAGTCTTTTATCCCCCTCCTTAGGGAGGTCTCCTGACCTCCGTGTAAGGGCATCCGGCTTGCCGCCTTGTTTGCCGGGACGGTAGAAAATTCGGAAATTAAAACGGGACAAGAATTCAGACCAGCGAGCTTGACGACGGTTTAACTGCTTCGTCGACATAAAGTATTCCAGGTTGCGGTGGTCAGTAATAACTTTAACAGGCGAGGGTGCTCCCTTAAGCTTGGGGCGCCATTCTTCGAAGCATCTGACAATGGCCAAGAGTTCTTTATCGTAGATCTCATAATTACATTCGGCTGCCGAGTGTTTCTTTGAGTAGAAGGCAACAGGACGGAGGATGCCATCATTGTCGTATTGAGACATGATACCGGCGGAGACGTAGTCGGAAGCATCAGTTTCAAGGATTACATCCTTGTCCCAGTTAAAATGGGCCAGTACCGGGGCAGCAGAGAAGTGGTCTTTTAAAGTCTGGAAGGCGGACTCGCAGGTAGAGTCCCAGAGGAACGGAACACCTTTCTTCGTAAGGCGGGTTAGGGGGCCCACCAGGCCCGAGAAGTCGCGGATAAAGCGGCGGTAAAAGTTGCCAAAGCCGAGGAAGGCTTGCACATCAGTTAGGCAGTCGGGGGTCGGCCATTGGCGGACAGTGGCGACCTTCGCAGGGTCCATGCGGATGCCGTCGCGGCCGACAATTAGGCCAAGAAACTTCGTCTCAGTGCAGTAAAACTCGCATTTCGAGGCCTTCGCATACAGGCCAGCTTGGCGGAGGCGCTTAAGGACGGCGCGGACATGTTCGGTATGTTCTTCTCGGGTGCGGCTGTAAATCAGGATGTCGTCGAGATAGGCGGTGCAGAACAGATCCAGGTATTCTCGGAGGGAAGAATTAATATACCGCTGGAATGAAGACGGGGCCCCCGTCAAGCCGAACGGCATTACCAAACTCTCAAAGAGTCCAAAGCGGGTACGGAAGGCAGTCAGGTACTCCTCTCCTTCCGTCATGCGGAGGTTGTTGAATGCCGAGACAATATCGATCTTCGAGAAGTAACGCATTCCAGACAGGTTGTTCAGGGTCTCCTTAATCAGCGGAAGCGGGTATCGGTCCTTAATAGTAACAGCGTTCAGGGCACGGTAGTCAACGCAGAATCGGAGTCCGCCGTCGGACTTCTTAACAAACAAGACAGGGGAAGCAACAGGGGACGAGCTAGGGCGGATGAATCCTTTCCGGAGGTTCTCATTAAGCCACTCCCGAAGTGCTCGGAGCTCGTCGCGGGACATAGAGTACAGCGGGCCGAAGGGCAAAGCGGCGTCCTTTATCAGAGGAATGTGGTGGTCCATAGGTCGGTGTGGGGGCAGCTTTTCAGCTTTACGGGGCGAGAAGACGTCAGCGAAGTTAGCTAACTTGGCCGGCAGGCGCACGAGGTGGGCATCGGTTATTTCGGGCGAGTCCAAGACGCGGTCAATCTCTTCCAATGTCGAGACAAACAGACGGCAGTTGGCGCGGCGGGCGTAGGCCGCGGCGCCTTCCTTCGAGATCGGGGTAATGTTCATGTGGCGGAGTGCCACGGGTCGGGCCGGCAGGTTGCGGGGTCGGTCTTTCTGGGGGATGTCGTGGAGGGCCCGGAGCTTCTCTGGCCGTCCCGGGACGTTACAGTGGTGGCGACAGTATTCGCTATCAAAGGTGATAGAGTGCTCGGCAAAACGGACGGTTGGGTCGTGCTGCTTTAGCCACGGCATACCTAACACGATCGGATAGTGGGCTAGTTGTGTAACAAAAAACAGGACGTTCTTCTGGCAGTGGTCGTTAATGCGGAGGCGGGCACGGACATAGTGCGTGCATTGGCCGGCCTCAGCAGGCCTCCCGTCGAAAACCTTAATCTCGAACGGGGAACGGAGCGGGTACGTTGGTAGTTGGTGTCGAGACGCCCAGGCAGAGTCGATAAAGGCCTTGCCCTCAGCACCGCAGTCGGCGAGGGCGTACGTAGGAAACAGGCGGTCCCCTAAAGACAGCTCGGCAGGAAGGATCATAAGATCCGAGCGTTGGTTATATTCCTCCTCAATAGGGAGTCCATGAGCGGCGGCGGCAGAGATGCGGAGGCGTGTGGTCGTAATTGCGCGAGAGGATTCCCCCTGGACGCGACTTAGTCCAGGTGGGCTCCTTTTTTCGACGAGCGGCTAGAGTGGTCGGACCGGGGCAAAGAAGGTGATCGGTGGCGGCGACGGGAGCGGGAGGAGCGGGACGGGGAAACAGAGTGTGGCAGGTGGGCCGAACGGAGTTGGCGGGTATCAGGGCGAGGGCATTGAGCTACCAAGTGATCCTTAGATCCGCAACGGAAACATTCCCCATTAGCCCGACGGTTAGTACGGCGCTGGTGGGACAGGTCCATGGCGTTAGGGTCGGGGAGGGGTGCAGCGGCATCGGTCTGATTCGGGGTCAGGCTTCGTGCCGGCAACCGGCTGGCGGGGGGTCCGGGGCGTGGGCTGCGCCCTGTGGTCTGGGCGTTGTATCGGCGTTGGCGGCTATCCAAGTCCTGTAAGAAGGAGGCGAACGCGGCGAATTCAGAGGACGGCGGGATGTTGTGAAGGAGCATGTTCTGGAGCTCCCGGGACAGGCTGTTTTCCAGAAGGGGGGAGAGACTGGACTCTTCCATCTCTCCTTCCAGGGCTAGACGTTGAAACTCGGCCAGGTGAGCGTTAAAGTCCTTGTTGTTTTGCCGTAGTCGGTACAGGTCTCTCCGGGCCCGGTTGACACGGTCAGGATCTCCGTACGCCTTGTCCAGGAGCGTCAGGATTTGTTCAAAGTCCGTTACACGGGTCAGGTCTTCGAGGTACGGCAGCACTTGGGCGTAAGCAACGCCTCTTAGGCGGTCGGAGATGTAAGCCACGCGGGCAGCAGGCGTTGGGTAACGGTCGCGGTTCACGGTCAGTTTCCGTCGGATTTGGGTCGTAAAGCGGCGGAGGTCAGAGGCGGTTCCATCAAACTTGTCGGGGTCCGGCAGCCGTTCGGAGAGGCGAGTCGGGAGGCGTTCAGGGGCGGCGACAGGGTCCGGAATCTGTACCGGGTCTTCCGGGGTGTATATGACGGGAGAAATCAATCGGGCAGAGGACGGGGTCGGTGCAGAGAGTGTGGCAAGCCGAGTTGCCACGGCAGCCTCAATCTTGGCCTTCGTAGCTTCAGCCTGGGACTGGCTAAGCTGCGTCTGCAGGAGTGTAGCTTGCCCGCGAACAGTGGTCAGATCATCTCTCTGCTCTTGAATTCGGGAGTGGAGGGAAGCCAATTCCTTTCCCTGCACCTGAATTCGGGTGTATGTCGCGCTAAAGTATTCGAACCATTCATCCGGGTGGTCCGCAGAGTGGCGAGCGTACTCGTCGACGCTCGAGGGTATGACTGGAGGGGAAAGCTGTTCGGACATCTCGGCGGCGCCTATGGGAAGAAGCTACGTAGTGTCACGGACGGGCAGGCGGACAGGTAGGCGGGGCCGGGATTTGGGACGGAAGGGTATATTCAGAATGGCTAGTCTTCTACAGAGGTGCAGGCAGGGTTAGGTTGTTGACGAAGACGTAGCTTAAGGAGCTACGATCAGGAGGCAGGGTCATCTACGGAGTATATGTAACGCAGGCGGTGTAGCGGGCAGAATGCTCAGGCGACGGGTCATGTGATACGCAGGGGTCGGGCGAGGGTCTGCCATGGCGGTCCGTGACAACGGTGCTAAGAAGTGCAATCGGGCGCCATCCTTTTACTTCTTGTTTCTCCTACGCAGTCTTGCCGGGTTTTAGGATAATAATTGTGCAAAAGGCCTTAAAGTAAGACGGCCAATAGCCAAGACGAAGGCTAGCGGCTGCTAAGTTTTGTAGCCATAGGAAGAGGGAGTCGCCGCAAGCCTAAAGGAGTGCGTTAAAGATTTAGTCCGGCCCGGAAGCCTTCCTCGGAGAGGTGCGGTAGACTGCTGCCGAGACGTCCTCTAAGGAGACGTGTTGGCTTACAAAGATGCGGCCAAGCGGCGCCCTTAGCGGTAGCGGAGGCGTCGTAGCGTCTAGGGTTGGAAAGAAGCGGCGGGATAGAATGTCCGCCTTATCGTTAACGTGTGTAGCGTATATGCCGTCTAGGCGTCGTAATGGCGGGAGGAGTGGAGGGGCGGAAGGGGTATGGCTTTTAGAGCGAGCCCACTTCTCTAGTCTCCACAAGTCTGTGTCTTTTTCTAAGGCTTTGTGCAAGACGGCCCGCCAGTGGCGTGTGCCTGCCTGGCGAAGGGCACGCCGTTGAGCTCGCCGTGCCTCTTTTACAGAATTGTAGGCGGCCGTAGACTGGTCTCCGGCCCGTACTCTAATAATAATATAATAATGCAAAGAAAATATGGGACAGATTCTGAGGATGTAGGTAAATTCACACTGTTCGGTCCATTTTCTTTATGATCCGCACGTTTTGTATCTTTTTAGGGGCTAATTTTCCTTTATTGTTCTCAACATAATCCACCCTTTTCTCATTCTCATGCTCTTAAATCTCAGCCCTTCTCTCTTTTTCATCTTTGCGATTTCTCATCATTCATTTACCATTGACCTCAACATCCTTTGTCTACATCTTCACAGGCTCTATATCATCCACAATGGATAACAAGCTTTCGGTGTTATCCAACAAGACGTATGTTTGGTCTCTTTTTCTTCTTTTGTTTTTCTACTCCTGTTACTTAGCTGTCCCGAAAATTGAGCATGAGTCGTAAGAATTCATACAGGAAGTGTGTTGCTCACCGCCCGGCCAAGGTCCTTCCTGTCTCCACCAAGACCGTGCCGACATCGGTGGAGAGTGACAATGGTTAGACCAAGGCCCTAGCCACTGTGTTGAGGCCCATTACGCAAAAGTTCATGGATGATTTCAGCTACAAGCAGCCACCGCTGATAGACAATGAGCGGCTGCGGCAGACGATGCTCAAGCGCGGCGCCGAAGTCGGCCTCAACCCGGCCGACGACAGGCACATTCAGCGTTGTTTTGAGGCTGGTTTTTTGTTTGCCGAGGTATTAGTTGCTATCTACTCTTTTCAAAAACAGCTTGACTGACCCATCGCAGCTCTGCAAGCCCCGTCACCGGCTTGAGGTGCAAACCTACATTGTTCACTTGGATGGCCCTTATGGTGGATGACCGCCACAACAAGGACATTGTACAGCACTTGCCGCACTTCCCCCGGCGCTTCTACCTCAACGAGAAGCAGCCTAATATTGTGCTGGAGGAGTTGGCGCGTGTGCTGCGGTCGTCGTATGGCCACTTTGAGCAAATCTCGGCCGATTATACCATTATCTCGTCACTAGGTTTCCTCGACTGCCAGTGTATCGAGATCCGCGAGGACTTCAGAATATGCCGGCCACCAGGGGCGGGTAGGCCTACTACCCCTACCACTTCCGCGAGATGGAGGGCATCGGCATTGCGTATGCCATCTACGGCTTCCCCAAGAAACAGTACCCGAGCATCACCAAATACATCCAAGCCGTGCCGGACATGAGCATGGTGATTTGCTATCTCAATGACATCATGTCCTAGGTCCCTCGTCTCTTCCCCCCCTTGTGTTCCACTTTATTTCCATTGTGCTTGGCGAATAACACCTTGCAGTTTCTACAAGGAAGTGGCCGCTGGCCTGAAAAAGAATCACATCAACTCGCGGGTTGGCTACGAAAACAAGGCGCCACTAAGGTGCTCAAGGATGTGTGCGCCGAAACAGTCGCGGCGGCGAGACGGATTGAGCAAGTCCTCGAGGGCGAATACTTCGAGACGTGGAGAGACTACCTCAACGGTATGACATCCTTCCACCGACGAAACCAGCGATATATGTTACAAGATCTCGGGTTGTATGAAAAGTCCGGGTTTGATTAAGAATTTCCGGGATCAGTTGCGGTTATTTGTGGCTTGGGAGTTTTTGTTTCAAGTTTTCTTTGGTCGCGTTGTATTTTGCAGTGTCATCGGAACGTGTTACAGAGGCTAGGCCATGGAAGGTAGGGAAAATGGGGCCTGCCTTGCGTAGGAATCTTCTTCTGACAGAGAGCGTATACTACACGGCCGCGTCATAATGGAGACCCAGTCTTATGTATGTGGCAGCCCGGGAAACAGCCCCCACGGGAAACGGCCTCGCACGACAGAAACTGTCACGTTATGCAGCCACGTGTGTTGACATATCTTACACCAATCCCTTTGTTTTTGCTTCCACTATTGTTACGCGCCACTGGATGAGGTGCTAATTCACAAATTATGAAATTCTGAGCTGCAATACTATGTGTTCATTGAAACCCTCTGGTCCGACTGGGCTTCATGAAGAATGTCCGTCATGCGTGAATACAAGCCGTCGTCATTGATCTCCCACCGCCCGCCGTTCGGGAAAACAACCTTCCGCAATCTGTTGACCCAAGGCACCATCGGCTGATGGTACGCAGTGAAGTTCTCCCCCGCTGTTCTGAGAAAGTCCCCTTCGTGAGCTATCTGCCCCTTCTTCATAGCCGCTAATCGGTTCGTCCCCATATAATTCCACTCATCGAACTCAGCAACGACCCTTTCCTTATTGGGGCCCTCGTAATGGATACATATCCAGAACAGCACCCAGAAAAACGACTCCAGATCGTGCATGAACGAGTGCTGTTCGCCGAGCAGCGCGCCAATCGCCATAAACGCCCTTGTTCCCGTCTTCCCCTTAGCCCCTGACGCCTTTAACCGCTGCTCCTTAATAGCCAGGTCTAGGTCAATTAAGAACGACTCCCACGAGTTGTTGGCCTTATCCTCGTTGATTATTAAATTGTTGATTGAGATATCGCGGTGCAGGATGCCAGCACGGTGTAGTGACTCGTGGCCTTTAATGCACTCCTTTAGTGCTGCAAGCAGCGCAGCAAGGGAGCTGGCCTCGTAGATCGGCTTTCCATAGTCCTGAAGAATGACACGCCGGTGGACCCGGTTCGCCAGTATAGCAGCCGAGTTTGCTTTGCTTGAAGATGCTGCTTTAAGGCACTTGGCGGGCGGCAGTTGGGCGTTAATCTGGCTAGACGACCGTTTTAAACCCGTACGGCTTTGGCTGCGATTTTGCTGGACCTTAGCAGCACTTGCGCCTATAGCACTCGCACTTAACGCTGTAAAGTGTCCATTCTGGTAGTTCTTTGCCTTTGTAATGTCTAGGCCATTTCGCACATTGCCCTGGATATCATCGTCCACGCCGCACACTTGAACTGTTTCGTGGTGGTAGTATCGCGCCACGTTAACAACCCCTCGCTTAGTCGCCTCCTGAAGCAACTCCCCTTCTTCGTCACGTTCCGTGTATTGCCAGGAATCCTTAACAACAAGGGTCCGGTT
>JADHKJ010000157.1:0-14806 GCA_019925595.1 Grosmannia huntii
CGCCCAATTAGGTTTGGTCGGGTCGCGCGGCAGGCCACGTGACACGGCCTACTGGTTGTTCCGAGCCGAGGGCAGGGCCGAGGACTTACACCGGGCCATAGCCCGTCACATGATCACTATCACCACGGTAATTAAGGGTGATTAGGAGTGATCAGGAGTGATCACTATTACCACGGTGATTAAAGGTGATCTAAGGAAGAGATGGAAGAAGCACTCGTGTATATAAGAAGAGAGGAAGCAGGCCTGTTTGTATAGATATCTTTCTTCTTTAGCTTAGTTTTCAACCAGTTTGATTCACCCAACAGCGACTTCTCCCATTGGGCTGGATCCTTACACTTACTAGCTTTTAATATTATAAGGTTATTACCGTGTTTTTCGTTTTAACTTATAACTAGCTAGTATTATTCTTATTATCTTTTTCTAAGCTATAAGCATTCTTGAATCGCCTATTCTCTTCCAGCTTAGCTTCATCGTTTATGTATCCTTCGCCGCTAATAAGGAATACCTTCTGGGCGTTAAAGCCCGTCGCAGGCGCTAGCGCATAGCCCTGCTGGTTAGCGACGGCCTGCGTATCTGCGGCCTCGTTGACAAAGTCGTAGTTCCGGTGAGTGTGCCTGAATGCCCACAGCACCACCACCGGGCTAACCCAGCATAACTCGCCGCGCAGGTCTGTAGTGAAGGCCGACGCCACTAGGCTGCCACGGTGCTGTGGGTCCGCAGGTCGATCGTCGGGCTGTGGTGGGTAAAGATAGCGATCCGCCGCTGCGGCTCCACGGTCGTAATAGCGGAGACCTGCGCGTTAAGCCAGCTTAAATCGGCGGCGTGCGCATCGTTGTGGCCAGCGACGTCCCAGCCGTGGATCTGCCGGAAGTCGACGAGGCGGCCCGCGACGGCGTCGTGCTGGTCCGCTAACACTGCTGAAAAGAGCGTGCAGCCAAGCACCGTAATTGCGTCCTTAGGATTGCTAATACTGTCGAATATGTCGTATAAACCAGAAATGAGAGAGGAGTGCGGCGTTGTGCCGTGAAATAAATTGTACTGTGTACTTCGTACGCTTTTATTTAGTGAGGGCAGTATAAGACAAATATATACGGAAGATTATTTTAGCCACATTCCACTAATAGCTAGGTAGCTCTCCCACTAAGTCGTAGCGCACTATAGTATCCAATAGTGCTCCTAGTACCTATAATTACGGCGAGAGCACACAGTGTTAATAAGTGCTAACATTTATAATTTTTATAATTTTTAGAAAAGCGGTGAGAAGGAACTATTCGTAGGAAACCTCCGGTACGTCTTACAGTATTCTGCTGCTAGGCGGTGAGCCAAATAAGTTACGTGGCATTGTCTCTAGAATTTTGACGTGTCTTTAGCAATTACCCCACGGTGAAAGCTTCGAGTCTAATTAGACAGCAGCGACGAGAAACATAAATAAAACAGCCCCAACAATAAAGAGCCAGCCATGCACGAAATTTTCCTAACTGCCACAGTTCCTGATGGCGAGATTGAGCGTGCTAAGGCCCTACTTCAGGGTCTCTCCGGCATGACTGCCTACAACAGCATTCATCGCGTCTTATATTTTTCAGGTCCGGTCCAACCACGGGGACTAACAGTGAAACGCTCGATTCCGGTGCCGTTACAACCACCCCAGATGCGGTTGTGGAGTGAGCTGCACCAAAACTTGAGCCGTCAGTCGTTTATTTTGCAAGTTCGTTATCCTGTACAACAACCAGAGTTCGGCAGTGTTGGGGACGGTCGACCGACAAACGATTCTTCGCCTTCTTCACCCTCTTCTGTCAACCCCATGGGAAGTCTAAATAGCAGACCAGCCACATTGAGTTGGTCCGATATTCCTGATCCAACCACAGCTTCCAACGGTGGTAACCCCATGGTTATGCAGCGGAAGAAGATCGAAATATCAGATACAAAAAATATGCCTGCTATTTTACAAGATAATAATTATACGTTAGTCGCCCATCAATTGCAAATAGTAACTTACTAACATTGCTAGGTTCAAATCTGAGCTCATCGAAGAGTCATCATGTTTTTTCACAAATAGCACCGAATATGCCCTTGTTCGATATCACCGTATGCCCACGAACTTGGCGCCAATGAGCGGACGATCAGAATCACAACTTTTCCCAATCCATGCTCTTCCACCGTGGGAAGAAATAATCAACCCAAAATCCATACCGAACATCGACTCTTCTGGGCAGTGGCTCCTATTCGTACGTCGCCATGTCCTTGAGGATACTTCACCTGAGAAAATGGCAAAAGCTGTGGAGGAATTGGAAAGTGTTCGAGCTCAACTCTCTGGTGTTTTTGTTTTCCGGCCGGTTGACCGTCGTGCGCACGACACGAGGCTTGAGAGGCTCGTGAATAATATGCCGCTACCGTTACCACAGAAGGTTCGCGCCTAACACTGCATACTACGTTTGCTTTGGTTATTTTGGCCTCTAGCTACAGCTGATGCCTCGATTATCTGCGGAAATTCGAGCCGTGTTGGTTGAAGGCCAAACTTTACTTCTTTAAGGCTGGACTTTGTACGCGTAGTCCTCGAAAAATACAATTCCATGCTCTGCCGAACAAAATAACCCTATTAACCGCAATCACATTTTTGTTCAAGCTACTAATAGACGGCTACGTGTACCCGCGCCTCTTACCTTCACAGAACTGAATGCACTAACAGTCTATCGAGTAATTGATTGCTTCAAGTTCTTTAGCCAGCATTCGTAAATAATTCGAGACGGTTAAGGAGCACGCTAGACTCGACGCGGTATGTATTTATAGTTCTAGTTTGTTTAATACCACATGGCAGCATTTGTCTGATATTAAGCTCTGTACATCTAAAGATGTAACTAAAACTTCCTACTGTTATAGGTACTGCAATATTTTGCCGATTTATACCAGAGCAACCGGATTGTTTTACAGAAAAGTGGTATTGGTGGCACAGTAATCTGCCTCATACCCGTGGTCATAATCTGTATGTGTAAACGTTGAATAGATTTAGAGGCTCATTCGTTCTAGCACTATGTTTACTGCGAAGTAGAAACATCAACTTATGCATGAGTATCAGTATAATTGCTGTGTTAAACAACAGATAGAGGCAAGAAGATTCAAACTGTCGTGACTAGTCACAAAACGATGCGAAAACCCGGGAGAAATATTTTACTTATGGAAGTTTGACAACGTCCACTTCACCGTCCCAGGGGTTTGTCCCATGATAATTCGATAGTCGTAAGACTTGACATATTCAAACCACGTCACAGATTTCAGACAAGGATACTCGTTCAGGTTTGTGCCCGCCAAAGCCTTAACCCAAGACTCCTTTACCTCTGTATCCCCGGGCTTGGTTGATGTTTCGCCGAGGGCCATGTGCTTGTTATACGTTTTTGAAAAAGCATCATACTGTTAGTGCAAAGAAGTCAGCAAATATAGGATAACACAAAAATGAGAACCTCAAGAGAATTTAATCAAAAATGGCTAAAACTCACGAAAGAGCCGAACTGATTTGCAAATGTGGCTTTGGTACTCGAAACATATTGATCCACGCCAACTATTTGAACATAGTCACTGCCAGGCCACCACTGGCTAATCTCATCAATCGTCTTCGCGTTGTTTGGGGACCAGAACATCAAACAGCGATCAATTTCTTTCAGAGCGTCAGAAACGTTGCGCCATGCATATATAAATTCTTCTGCTGCTTCAGTGTCCCGTGTATTGTCAGTTTAAGTGTCAGCGAAACCGTCCGCACTCAGGATTAGCTCAGATTCACGTACTGCCACTGTAATATCCCGTTCCAGCATAATAGTTCATCTCGTGTGCGAAACGAACCCAGACCTCCACTTTCGCATCGGTAAACTGTTTTACCACTGTTGCGATATCCTTCGCGATGGCAGGGCCGACTTCGCTAAACGTGAGCCCTGTAGGCATTATATTTGCGATAAGCACTGCACCGCTGCTTTTGATTTCGTCGAAGTGCTTCAACAGTTGGTGTCCATCGTAAGAACTTGCATTTTTAATCTGACTGAATATGCCATAGGTGCTGGCCTGTTTTCCGGTGGCCTCGTTAATTATGGTAATGTTCTCCCCGTTGTCGATGTCAGGGTTCCAGCCCCAGTAAATGCCGTTGTAGCCCTGCATCCCACCAACCGGTGGATGCATGTCCCATGTTGAGCAATTATCCTAGAAATTATGTGAGGAAGAGCCCGGGCTAGCGGTTCGTGCTTAGTGGTAGGATAGCTTCATCCCATTTGCCGTACCCTTTTCCACAAAAGGCTGCTACTTGCTCCAAATAGGGTTAAGAAGACCACTAGATGGCGCGTCATAGCTGCGGTCGGAACTTTTGAAAAATGGAAAATTCGGATTTCCAAATGTGTAAATGTAGCTGGATGAAGGGCCAAGGCAGTCGGCTACTATGATTAGTTTGACAACAAATACACTGGATATTAATACGCTTTTGTACACCGGAGGAGCGTTGAACTATTTGTACAAGACAACAGTGCTAAGCTATTTCTGGAGTAGTAGAATGGCTTTAACTACTTAACTGAAACCTTTCTCATGTTTTCAATATTGGCTATGAGCCCACATGTAAGATGGTTCGGCGAATCTAGACTTGAAATCAATACTGCGGCTGATCGACTTTGCAAGGGCTGTTTGATAGCAGACTCCATTACCCTGCAGAGAGTATACAAGGATTAATTTATATCTGGGAGAATATCGACAATACATGTCATCAGAAACATGTAGCTCATGACTACCACCCCGAAAACTTCGATTTAGAGCATTTTCGGATATTACAAGAGTAAACATGAATAATTCCGGCTTCTTATCTCAAGGAAAGCCGCAAGAACAAATTATTAATGTATTCAGTATTCACCTTTATTCGGAGATTGCCTCTTTTACCCCATTTGCAATATACGTTCTAATATCTACTAAATCAAATCTAACTACCACATCCAAGATTATTAAAATTCCCATGCACTTGTTGCAAACAACGTGGTGTGAACAGCTGCCGTAGAAAATAAAGCAGCCACTGACCATAATTATCGAATTGCCGCAAAATGCCATTTACCAATTGCAAAAAAGGAAGCGGTGGTTGATATACAGGTTATAAACGTTCAAAATAATGAGAGGAAGGGTCTGATACCACTCCATACCGTGTACAATCCGGTAGGTGACTGCCGATATCATTGCTCCCATTATGAGCATGGCCCAGAGCCAGCAAAGAATGCGCATATTCCGATACTTGTTGCTCTTGTGGGCCTTCGCATCGCCTGAGGCAGCCCACATCAGCTCGATATTAAAGAGGCGATCTTTAATAGCCGTCAAATAGGCATAAGACTGAATATGCATGACGTGCTGCACATTCATTCCGTATTTTGCCTTTGCCCAGAAGCGGAACACGACAAGGCCGTAAGCAATGGAAGGTATAGCGAACGCAAGATTGTAAAACTTGAACCATTCAGGACGAAACCAAAGGAGCAGAATTCCGGGTATAGGTGAGATGAAAATACTGAGAGAAACAGCAGTATAGTAAAAGAAGCCTAGACATAGCAATAATTAGTTAAATTTACCTCGCACCGATTGATTATATAAATTCGCGTACCGCAAAGGTAGCAAATCTTTTGCATGATTGTAAGCTTCGAGACCCAAAAGTGCTTGTTCGTAAGAAGCGTTGTACTCCCACGAGCCCATCGCATTTGTTGAGAAAAGAAAGAGCGAGGTGTCGGCGGGCATACACCAGTAGCTAAGCAAAGGGGGACGTATTTAACTTTCCAGCCGCGGTCAACGGCACCAAACCTAGTTATTATCAGTAAATCGTATACATTAAGAATTGGCAAGGCAAATATAAATACCCAGTATGGACATCCTCTGAGAAGCCAATTTCTGCTGTTCCGCCAACCTCCTCAAGAGCAGCACGCCTATACATAGCATTGCTTCCTACGCATATAGATGCGCCCCAGCGATTCCGGTTCACCTGAACAACACGGTAAAAGAGTTCTTGAGTCGCACCTGCCCCCTGTTCGACCCAAGTCTGGTCATCACGAACGCGGAAAAATTGTGGAGATTGCACAATAGCGGTCTTGTCGTCGTCTAAATGAACTGCAGCAAGCTCTCGGAGGAAGTCCGGACGAGGGCAAAAATCCGCATCGAATATAGCAAAGAAATCGCCGGACGTGCGAGTGAATGCCCAGCGCAGATTCCCTGCTTTCTTTAGACGCGGCCGATCCTCACGCACGATGTAGTTAAAACTATATTGCTCCGCAAGGCTGCGAACGTTGTCCATAGCGCCATCATCAAGCACGTGAACTTGAATTTTTCCAGCAGGCCAGTCGAGTCTCTGAATATGGTCCCACGTATTGGATAATATTTCCAACGGCTCTGCGCAAACAGGCAAATATATGTCGACAGTTGGCGCATTTTCGGGTGTAATAGGATTATTTGCCACAGCATCTTGGTGAGCTTTGTAGTCCCAATCCTTGCCGATAATTCCGACGAAGTAAGAAATCAATAAATAGATATCCACGAAGCCGACAAACACTGCATACCAGACAAATATAATGGAGCACAGTGCAAAAAGCCACATGCCAGCAGAAAGTGATAAGAAAGAGAATAAGCCGAAAATGTAGAGAGGAATGCGGTTAGTATGGAGGTAGTTAAGCTTCTCTTCGTCGGTCGGACACGAAGGCAAGATCAAAGCGGGCTCCTCAATGGGACAATAGGTCCTCCTCCACGCATTATAAATACGACGGAAGAGATTTGATCTGGGCTTTGGGCCATAAACAGCATCAGCGGCCCGTTTCTCCGCATCCGTGATGCGAGTTGATTGTGCAGCAGCAGCTTCCGGGTCAGAGTGGAGGTCGGGTTTCTCATTGAGTAGTACTCCGGAACGTGGTGCAGGCGTCTGCAAGATAGTTTTAGTGCGCTGACAATCAGAATGAAGTATGGCAGTGAAATCTAGACATACGATACGCAAATCCGAACCTGCAGACGGTGGTGGAGGTGCAGGGCGGTGGCCAAGCGCCCCTAAATCACTGCTAGGTCCGCTGGCAGCAAGAGCTCGAGGCTTGGGTAGGGTCAGCGCAGAAGTGATGCATATTGCTCTAAAGGTGCTCTTACTAGGGAAGAGTCCGAGCTTGTTCTCTCTGGAGTTGCAGATTGAGATATCCTGTCATCAAACGGATTGGAAACAGCGATCGAGGCGGTAGGAGAAGGTGGCTTGGGTGGCTGCATTATGGCAAGATAAAACGATTAGATTAAGGAGCTGTAGTAGTAATTCCGGCAAAGGCCTTTTAGAGTTGGAAGGACGAATGCCAGCAATGAAGCGTGGTGAGATAGTCATATAATATTTCGAAGGTACAGGCCGGTTATATGGTAAACATATATCTTCTATCCCGTCTCATTTTATTCTCCATTTATCATTAGAACATATTGAAAATAGTGAGTGTAGTGAAACCATGATGTGCCTTGTACAAAAAAGCAAACAACAATTGGCCAGCTGAACATGCGTATAGCGGGTCAGCATCAAGCTCAGACGCAATTTCGTTGATCTTGGCGTTTTTGGGAGCTGAGCGTCGCAGCCGCAAAGCCTCTTTGTGTTTTGTTTCTCTGCCATGCATATCGTCTTTTCTGTCGCGAGAATTCATCGTGGTGAGCAGGGGTAAGTAAACAGGAAGTCAAGGTATACTCGTATTGCTTTCCGTGTTAATATAAAAATAGTGTGGGAACACAAGTGGAACAATAACTAATGGGCAAGGATTGGGGAAGAAGACTGCAGGAAAGTGGACCACGGCTGAGGCTAAAAAAGAAACAGAAGGAGCCAAGCTAAAAAGATTTCGAAAGACACATGCCCGGTAAGGATATAACCGCTTGCTGAGTTGGAGCATTTTATGGGCATTTTATCGAGTCCCAGCTGTGGAGCACTGCCGATCTCAACGACCATGCTGAAATTAGATGCTGATAAGGTGACGTTCGATCCAGAATAGTAAGCCTCCGACCCGAACTCAACTAGGCCAAGATAGGAGTTGGATGCTATCAACCTGTTGCGCCAAAGATATTGCAGCAGTGGTGATACATCCTCAAAGAAAGCAGTCTGATTTCCAGAGGCCAGCCAGGTAAATACCGAGGCGTTGTTTGAGTTCAGCCCCGTATAAAGTGTACTGGAAAATGACAGCCATGTTAGTCGCCAGGTAATCGTGAGGACAACAGAAGTGTGGAGCATACAAATTGACACCTCCCAGCTCTTGCTGGAAGCATGTTCTGTTTTTTCTGTATCCGATGGGCCACGGATCACTGACAGTGCCGATCCATATCATGATCTCTGTTGCTGCTGTAGTAGCTGACTGCGCCATATCTGCATCGATATCTGCGAACATGTCAAAAGCCACGTTTGCAACGGTGCCTAGCTGAGTGAGATCTGCATCAAGAGTCCGGAAAGATGAAGTGGCATCATTACCAGTGCTGTAAGACCACTGGACGCCAAGCTCCAGCGACGAAATGTTATCTAGAGCCACCGGAAGGTTCCATGACTCGAAGGTAACGTGGGGGTAAGAGTGGACCGAGCCAGGCTCGTCCATCCATGACCATGTAGCGTCGAAAGATGGAGGGTCGTCGTTGATCTGAACACCCATAGAGGAGAAACAATTACCAATATCAGCATACATACTGTGCCTTGTGCAGCTTCTCCTAAGGCGGATGAGATCCGTAACGAGCGTGTAGAGATAACAAAGTCACGCAGGGGCTATTGGGGGAAGCAAGGGAAGGGGGGTATAGTGGAGAAGGCTTATCCATTATGTACGCACCGACATGCACTGGAAGCCCCTGCCAATGGGGTTCCATGCATTTGAGCTGTCTGTATGAATTGAATGTCAGTTCAGTACTCTGTGCTCCGTAGACTTGAGCAAGAAGAAATGCTACTTGTAACTCCATGTGACCCACAACTCAGGCTGGCATTGCTAGATGCGGAGTAGCCATTTTCACCACATACAACAGCGTCATAAGCGTAAATGTGTTTTGAAAATCTGAGGAGACGAAGAAGCGTCAGCCCAAGCGAAAACTTGAGTCCGTAGCCGTATTGCTGTCCAGCGAGTAGTGTTGGTCGCATCGCGATTGTTTGGTCGTGTATTTTTTAGGGGTTCGCCGTCATCGACTAAATTGGAAATTTCGTTCGATTTGAGGGACGGTAACAGTCAAAGAGCGTGCTCAGTATGTATCGGACAGGGAAAACATCCTTTCGTGTGGGCTGGGCAGCTTCACATCAGCACATCTTCTAGGCAGTGCCAATAAGCTCGCGGACACCCTTCGGTGAAATAGACGCGCGTTCATCCGTTCTGGCTGCTTTGTCGCCGGCGGCTATCGTTATGGAAATTTCTCGGGTTTCCTATTCATACGCGGGACAGCGTATCAAAATCTTAGGCATACACACGTACATACTCTTAACATCGTTCATATCCACATACGCACAGCTTCTGAGACCCCACTGTTCTCTATCATCCATAAACGTCGGAGCGATTTGCGGTGTGACTGAGTAGCTGAGATTGTGATGACCCGAAACCCAACAGGGGCTTGATGTAAAAATGGGCACGGACATGTGGGCTGCGGCTGCAGCAAGCCACGTCGGCAGCTGAAAGCCTGATCAGCACTGATCGTCGCCCGAGTGGGTCGTCTTATACTACGACATACGGAGTACTCCGTACATCAAAGACGAATACGGTATTGTGGTAAGACATAACGGGAAGTCTATCAAGGTTCGGTTCTTTCCAAGACACCGCCCCGAAAGCTGATAGCTTAGATTGGTACTAGTTATCGCAGCTTACCAGCATTTTCATAAGACTAACCCGTGAAGCTGTCTAAATAAGTAGTATTTTGCGACGCCAAGAAGTCGGTGGATGGTGTCGGCGACATTCGGGCATAAATTGCAGCGCTACTAATGTTATTTTGCTTTACTTGGTTTTGCAAAAGGAAAGCCTCAGACAACGGGCTCGTGAAACTTCGGATGCAATCAAGTGGGTAGCTGAGATAAGGCGTCTTCAGGCTGAATAAGTGGGCCCAGAGTTTCCTATGTGAAACCACAATGGCAATAGTGGAATAATTGGAAGGCGAGGTTGGGCAGAGTCGTCACTAGGTCATGTTTTACAACTTCGATTTGTATTCAGGGGGCGGTTTGTGTTTTCCTTCCCTAAACCCGAAAGACGACAATTGAAGTACATAGGTGCTAAGGACGCCCTTTGTTCAAACGATTTCCAAGCAATTTTATTTCTCTCATCCTCCTTCATCCCTCATTTATACATTCGTCTTTCGGCAACATCCTGCTCCGTTGTTTGATTTCGAAGGCATTCGCCATGGCATCGCTTACGCCCATGGACCGTGCCCCCCTGACAAGAGACGCCAGCTATGAGCCTATTGTATCTTCTAAGTCCGATATGTCAACGTGGGACAGAGATATCACGAACACAGACACCGCACCTACTTCTGTTGAGCCATCATCTAAAAACTCCCCAGTACTCAAAAGCACTGATGGTCCTCCAACAAAGGCTGTGTCCTTTGATGATTTAGACACTGTTTTACTCCCTAAAATCAAAAATGTTTGCTTTGTCGGAGCTGGCTTTGTCGGTAAGCTTTTACCTACATATCCACACCTTCGCGAATTGAGCAATATTCTAACTTTCATCATAGGTGGCCCTACAGCTGCAGTGATTGCGTTTCACAATCCAAACATGATAGTTAACGTTGTGGACCTCAATGCGGAGCGCATAGCGGCTTGGAACTCGCCCCATCTACCGGTTCATGAACATGGGTTGCCGAAGATTGTACGCATTTCTCGCGACGGCACGAAGGAGGTATCTGTATTTTCGCCCAATACCAGCGAACCCGTCGTTGTCCCTGCCCGCAAGCCAAACCTCTTTTTTTCGACGAATGTCAATCCATCTATCGCGACGGCGGATATTATTTTCATTTGCGTCAACACGCCTACAAAGATGTATGGCCTGGGTGCTGGTGCAACTGCCGACCTAGGTACTCTAGAGCTAGCCACACGTTCCGTCGCCCAGCATGCTAAGGCTGGCGCCATTGTGGTGGAGAAAAGCACCGTGCCATGCGGTACAGCTAGGATGATAGCCGATATCGTGAGTTCCTTTGTATTGGGTGATTTCTATCAGCAACTTCGAGCAATTCTGATTACATTTTTAGCTCGGCCAGGTGCGCCCAGAAATGAGCTTTGAGGTGCTGTCCAACCCTGAGTTTCTTGCTGAAGGGAGTGCAGTCAACAATCTGATGAATCCCGACCGTGTCCTAATTGGCAGCGGCAAATCTGCCGAGGGCTTGCGCGCTGCAGCAGCCTTGAAGAGTGTATATGGAGCTTGGGTTCCTACCACGCGGATTTTGACTGTCAATACTTTCAGCAGCGAGCTGACAAAATTGATTGCAAATGCCATGCTCGCGCAACGCATCAGCAGCATTAACGCCGTCAGCGCTTTATGTGAGGAACTCGGTGCGGACGTCGAGGAGGTCAGTCGTGCTCTTGGTGCCGACTCGCGTCTCGGTCCGAAATTTTTGCAGTCTGGCGTTGGCTTTGGGGGCTCTTGCTTCGAAAAGGACATTTTAAACTTGTCTTGGTTGGCATCATCTCTGAATCTTCCTGAAGTCGCGCACTATTGGACGGATATCTTGACCATCAATCAGTACCAGCGGGAGAGATTTACTCGGACGGTATCTCGCAAGCTCAATAACACTTTGCGCGGGAAGAAAATTGCCGTCTTTGGCTTTGCTTTCAAAGAGGGTACCAACGATACCCGAAACAGCGTCGCTGTTCATCTGATTGCTGAAATGGCTGCAGAGCTTCCACAAGAGATAGCAGTATACGACCCAGGTTGCGCCGTCGAGGAAGTTGAAGAGGAAATCCAGCGCGTGCTAGGTCATAACGATTCGCACATGTCTCGAGTGAAGGTCCGATCCAACTGGCTTGAGACCGTCGAGGGTGCGTCTGCCGTGTGTATCTTGACTCCGTGGGACCAGTTTCGCGGTCAGCTTGTCGACACCCTTGGCTCATCCGGCAAAGGCAAGTCTGTGCACCCTAGCAGGGACAATCTTCATATAGGACTTGGAGCCTCCATCTCAGCTACAGGCGAAGGCGCTTTGAGTGAGATGGACATAATGACGCTCGAGGCTATGAAGGAGAGCCTGGACGAGGTGGCTTCGGATGATCCTCTGGGGCGTTTGCTTCCACAGCCCGTGTGCCTTCAGTTCTGCAAGGCCTGCGCTGCAAATGACCTTGAAAATTGGGTCGAAGAAATGGTCGATTGGAAGATGGTCTTCAAAGTCATGAAGCAGCCCAGTTGGGTGTTTGATGGCCGTAATGTTGTAGATTCGGCTCTGCTTCAGGGAATGGGATTCAAAGTCCACAGCATTGGTAAGGGTTTCTAGGGAACGGTGGTCAGTTTCTAGGCTGTGCTTGGGCTCATTTGTCTTGAAGAAGTATGCATGTTAAATAACAATTACCTTGATTATAACTGTCTACTGCGCCACATCGACCGTCATGAGGTAACATTATAAGTCGACATTGTTATACCTAAGTTATCTCGTCCCCTTAGTTATACGGCAGTCTTCTAGTTTCATCGTGGTTGCTGCGAAATCTTACAATTTCTTGTTAAAGACCGTATAGCTTGATTATATTTTGTGTAAGACATTGCCGACTTTGAATGTCGCCTAACCAGTACAAAAGTCTGCAGGGGGCCATCGCCAAGGACAACCACACTTCACAACGATAAAAATGGATATCATCGAGGCTGATGGTGTATCACTGATCTTCGAGACTGCTGAGATTAGGAACGGGGATATCGTAGTAGTTATAATAAGAATCGGTTATGTAACGCTGCTGAGCAAGCTGTAAGGTAAAGGGTCCTTACCTTTTCACATAGTACGAGATGGGTAATTCAACATCAAGTCTATGAAGGCGGGGGTTGGGGGTTTGTAAGCCTCCGGTAGCCACACTATCCTATCGGTTAGGATAGAATGTGACCATGCCGTACTCGTCGGCACTCAACTGTAGAAAAGAAATTCGCATGTTGGCAGGGAAAACATTTAGGCTTGTAAAAAAGCGTTCCTTTCAGCACCGCGTGAACGAAAGATCATATTTGCTCTGATAAGCCGAGGGCATAAGTCCGCGTCAATAACACCGCCAGATGTCGAAAGAACAGAAGGGATTTTTACAATGTAAAAGTCTGGAATAATGCCTAAAATTCGGAGAATTAGCCAGGCTCCGGTGTTTCGCAAAATATGAGTGTTACTCTACTACGGTGGTTCCTGCGATACTAAGCGCTCTATATCTCTTGATTTGAAATCAAACGTCCTTGTGGTTTGAAGTAGGTGGACAGTCTGATTTCGCAACATCTCTTCCAGCAAAAACAGTTTCTTCCCCCCCCCCCCCAAACCTCGAACGCATTATTGTCGATTCGTCAAATCGGGGGGGGGGGGGGGTTAACTGATTGGTCCGTTGCCGACATTTTCCTTGTTCGTCTTATCCTTGCAAAACTATCAAACTCCGAGGAAGCCTTAAAGCTTATAATACTAAGCGATATTTGAAAAGATATTCGTGGATAAACTAATCACTCATGCATAGTAACAAGTTATAAGATAAACGAAAGTAAAATAGGTAATCGCGGTTCTAAGTTATCCTTTTTTTTATTAAATAATTTAAAGGGTGTAAAAGAGCAACGAGTAGACGGTAGTTGCATCGAATAAATATTTTTATTTGTTTTTTCGATGTTAAGGAGTACTCTAACGGATTTCGAAAGAAATTATCTAGTCAGAAACCTTTCTAAACAATTGTATAACAAATGATAAACGGAGACCATTTATTTTAGCTGATAATAACATTATAATATTTAGATATTTTTATTTTCTCAGTCTTAAATGTTTTATATAATTATTATAATACATTTCTGTAAGGGGGTGTGTGCAATGTGTGATCATGCAGGCCTGTGCTGGTTATGTCGGTTGTTATTAAGACTTCAACTTAACGAACTGTAGGAGACTGGTAGGCGATAACCTACCGTCACGCTATATATATCTAGCTAAGAGTGACAACCCTGTGCGCAGTAGCTTAGCTCTTGGTGCGGTGAGGCGCGCCATTGTGGCTTAGGTGCGGGTTGTGCATGCCATACAGTTCGTAAGTTCGTCGCTTATTAAGCGACAGGTGGCTGAACCGGTGCGTGGGTGCGTGTGGGAAATACCCTTACAATTTCTTTTACTAGACAATTTAATATATTTTTAATGTATTAAGTATCACTGTTTTTTTTTATAATAAATACTTTATAAAGTAAATATTTTTATATTATTAGTTTTATTTTTAACTAAAGCTTGTCTGCTATCAATTTTTAATGCATTTTTTCCTAATTTATAAACAAAACCTATTGTAACTATTGTTGTGAATCCTAACATTATAATTAGTCCGTATAAATCGGTACTATAAAGACGAATGTATATTTAATGTTAAAAATAAAGAAGGAATTGCTTTATTAATCTCTATATTTGATAAATATAATTTAAACCTGCCTGGATCGCCGTCTTTCACAGCACCTTTACTTCAGTGTTGTTTTGAACCACACTATTTCCTCAGTGATAAACCTGGTGGTGTCAAGGGGTTTATGTAAGTAGGCAGGTCAAGGCCGCTTCGTGTACAATACGTGTAGGCAGATCTCTGTGACGGGCTATGGCCCGGTGTAAGTCCTCGGCCCTGCCCTCGGCTCGGAACAACCAGTAGGCCGTGTCACGTGGCCTGCCGCGCGACCCGACCAAACCTAATTGGGCG
>JADHKJ010000158.1:0-14603 GCA_019925595.1 Grosmannia huntii
CCGAACTTTGTGCTTTTCGAAGCAATCTCTTAAATCGAACTTTGTGCTTTCCGAAGCAATCTCTAGAACCGAACTTTGTGCTTTTCGAAGCAATCTCTTAAATCGAACTTTATGCTTTCCGAAGCAATCTCTTAAACCGAACTTTGTGCTTTTTAAAGCAATCTTTTAAATCGAACTTTGTGCTTTTCGAAGCAATCTTTTAAATTAAACCTTATGCTTTTCGAAGCAACCTCTTAGACCAAGCTTTGTGCTATTATAAAGCACTATAGACACCGATCAACCCCTGCCTCCTGCGCCAGCGCAGAGCTTCGATATGGAAACTGCGTTGCTTTACATTATCGCTCGCATCAATGCTTTAAAGAATCCTGCTCCTGCCCCCGCCCCTGCCCCTGCCCCTGCCTCTGCCCTGGCCACAGCTGCTAAAAACCTTGTTACTACGGAAGAACCAGCTCCCGTAACCCCCCGCCGAAAAAAGGTACTCCCGGATATCCCCTGCTTCTCTAGTAACCGAAAGGACTATCGTGCGTGGTCCCTAAGAGCTAGAAGCAAGATCCGGACCGACGGACTAGCCATCGGGTTACCGGACGCCCAGTTTTCCTACCTACTTTCCCGACTTAACCTAAAGGCTGCGTTGTTAATAGCCTCGTTTGTAGAAGCGGTATTCGATGCAAACCGCAATGCTAACTATTTCTTAGCCTACATAGACTCCATCTTTGTCGACCTAAATATAGCTGCCCGTTCTTTCGACTAACTTTAGACGTTAAAGCAGCGCCTTAACAAAACCTTTGCCCTCTTTTTACCCCGTTTTAAACGTCTCCTTGCCGAAGCTAGTTTAGCTTCGGCTTCTAAACAAGTTAAGAAAAGTTACCTAAACAACTCTTTATTCCACGATCTTCGTTAAACTATAGTTACAGCATAAATCCCAGACAACTATTAAGGATTTATGCATCAACTCTTTACAATTAGCTCCCGCCTTAACTTACTAAAATACTCGGATTAGCCTAGACCTAAGAAGTATAGGCCCTCTTTGGCATACTCTAAAGCTATAAATCTAGACCTCCCGGGGCACACCGCCGCTAGTCGTCTAACCGATAAGGAGAGAGATATCCGGCGGATAAAAGGGCTATGCTATTACTGCGGCAAGTTTAGGCACTTGAAATTTAACTGCCCTAAGCTAAAATCCGCCCCCTTACGCCCTTACCCTACGAAAGTTAAGCAATCCTCTTTAAAAAAACCTGCCTTTGCTTTGTCTAAATGTATAGAAACCCCAAAAGTATCCAAATCTAAACCGGAGTCGGAAAACTAGCTGCTCTTAAGCTAAGTCTCGCCTAAAAGCTACTAAAGACGAAGCAGGTAAAGGAACTAGAATTAAGCCACGGCATGTATATAGACGCCTTTATAGAAGAAACGAATATACGCCCGTTTATAAACTCTAGATGCCTTTACTATGCTACTGTCTTTAAGCAGCTAGTTAAACGCCTTTACCTTACAACTACCTCGATTGCGCCCCGCCCCCTTAAACAAGTGGCATACTAGAAAAACCCCCTAATTATCGATAAGGTGGCTACCTTTTTGCTAGATGTTAGAGGATTTATACGGAAAACTACGGCCTACGTTATCCCCGGTTAAATAGATCCTATAATTCTTAGCATTGGCTAGCTTGTTAAGCACAATGCCTCTCTTCGCCTTGCTTAGAATTAGATTGTTTTGCGAAAGCCTTTCCAAGTAACGTTAAAAGGCACGATACCCTTAGCTACCGCTATTTCGACTAAGCAAACAAGGAAGCACCTTTTTACCAAGACTTTAAAACTTTACGCCGTTACTCTAAACAACGTGCAGGCCGCCCTCTAAGAAAAGATCCATCCCAATCCTGTCTCTAAAGCCCCAGACTGGCTAGTCCCTACGCTAGCCGCGTTCGATCGAAAGGAAGCAAAGAAGCTCCCCCTAATCCGCCCAGGCCATAACCACGAGATTAATCTCCAGGATGGCGCCGTTGTGCCAGCCCGGCCGCTTTATTCAATGTTACGGGAAGAGCTCTTAGTGCTTAAGAAGACACTCTCTAAATTGGAGGAACAAGGCTTTATTCGTCCCTCGTCCTCGTTTGCTGCCGCACCCGTCCTTTTCGTTAAGAAACCCGGCGGTAGGCTGCGCTTCTGCGTAGACTATCGAGGGCTAAATGCAATAACGATTAAGGACGCATATCCTTTACTATTAATTGCTAAGACCCTTTGCGAAATTGCCTCTTGCCGCTAGATTTTTAAGCTTAACGTTATCTCTGCCTTCTACCGACTTCGGATTAAGCCCGGTAATAAATAGAAGACTGCCTTTCGGACAAGGCTTAGGTCTTTTAAATGGCTAGTTACTCCCTTTAGCCTCTAAGGAGCACCTGCTAGCTTTTAACGATATATAAACTACGTGCTTCGCAAATCTTTTAGCCGGTAAGTAGCCGCCTACATCGATAACGTGGTTATTTATTCCAACGGCTCTTGGGAAGACCACTGAACGAAAGTCTTAAGCACAGTTACCAAGCTGTTAAAGGCGGGCTTGCAGCTCGACTGGTCTAAGTCCCGCTTTAAAGTAAAAGAGACACGCTTTCTTGGGTACCTTGTAGTCCTTGGAAAAGGACTTAAGGTAGACCTAAAAAAGATCTTTACAATTTAAGCGTAGAGGGAGCCTCGTAACGTAAAAGGCGTTTGCAGCTTCCTTAGCTTTTCGAATTATTACCGCGTTTTTGTGAAAAACTTCTCCGGACTAGCCGCTGCGCTTACCTCGCTTACTAAGAAAGACCGTGCCTTCTCTTAAACTCCTAAATGTCAAGCCTCTTTCGACTCTTTGAAAGAAGCACTGGTATTAGCGCCTTTGCTTGCTACCTAGCACCTTAACTGCAAAACCAAGGTTAAGGCTAATGCCTTAGGCTACGTATTAGGTGGAGTCCTCTCTCAGCTAAACCCGCAAAACGCTTTATAGCACCCCGTTAGTTACTACTCTTAAAAGCTTACTCCTACCAAGGCTAACTACCCCATCTATAATAAAGAAATGCTAGCCGTAGTAAGCTGCTTACGGGAGTAGAGGCTAAAGCTAGTAGGCAAACCGTTTAAAGTGCACTCTAATCATCGAAACCTAGGTTACTTTAAGACAAAGCAAAACTTGGCTAAAAGGCAGGCCCGCTAGGCATACGAACTTTCCGACTTTAACTTCTCTATTATACACCGCCCTAGAGCCCTTTAGGTAGTCTTTAACGCATTGTCTCAAAGGGAGCAAGACCTCCCTGCAAGAGTAGAAGACGAAAGGATTTCTAAGAGAGACCGCACTCTTCTCTCCTCCTAGGCCAACGGCTCTCTTAGAGTAAAGCTTAGCTACATTTCCTATAGTAATAAGGGCACGCTAGACGAAAAACTTACAGACCTTAAAGCTAGTTTAGCACAAACACTAGCCCTGGAATCCCCCTTTAACGACGAATCTTTAACCGCTTTATAGCAATAAGGCTTGGCTGCCAACCCGCAATACTTTAAGCTAAGAGAGGCCGTTTAAGAAGGTGCTCGTTAGTTCCTAAAATCCTTCGACCTACCTATTACAATTACAGAATGCTCGGTAGATCCTTAACACCGTCTACGCTAGAGAGACCGGATTTAAATACCATACTTCGAACCCCTCCGCACGGCCCTAGTCCAGAAAATTCACGACTCCCCTTTATCTGGTCACCCAGGCCGAGAGGAAACTAGAGACCTAGTCTCCAAAGAATACACGTAGCCGGGCCTCTCAGCAGACGTGCGAAGGCTAGTCAGGAACTGTAACGTATGCGGCAAAGCGAAAGTATGGAGAGAAGTAAAGAGAGGACTCCTTAGGCCGCTCCCTATTCCGGACCGGCCGTGGGCTAAATTATCTGTTGATTTCGTTACGGAATTGCCTCCTTTAACCCCTTTTTAAGGCACGCCCTACAAGAACCTTTTGGTGGTAACAGACCGCCTTTCGAAGTTTATTGTTTTAGTCCTAATAAGGAAGATAGAGTCCGTCGACGTAGCCGAAGCCTTAGCCAGATTCGTCTTTGCTTACCATGGCCTGCTAAATTCCATCGTCTCTAATAGAGGTCCCCAGTTTGTCTCGATGCTGTAGGGAGAGATTTGCAAAAGGCTGTATATTATGCGCAGACTCTCGACTGCTTTTCATCCTTAGACCGACGGCGCCACGGAAAGGGCCAACCAAGAAGTAGAGGTGTTTCTACGCATCTACACCTTCTTCTTCTAAGATAACTAGGCCTTCCTCCTTTTTAGCGCTATAATAGCACTAAATTCCCGAACGTCGTTATCTACCGGCTTATCCCCCTTCTTTCTTACCTATGGCTACCACTTCCCCGTCCTTTCCTTACCCCCGGATCTGCACCACGGCTCCCCCCTCTCCCCAGCAAAGCAGGGCCGTCTTTAGCTGGCGAAATGGAAAGACCTCTCTGATTTTGCCTAAGCAGCTATAGCTAACGCCTAAGAAACCTAAGAGCGCTATGCTAACAAGTTACAACAAGCTTCTAAATCTTACCAAGTAGGGAACAAGGTCTTCTTACGTCTAAAAAACGTTAAGACGGCCCGCCCCTTAAAAAAAACTAGACTAGGTTAGTCTGCCGTTTAAGGTTATCGGCTTAGTCGGGTCTTATGCAGTCAAGCTTAATACCCCCCCTAGGATTCACCCAGTATTCCACGTCAATCTGCTTCGCCGCGCCCCTAAGGACCCCTTCCCCTCTCAAACTACCCCTAACCATACCCCCCCCCCCATTCTGCCCCTGGCCGCCGATGCAGACCACGGCGCGGAAGAATACCTAGTCGAATCGATTCTTCGATTCAGAAAGCGCGGCCGCGGCTACCAAGTCTTGGTTAAGTGGATCGGCTACCCTAGCCCTACCTAGGAACCATTGTCAGACCTCCTTAACACAGCAGCATGTAAAGCCTTTGAGAAGAACCTCCCCACACCCCCCCCGTGGAGAAGGGAGGGGGCTATTGTGACGGGCTATGGCCCGGTGTAAGTCCTCGGCCCTGCCCTCGGCTCGGAACAACCAGTAGGCCGTGTCACGTGGCCTGCCGCGCGACCCGACCAAACCTAATTGGGCGCACGCCAATTGGCACATTGCGCCCATCTTGCGCACGCGCTGCCACGGACCAATAGGAGCACGAGCGGTCTGGAGATCACGTGACAAGGACAAGCGATCCCACACAGGATTACTGAGAGTGATCCCGATCACATGACCAGGAGTGATCACGGTGATCACTGTGATTACGGTGATTAGGGGTGATTACTATTATAACGGTGATTACTGTAATTACGGTGATTAGGAGTGATTACTATTACCACGGTGATTACTGTGATTACGGTGATTAGGAGTGATTACTATTACTACGGTAATTAAGGGTGATTAGGAGTGATCACTATTACTACGGTAATTAAGGGTGATTAGGAGTGATTACGGTGATTACTGTGATTACGGTGATTAGGAGTGATTACTATTACTACGGTGATTAAAGGTGATCTAAGGAAGAGATGGAAGAAGCACTTGTGTATATAAGAAGAGAGGAAGCAGGCTTGTTTGTATTGATATCTTTCTTCTTCTTTAGCTTAGTTTTTAACCAGTTTGATTCACCCAACAGCGACTTCTTCCATTGGGCTGGATCCTTACAATAATAAGCTGCTTTGCGAGGAGGAGGTTTTTATTGCTTAGTAGTAGGACCTTTTTTTGCAGTAGCGGAAGGTTACTTGCCTTTGTTGTTAGCGGTAAGTGTAGGCTAAGCGTATTGCTTAAATGGTAGAGCGTAGCGTTTAAACGCTTAAAGAGTTAGATAAGTTAGAGCGCTAGAAGCGTAAGGCCGTTGCAGCTGTTAAGCTTGCCGCGCTTACCGCTGTTTCGGTTGTTTTTAAGGTTAACTAAGATGCCTTACTAGCTTTTAAGTTGTTTTTTAGTGTAATTTTTAAGGTGTTAGGTTAAGGCGTTGTTAGTAGTAATCTTAAAGGATTTATTAAGCGTTTGTTAAGTTTGTAACTAGCTCCTATGTGTTTTCTACTTTTAAATAGTTCTTCCATTTTACTAGATATTCTTTCTATCTGCCTCTAACTTGTTCGTTCTTAATTTCTTCGACTTTGTATTCTTCGGTATCGTCTGCTTTATATATTGTTTTTAATCGAGTGTTTAGGTGTGCTGGTTTTAGTAGCGATATGTAGAATACTAGGTGTATCCGTATGTTAGTTAGTAGTGCTAACTTAAAGTTAGTGTTTAATAGCTTTTTTTCGATTTAGAATGGTTCGATTTTCTTATAGTCGAGTTTTTCGCTTAGTCGTTTCGTTTTTAGGTTTCTTTAGAGAAGATATACTTTATCTCCCTCCTTTAAGGTTAGTCTCTTAATCCTTAACTTGTTTGCATAGTGCGTTATGCGTTTTCGTACGAATTTAAGGTTTGTTTATAGTTGTTCTTAAAGTTTTTGGATTTTGTCTACTTGTTAAATTGCCTTTAGTGCTTTAGTTTCTTTGTTTTCTTGTTTATAAGCTTTTAGTTTATAACCGTAGTTTGCGTAGAATAGTAATATCTTTGTAGTACTAGTAGTTGCGCTATTATAAGCAAACTGTGCTAGCGGTAGCTATTTAACCTAATCGTCTTATAGTTAGTTAACGTAGCATCGAAGGTATTATTCTAGTATTTAATTAAGTCGTTTTGTCTGTCTATCTGTTTATAGGTAGTAAGCTGTAGATAGTCTGTGTTTTGTTTTGAGTTGTACTATAAGTAATTTTTAAAAGTTTAATGTAAATAGCTTGTCTTTGTTTAATACTATTTCGTCTAGTAAACCGTGTTAACTAATAATATTTTGTAAAAATGTATACGTAAGTTCTTTTGCATTGCTAGCTTCCTTATATGGAATAAAGTATAAATACTTTGTAAGTCTGTCTACTATTACTAGTATGCTGTTGTAAGAGGTCCTAGTTAAAGGTTCCTTCGATAGTAGTAGCTTAGTAATAAAGTTAAGACTAATTAATCCCTATGCTTGTATTAGAATTAATAGTAGTTTAAGTAATCTATAAGGTTTGTGTCTTTCCGTCTTAGTTTTCTTACACGTATTGTATTTTACTAGTATCTATTCGATTTTCTTTTTAATTCCGGGGAAGTTATAGGTTCGTCTAATCCTATTTATCGTTACTTTAATTCCTTAATGTCTATAGGCTAAGGCTTTATAGAGTTGCTAAATTAGCCTTTCCTAAAGTGCCTGTAGTACGTAGGTTTTGTTGTTATACTTTTAAAGTTTGTCGTCTATGTTCTGTATTGTTTAATTTTGTTCTTCCGTAGTTATGTTCCGTTATGCTTCTGCAAGGTCTTCTAGCTATTCGTTGTCTACTAGTGTTTGGTATGCTGCCGAAAGTTTCTTTCCTATGGTAAGATCTCTTTTTGCTGTAATTTAAAGTATCGTTTGTGCTTTTAGTAGTATATCTTGTTAGTAGTCTACGCGTTTACTAAGTGCGTTAGCCCTGCTGTTTTTCGATCCTTTTCGGTACGTAATGCGAAAGTTAAATTGCGATAAGAATTCCGCCTATCTAGTTTGTCTTTTGTTAAGGACCTTAGTAGTTATAAACTGTATTATATTCTTATAGTTTGTATACACTTTAATCTTGTATCTTGCTTCGATTAGGTGGTGCTGCTAGTCTTAGAATGCGTAGATAATTGCTATAAGTTCTTTGTTGTAGATTAGGTAGTTAAGTTTAGGTTCGGTAAGTTTTCTTAAGAAGAAGGCTACTAGGTGCAGCTTTCCGTTCCTATCTTTTTAGCCTAACTGTCTTTTAATTGCAAAGTTTAATGCATTTGTTTCGATTTTGTATTCCTTTTCTAGGTTTGCCTTTATTAATACTAGTTCTTGTATAATAAGGTCTTTAATTTTATTGAAAGCTGTTTGTTCTTTGTTAGTCTATTTAAATGTCTTGTCTTTTCTCGTAAGTTCCGTAAGTAGTCTTGCAATGTTGCTATAGCTTTTAATAAATTGTTTGTAGAAGTTAGTAAATCTTAAAAATCCTCTAACTTCCGTAGTACTCGTAGGTGTAGGCTAAGTTCTAATAGCTTTAATCTTCGATTTCTGCATGTAGATTTGTCCTAGTGTAATTGTAAATCCTAAATAGTCGACTTTTTAGGTGTAGAACCTGCTTTTCTCTAGTTTAACTAAAAGGTTTGCATCTTGCAGCTTTTACAGTATTTTCGTTACATGCTTCTTGTATTGTTCGAGGGTTTCCGAGTAGATTAATATGTCGTTAAAGTATGCAATTACAAAATCGTCTAAGTGTTTGCGCAATACCTAATTAATTATTTCTTAGAATAATGCCGGCGCGTTCGTTAGTCTAAAAGGCATAACCAAGTACTTGTAGTATCCGTAGCGTGTTTAAAACGCTGTTTTCTATTCTTTTCTTTCCTTTATTCGTATAAGATTGTAGGCTTCTTTAAGATTTAATGCTGTAAACTATTTTGCCTTTTAGAGTCTTTTACGCAGCTTCCGGATAAGAGGTAATGGGTAACGATTTTTAATAGTAATATCGTTAAGTTGTTTGTAGTTTATATATAGTCTTAGCTTTCCGTTCTTCTTAGGTACGAATAGGAGTAGATATCTTGCTAGTAACGTAGATCTTTAGATGTATCCTTTATCGAGATTTTCTATAAGGTACTCCCTAAGTGCCTTAAGCTGTTCTTCGTTTAGCTTGTAGATTCGGTTAAATTTAGAATTAGTTCCTTCTTTTAATAGTATTTTGTAGTCTTAAATGCTATGTTTCGGTAGTCTTGTTTCCAACTTATTTTAAAACAGTTTGCTAAATTTCCTATATTCCGGTGGAATGTTCGTTAAGTCTTTGCTGTTTTTTTTAGTAGCGTTTCCTACTATCTTAACGTAGACTAAGGGTTTATCCTTGTTTTGTTTCCGTGTTTAATAGGCCTTTAGTGCTTGTTCTTGCATGCCTTTATGTTCCTTTAATTTGCGCGCAAGGCTCTTACTTAGCTCCTTTCTATTAGCTAAATCTCTCTCCTCATCGTATAGAGATATCTGTTAAATTCGCTTGCGTAGTTCTGTTTAACCATCCGTAAAGGCTAAATTTCTGTTGTGCGCTTCCGTCTCGTTCCTAATATTCTATTCCTTTATTAGGGTGGCGTTTTCCTATTAAATCTAGCTAGTGGTCTAGTTTATCCAAGGGTTAGTTCTTCTTAACTAAGGTATTCCTAAGATTAGCTTATGTATCGCTAAACCTATAATATCGAAAGATATTGGTTTAAGTCTTTCCTATATTAGGATAGGTAAATAATTAGTCTCCCTATTAACTATTCCGTCGTCGTAGGATACGGCGTCTCCTTTAAAGGTATTAAGTCGATATAGTTCCTCTTTCCTATGCTATAGTATCTTGTGCTTGTTAATAAATAATGCGGCCACGTAGTTCCCTTAAGCTTCGCTATCGATTATAGCTATAGTCGTAATTCCGTTAAATTGTACAGAGACTTTAAACAATAATTTACTTTGTTCTTTTATTATTTCCCCTAAGAGTTTGTTGTCGTTTACTATAGCCTACTATTGCTCCTTTAATAGTAGCTGTTTTCGTTTTTTGTCTCGTTGTAGTTGTTTAGGATTTCTTCTTTTTTGCCTTATCTTTAAAGGTCTTAGTTGTAGTGCTAATTGAGTAGCTTGTTTTCTCTATACACCTTGCAAAAGGGGTGTTTGCAATCTTCCTATGCCTTTATCGTTTGTAGGCATTTAACGGGATAATTTAGACTTAATCCTATAACTGCGTATCGTCTATCGTAGTTGTATGCTGCTATCTCTTAGTGTTTAAGGTCTGCTT
The DNA here is from genome assembly GCA_019925595.1 of Grosmannia huntii. Classification (NCBI taxonomy): domain Eukaryota; kingdom Fungi; phylum Ascomycota; class Sordariomycetes; order Ophiostomatales; family Ophiostomataceae; genus Grosmannia; species Grosmannia huntii. Next base: position 9,829 of record JADHKJ010000158.1, read on the forward strand.
TAAATAAGGGTGTTGTAATAGAATTGTTTCCGTACCGTCTTAGGTAAAAGTTGTTTGCTTGCTTTATCCTTTTATATAGATAGTAGTGGTCGGTAATGCAGCCGAACCATGCTAACTATGCGTGCTCGTTAGTGCTAATGCTAATTATTCGATAGTCTCCTTCGACTAATATTAAAGGGTCTTATTGCTAAAACCTTTTTCTTTTATAGCCCTTAAGTCTTATAATTACGAGGCTGGTTTAATCGGTGTTAGGCGCTAGCGCTACTTCGTTTCCCGTATATATGTTAGAGTCCTTTAGTTGCGCAGGTACTAGAATTTAGGTTTTAAGTTAAAGTTTAAGCTTCTTTATCTAGATTGTGTGTTTTGTTGTAGTTTAAAGTTCCTTTACTCTTAGGTGTTAACTGCGTTCTTCTTTTAACAGTTTTAATCGCTTTCCTATAGCTAGGGTCTTCTTGCCTCTAGGTGCCTTAAGATACTATCCGCTAATAGCCTTTTCTACGTTATGCAGTTAACAGAGTTCGTTATAACAGCTAGACTAATGCTGCAGCTTGTACTAAGGATAGTCCTAATCTTTTCCAATTATTACTAGGTTGTTATTTAGAGTAAATTTTCGTGCTGCGTTAACCTCTTTCTATCCTTTGTTTCTAGGTACCGGTTGCTATTTAAGTTGCTTCCTCTTAGGTTGTTTGCAGTTGCGCGCATAGTGCCTTGTCTTGCTGCAATTGTAGCATTCGAAGGTCTTTGTCTTCTACATCCTTGGTTTGTTCTTTCGTTAAGCCGTATTAAGTTTTATAGGTCTAGGTGTAGTGTTGTACGCTGTGGCCTTAGGGTAGTATACCTTTTTCTTAGTGTTAGCTTTGTAAGTAAGGATGCTTCGCTAGTTGTTACTGTTATCGTTTTTCTTTCTCTTTATTTATCGTTTAAATAGTCGATTGTTAATGCGTACGGCTATAGTAATAAATGCTAACAGTTTGTCCGGTCTTTCTAATTTAGCAAGTTTATCCTTTACTTCTTCCTTAAGTCTTATGTAGAACTAGTTTATTAAGGGTTTATTATCCTAGCCTAGCTATAATAATATCTGCCTAAAGGTTACGGCATACTTCGATGTAAATGTCTTTTGTTTACATCTTATAAATTCTCTTTCTTTTGTTTAGTCTTTATCTAAGTCTTTAAAAATGTCTTTTAAGGATTGTTTAAAGTTGTTAAAGTCTTTAAATACCTTTTAGGTATTATCGTCTTTATTGTCTTAGTCGTTGTCTAAGTAGTTACGAATAATAGGTTCTATCCAGTTAAAAGGGTCTCCTATTATGCACTAAGAGGCGAAGAGGATTTTTTCCTCGTTTCCTAAGAACTATTCGTTATAGTGTTAATAGTAGGTCTTGCATTTAGTGATAAATCCTTTAAGTGTGCCTTTAGTCCTATTGTATAGTGTTAGTAGATTTATTTTATAGTCTTTTTTCTTAACACTATAAGTTTTATTAACCTGTTCCTTAAGTTCTTTAACTTTTATTGCATATCGTTTAAATTCCGTCTTGCTAGCTTTAGTTAGCTTAACGATTGTTGCCTTCTAATCCTTAATTAGTTGTTAAATCCGAATGTTCCATTCCTCTTGCGTTATGTTAGGCGCAGTTACCTTAGTAGATAGTCTTAAAGTATTTATTGCGTAGCCTTCGTATTATATAGTAGGTAGCGTTAACCTTACTATACAAGAGCAATTAAAATGTTATAAACCACACTATTTCCTTAGTAATAAACCTAGTAGTGTTAAGGGGTTTATGTAAGTAGGCAGGTTAAGGCCGCTTCGTGTATAATACATATAGGCAGATCTTTGTTATGCGTTGTTATCGTTCTTTTAATGTAGCATAAGGCAGCGAGGCCTATTTAAGTGTTAAGACTAAATACTTAGATTGATTGCTAAAGAGCTATAAAAAGGAGAGTGCTATTTAAGTGGTAAGGACTGTAGTCTTATATATACGAGTGCTTCTTCTATCTTTTCCTTGGATCGCTAGACCGCTCTTGCGATCCTGCGATCCTGGACCGCTGGACCGCTCTTGCGATCCTTGCGATCCTTATCCGTTATCGTTACGTGATCTCTAGACCGCTTGTGCTCTTATTGGTCTATGTGCATTCTGCCGTGTGGAGCCTGTTTGGCTTCTTTTGCTTGCCGTGTAATGTGGTTATTACACTTAATCGTTTTGTAGTTAGTTAATGTAGTATTAAAGGTATTGTTTTAGTATTTAGTTAAGTTGTTCTATCTGTTTATTTGTTTATAAGTAGTAAGCTGTGGATAGTTTGTGTTTTATTCCGAGTTATACTGTAAGTAATTTCTAAAAGTTCGATGTAAATAGCTTGTTTTTATCTAATACTATTTCGTTTAGTAGACTGTGTTAACTAATAATGTTTTATAGAAATATATACGTAAGTTCTTTTGCGTTGCTAGCTTTTTTATACGGAATAAAGTATAAATACTTTGTAAGTTTATTTACTATTACTAGTATGCTATTATAAAAGGTTTTAGTTAAAGGTTCCTTTAATAGTAGTAGCTTAGTAATAAAGTTAAAACTAATTAATCCTTATGCTTGTATTAGAATTAATAGTGGTTTAAGTAATTTATAAGGTTTGTGTTTTTCCGTCTTAGTTTTCTTACACGTATTGCATTTTGCTAGTATTTATTTAATTTTCTTTTTAATTCCAAAGAAGTTATAGGTTTGTCTAATCCTATTTATCGTTGCTTTAATTCCCTAATATTTGTAGGCTAGGGTTTTATAAAGTTGCTAAATTAGCCTTTCTTAAAGTGCCTATAGTACGTAGGTTTTATTATTATACTTCTAAAGTGTAAGGATCCAGCCTAATGGGAGAAGTCGCTGTTAGGTAAATTAAACTGGTTGAAAACTAAGCTAAAGAAGAAGAAAGATATCTATACAAACAGGCCTGCTTCCTCTCTTTATAAGGATCCAGCCTAATGGAAGAAGTCGCTGTTAAGTAAATCAAACTAGTTAAAAACTAAGCTAAAGAAGAAGAAAGATATCTATACAAACAGGCCTGCTTCCTCTCTTCTTATATACACGAGTGCTTCTTCTATCTCTTCCTTAGATTACCTTTAATTACCGTGGTAATAGTAATTACTCCTAATTACCCTTAATTACCGTAGTGGTAGTAATTACTCCTAATCACCATAATCACAGTAATTACCGTAATTATAGTAATCACCGTTAATTACTCCTAATTACCCTTAATTACCGTAGTAATAGTAATTACTCCTAATCACGGTAATTACAGTAATCACCGTAGTAATAGTAATCGCTCCTAATCACCGTAATCACAGTAATCACCGTAGTAATAGTGATTACTCCTAATCACCGTAATCACAGTAATCACCGTAATTACTCCTAGTTATATAATTAGGATTACTCTTAGTAATTCTGTAGGATCGCTTGTCCTTGTTACGTAATCTCCAGACCGCTTGTGCTCCCATTAGTCCGTGGCAGCGCGTGCGCAAGATGGGCGCAATGTGCTAATTGGCGTGCGCCTAATTAGGTTTGGTCGGGTTGCGCGGCAGGCTACGTAATACGGCCTACTGGTTGTTCCGAGCCGAGGACTTACACCGGGCTATAGCCCGTTATATAAAGTTTATCGTTTATATTCTATATTGTTTAATTCTATTCTTTTATAGTTATATTCCGTTATGCCTTTGCAAGGTCTTTTAGCTATTTGTTGTTTACTAGTGTTTAGTATGCTGCTAAAAGTTTCTTTTCTATAGTAAGATCTCCTTTTGCTATAATTTAAAGTATCGTTTATGCTTTTAGTAGTATATCTTGTTAATAGTCCACGCGTCTGCTAAGTGCGTTAGCCTTGCTGTTTTCCGATCCTTTTTAGTATGTAATGCAAAAGTTAAATTGCAATAAGAATTCTGCCTATCTAGTCTATTTTTTGTAAAGGACCTTAGTAGTTGTAAACTGTGTTAGATTCTTATAGTTTGTATACACTTTAATCTTGTATCTTGCTTTAATTAGATAGTATTGCTAGTCTTAGAATGCGTAAATAATTGCTATAAGTTTTTTATTGTAGATTAGGTAGTTAAGTTTAAGTTTGGTAAGTTTTTTTAAGAAGAAGGCTACTAGGTGCAGCATTTTATTCCTATCTCTTTAGCCTAACTATTCTTTAATTGTAAAGTCTAATGTATTTATTTTAATTTTGTATTCCTTTTCTAGGTTTGCCTTTATTAATACTAGTTCTTATATAATAAGGTCTTTAATTTTATCGAAAGCTGTTTATTCTTTGTTAGTCTATTTAAATATCTTATCCTTTCCCGTAAGTTTCGTAAGTAGTCTTGCAATGTTGCTATAGCTTTTAATAAATTGTTTATAAAAGTTAGTAAATTTTAAAAATCCTTTAACTTTCGTAGTACTCGTAAGTGTAGGCTAAGTTTTAATAGCTTTAATCTTCGATTTCTACATATAGATTTATCTTAGTATAATTGTAAATCTTAAATAGTCGACTTCTTAGGTATAAAACCTGCTTTTCTTTAGTTTAACTAAAAGGTTTGCATCTTACAGTTTTTACAGTATTTTCGTTATATGCTCCTTATATTATTTAAGGGTTTTCAAGTAGATTAATATATCGTTAAGGTATGCAATTACAAAATCGTCTAAGTGTTTGCGCAATAGGTTAGGGTTAGGGTTAGGGTTAGGGTTAGGGTTAGGGTTAGGGTTAGGGTTAGGGTTAGGGTTAGGGTTAGGGTTAGGGTTAGGGTTAGGGTTAGGGTTAGGGTTAGG
>JADHKJ010000159.1:0-14553 GCA_019925595.1 Grosmannia huntii
CTAAGGAAGAGATGGAAGAAGCACTTGTGTATATAAGAAGAGAGGAAGCAGGCCTGTTTGTATTGATATCTTTCTTCTTCTTTAGCTTAGTTTTTAACCAGTTTGATTCACTTAACAGCGACTTCTCCCATTGGGCTGGATCCTTACACTTAACTTTATTACTAAGCTACTACTATTAAAGAATCCTTTAACTAAAACCTCTTACAATAGCATACTAGTAATAGTAGACAAACTTACAAAGTATTTATACTTTATTCTATATAAGGAAGCTAGCAACGCAAAAGAACTTGCATATATATTTCTACAAAACATTATTAGTTAACACGATCTACTAGACGAAATAGTATTAGACAAAGACAAGCTATTTACATTAAACTTTTAGAAATTACTTACAGCACAACTTAAAAAAAAACACAGATTATCTACAGCTTACTACCTATAAACAGATAAACAAACAAAACGACTTAACTAAATACTAAAACAATACCTTTAATGCTACGTTAACTAACTATAAGACAATTAGGTTAAATAGCTACCGTTAGCACAGTTCGCTTATAATAGCGTAACTACTAGTACTACAAAGATATTACCATTTTATGCAAACTATAGTTATAAACTAAAAGCCTACAAATAAAAAAACAAAGAAATTAAAGGACTAAAGGCAATTTAACGAGTAGATAAGATTTAGAGACTCTAAGAATAACTATAAATAAACCTTAAATTCGTACGAAAACGCATAACGCACTATGCAAACAAGTTAAAAATTAAGGGACCAACCTTAAAGAAGGGAGATAAAGTGTATCTTCTTTAAAGAAACCTAAAAACGAAACGATTAAGCGAAAAACTCGACTATAAGAAAATCGGACCATTTTAAATTAAAAAGAAGCTGTTAAACACTAACTTTAAGTTAGCACTACCAACTAACATACAGATACATCCAGTGTTCTACATATCGCTACTAAAACTAGCACACCTAAACACCCGATTAAAAACAACATACGAAGCAAACAATACCAAAGTCGAAGAAATTAAGTATAAACGAGTTAGAAGCAGATAGAAAGAATATTTAATAAAATAGAAGAACTACTTAGAAGTAGAAAACATATAGAAGCTAGTTATAAACTTAACGAACGCTTAACAGATCCTTTAAGATTACTACCAATAACGCCCTAACCTAACACCTTAGAAATTACACTAGAAAACGACTTAGAAGCTAGCAAGGCATTCTAGTTAACCTTAAGAACAACCGGAATAGCGGTAGGCGCGGCAAGCTTAGCAGCTACAGCAGCCTCGCGCTCCTAGTGCTCTAACTTATCGAACTCCTTAAGCGTTAAAATGCCACGCTTAAGCATTCGAGAAACGCTCTTAGAAAACTCCTTCTTCTAACGAAACAAACGAAGGACCTTCGCCTGCCACTTTATCGACTCTTCCAAGGCCTCGGTTAACTTAGCCTCTACCCTTTAGTTAGCTTTTACTAGACGGTTAACCTAAACTGAAGAAAGACTAAAGACATTATAACCACCCTGGTTAGTGGCCACACACGCCTTACAACGGTTTAAGTTAACTACAGAAGCACGATACGCAGTTTTTTAACGCTTACAACGAGTACAAGGCGGCATGTCTACCGCACAAGCAAAAACAAAAGAAAGAAGGTTTTTACGCTGTTAAACCTTCTGGGAACGAAGACGGCTAGTCCGGAGAAGTTTTTTACAAAAACGCGGTAGTAATTTAAAAAGCTAAGGAAGCTATAAACGCCTTTTACATTATAGGGCTCCCTTTATGCTTAAATCGTAAAAATCTTTTTTAGGTCTACCTTAAGTCCTTTTCTAAGGACTATAAGGTACCTAAGAAACCGTGTCTCTTTTACTTTAAAGCGAAACTTAAACTAGTTAAGCTGCAAGCTGTAATAACCACATTACACAGCGAGCGAAAGAAGAAGCCAAACAAGCTCCATACGGCAAAGAGCACACGGACCAATGGGAGCACAGGCGGTCTGGAGATCACGTGATAAGGATAGCAATCCCGCACAGGATTACTAAGAGTAATCTCAATCACGTGACGATACGGATAAGGATCGCAAGGATCGCAAGGAAGAGATGGAAGAAGCACTCGTGTATATAAGACTATAGTTCTTACCACCTAGATAGCACTCTCCTTTTTACAGTCTTAGTAAAAAGGTGCTTTCTTATCTGCTTAGTCGAAATAGCGGTAGTTAAGGGTATTATGCCCTTTAACATTACTTTAAAAGGCTTTTGCAAAACAATCTAATCTTGTATAAGGCGAAGGAAGGCATTATGCTTAATAAGCTAGCTATTACTAAGAATTACAATGTTTATTTAACCAGGGATAACGTAAGCTATAGTCTTCCGTATAAATCCTCTAATATCTAGCAAAAAGGAGGCTACCTTATTAATAATTAAAGGGTTTTTCTAGTATGCTACTTGTTTAAAGAAGCGGAGCGCAATAAAAGTAGTTATAAGATAAAGGCGTTTAACTAGCTGCTTAAAGACGGTAGCATAGCAAAAGCATTTAAAGTCTATAAACGGGCGTACATTCGTTTCTTCTATAAAGGCGTCTACATATATGCCGTAGCTAGATTTTAGTTCCTTTACCTGCTTCGTCTTTAATAGCTCCTAGGCGAGACTTAGCTTAGGAGCAGCTAGTTTTCTAACTCCGGCTTAGATCCAGATGTTTCTAAGGTCCTTAAAGACTTAAGCGAAGCAAGGGCAAGTATATTTAAAAAGGATTGCTTAACTTTTGTAAGGCAAGGGCGTAAGGGGGGCAGATTTTAGCTTAAGGCAATTAGCTTTTAAATAGCCAGCCTTACCGCAGTAATAGCAAAGGCCTTTTATATAACGTTAATCTTTCTTTTTATTAAATAGGCAGCTTGTAGCAGTGCAGACCGGTAGATTTAGTTTTATAGCTACAAGGTAGGCTACCTAAGGTTTACCTTTTTTAGCCTGGCTTAATTAGCGAAGTTTAAGGAGTTAAGGCAAAAGCTAACTGTAAAAAGCTTAATGCATATATCCTTAATAGTTGATAGGGATCTAGGCAGTAACTAAAGCGCGGCAAAGGTTTAAGGAAAAAGCCCTTTTTAAGTATCCCTTTTTACTAGTTTAAGGGTAAAGGCTAGTCTTACTTTAGCAAGGAAACGTTTAAAACGAGGTAAAAATAAAGCAAAGGATTTAGCAAGGCGCCATATTAGCGTATAAAGTTAGTCTAAAAAGCAAAAGGCAAGATTAAGGTTTATAAAGATCAAGTCTAAGTAAGCTAGGAAGTAGTCTAAGTTATAGTTTTTACCGGGTATTGCTTCTACAAATAAGGCTACTAAAAGGGCGGCTTTTAGGTTAAAGCAAGCAAAAAGGTAAGTAAACTAAAAAGGTAAGTAAACTAAAAGGTAAAGGGTTTAATAGCTTAACTGTTAATTTAAATCTTACTTTTAGCACTAAGGGACTAAGCACGGTAGTCCTTTCGGTTACTAGAAAAGCAGGGGATATCTAGGAGGGTCTTTTTAGGTTAAGGAGCCAAGGTAAGGGCGACGATAAAGGCAAGGGCGAAGGTAAAAGAAGTCTTTAAACTAAGGGTTTTAGGCGAAGGTTTTAAAAAGGTTAAGGTGTAATAACCATAGCAAGCAGAAGAAGAAGCCAAACAGGCTCTACACAGCAGAAAGCACACGGACCAATAGGAACACAGGCGGTCTAAAGATCACGTAACAAAGATAGTAATCCCGCACTAGATTACTAAGAGTAATCCCAATCCTGTAACAATATGGATAAGGATTGCAAGGATCGCAGAAATCGCAACCTAAGGATTGCGATCCAAGCGATCTAGAAAGAGATAGAAGAAGCACTCGTGTATATAAGACTACAGTCCTTACCACCTAGATAGCACTCTCCTTCTTATAGCTCTTTAGCAATTAATCTAAGTATTCAGTCTTAACACTTAAATTGGCCTCGCAGCCTTATACCACATTGAAAGAATGATAATAACGCATAACAGAGATCTGCCTACACGTATTGTACACGAAGCGGCCTTAACCTGCCTACTTACATAAACCCCTTAACACTACTAGTGTGATGACTATATTACACGGCAACGGAAGAAGAAGCTAAATAAGCCCTACACGGCAGAAAACACACGAACCAATAAGAGCACAGGCGGTCTAAAGATTACGTAACAAGAAGAGTAATCCCGCATAAAACCTAAGAGTGATCCAGATCACGTGATTAGACGATAAGCAGATAAGGATCGAAGACTCAAAGTGCGATCCCTCGAGCCAGGATCGAAAACCCAAAGCGCAATCCCTCGAGCCAAGATCGAAGACTCAAAGTGCAATCCCTCAAACTAAAGAAGAGATAGAAGAAGCACTTGTATATATAAGACTACAGTCCTTACTACCTAGATAGCACTCTCCTTCTTACAGCTCTTTAGCAATTAATCTAAGTATTTAGTCTTAACATTTGAATAGGCCTCGCCGCCTTATGCTACATTAAAAGAACGACAACAACGCACAACAGAGATCTGCCTATACGTATTGTACACGAAGCGGCCTTGACCTGCCTACTTACATAAACCCCTTGACACCACTAGGTTTATTACTAAGGAAATAGTGTGGTTTATAACAACTAGGTTTATTACTTAGGAAATAGTGTGGTTTATAATATAAGGCAAGGTGTTTAAGGGCGGCTAAACGGGCTGCTAAAGCTTAATTTTAAGCTTACATCTCTTAGCTTTAAAGTAAAAGCTGTTAAAAAGCAGCCTATATATTGAAGACCGGTAAGGGTACGGTGGTTTAATCTAAAGGGGGGTTTATAGTAAGTTAAGGTAAAAAGTCTTCTTTTTCCTTTAGTAGGTTTAAAAATGCATTAATCTAAAGTAGGATTAGCATACAAGATAGCTAAAAGCAAGGGCTTTTAAGATCGTAAGTTTTAAGGTCGGTGCCGATGAAATTCGTGCGTTAAAATTTAAAAGGAAGCAAAATAAAAGCTTTTGAGTTTAAGATTTAAAAGGTTACTTTAAATATAGCTAGGTTAGTAAACTAGTATATTAATACTACTAATATATCTTTTATATGAATATATTTATATAAAAGGTGTAAATTACTAATAAAGTTAATAAGAATTAAAATTAAAATTAAAATCAAAGTAGAGCAGATTAAAATAAATATAGGGAATAACTAAAATAAAATATAATAAAATACAATAGTTTAAACAGTACTTTAATACTTAAGTACTACTAGTTTTAATACTAGTACTAGTATTAGTTATACTAAAGTAATATTTTTATTAATTTTAAATATAGCTAGATTTTATTAAAGTTAATCTATTATTTTAATAAATAAACTAGCTTTTTAAAAATTTAAACCTTTATTTAAAGTAAAGTATAGTTAGCTTGTAGCTTTTAAAAAGGTAAAAAGTGCTATATTTTCTTAAATAGATATCTTATTATTATACTGTATAGCGTCCTAGTTTACTTTGTATAAAAGTCGCAATTTAAGTTCTTAAAAGGACAGAAAAGCAAGATCCTGTACTATGTATCTGTCCCAATTGTTTGCAATAAAGGTATATACCGTCTTTACCTTGTTTATCCTTACACCATAAAAGACTCTCCGCATCCGCACTGCTCCTCTGTTATGCGTTAGCACACGACCAAATATAGAGCGGCGAGAGAAATGCTTCGTACTTATATTTGGATTCCGAAACACGAACCGTTGGTTAAGTTTGTCTTCCACCCAATCCATTTCGCTACCAATGATGCTGAACAATGCTTTGCTGTCCACAAGCACCCGCACCCCGTCTTGCTCCACCAGTTCATCAAATGCTCCTGGTTTTCCCACGTATTCCAGGTTATAGGCCAGTCCACTGCAGCCACGGTTGCGCACTCCGACCTTGAGCAGTTTCGGCTCTGGGCCTTCCAGCAACGCCCTGACCTGTTCTACTGCTGCAGGCGTTAGATGCATGGCCGCCTTCCGCGGTGCCCTTAGTTTCGATGGGCGCCTTGCTACAGACTTGATCGAGGCGGTAGCTGGTGCCGTAATTTTTGGCGTAGACGCACTAGTCACAGCTTGCACTGGGTCTGCTGCACCGCCTAACTTCGGTGCTGTAGATAGCGGCTCAGGCGCATCCTTCTCAGTGTGTTGTAGCAAAGTTGATTGAAGTGCATTGACAGAAGGTCGCGGTGGTGGCCGCATGGTAATCGGTGGATCCGATTCGGAATAAACAGAACGCGGCGTGTGCAGCGTCTTCGAATGGGAAGATGGCGCCGACGATGAGGCGACCTCTATTGATGATGAGGTAGCCAGGGCAGCTGCGGCAGCCGATGCGACTGGAGAATATGTGCGTGTGATGCCGGACATAAACCGTCGGCATGATAGCTGGAGGCAGGATTGGTGAGACAGCTGCCTGCAGCATATTTGCGACATCAAGTGCCCCTGCTGTTGTTGCTGCTGCTGTCGTAGAAACCGACGACTTTGGCGATATAGCAGGCATACAGAGCTTCGCCCTGGTGACGGTAAAACTCCGTTCATACTGGCTATGCGGTAGAAAAATAGACCAGGTCTCCGATGACGTCTGGGCTGGTAGCAAGACAAGGATATATATATCTTGCTGTGTCAAATGGGCTGTGGTATATGGTAGCGGGAAGTGCAGATTTAGAATGGGCATCTGAGAAGCCGAGTTGCGAAAATGACCGCAATGCTAAAATACATATCTTATCTAGCACAGTGTTCTTTACTTTTGTAAAGCTATATATACTGTATGTGTTCCGGATTTGGCCGGCCAATCAGGTATGCGTAGTTAGTCAACTCAACGGCTTTACGGTTGGTGACTTCATCCTCTAGCAACCATATCTGCTCTTACCAAATTATACTATACAGATATTGCATGTCATCTCGACAGTTGTCTGTGAAAGGTCAAGGGTCGGGTTTTAGGGGGGAGAAAAAAGGAAGAAGAAATCAATGGCCACCGTCCTCTCATTCTCTTCTGTCTAAAAGAGATTTTACATCTACCACAGCAATCCGTGCGACTTTTTTCAAGAGTGTCCGTTCATCTGCCTCGCGGTACTTCTCCCAACTGTCAAGACCTTCTTTCGCCTGGATGCTAAGTGTCTCATAGCCTTGTTTTATGGTTTGAGCGACTTGCAGGCTGGTCAAGGCTGAGGTCGACGAACCACCGCCTATAACACGACCGCCCTTCCCCCCCTTGTTCACTACTCCATCATCCAACATCTGCTTGTAATGTGTGCTCACGCTAATCAGCGTTTCGATGCTACTCGCCGGTCGGCTCTCCAGCTTATATATGTCACGGAATTTCACTAGTACCTCGCCTGCCTCGACGACCTTGTAGAACAGATCATCATAGGCTGCCGGGGTGGGCAGGAACGACTCGCCCGCCGACAAACCCAGGGCCACAAGATTAACGACGTGATCGATCAAAGTCTCCAAGTGTGGCAAGCCCTGCAGATCGGCAGCGTATGTCGTGAGAAACCGAACAAGGCTGATCAGTGCGCGGAAGAGTTCTGCCCAATGATAGGCTAGCCGTGTGCGGGTTCGCGACAAGTGCGCTACGAGCCGCAACAATATCCCCACGCACGATGTGTACAGGCCAATGTCGAGACGCCTCTGCAGGTTATGTGTGATGCCATCAACCATGGCATCCATCACACTGGCCGCTAAAGGGCGTGGCTGCTTGACGAGCGGTAGGTGTGGCAGACGCTGACGGCAGAGGCGTACAGGCACACGGCTCTCGTCACTGCACAATCGCTTGCACAGCGCTACGTCCTCAATTAGCATCCGGAAAACCATAAGGCCCACATGTGCATAGAGGGTGGTGCGTTGTGAACAGAAGGCGTGCTGGAGAAGATAGGACGCAAGTGAGATGAAGCTCGCAATTGGCTGCTCGGCTTCGCCACCTGCACTTCTGGGGGAGCTCGCGCCACCACTCGTCCTCGTTGATGTGACCAAATTAAAGCAAAAGAGCTTGTTGGCGTGTGTGAAGTCATATGTCGCCAGCAGGACTGCTGCCTCATCCCCCGGCAAGGCTGCGAACATCCGGCTTGCCGTTTCGGCGTCATACACAGGCTTAGGTGGCGAATGCGTTCCTGGTGCCATCGCGCTCAGTCCGATCAGTCCCAATGTGTTAGCCAGAGTCCAACCTTCTGGCACGTCGTCTTGGATGACCACATATTGATTGCGAAGTCGTTGACAGCCCTCGCCAACGCTGTAGAGGATCGTTTGTATAGCATCCTCGTTTACAAAATCGGCGAGACGCAATTGATAGGGGTTGCGGAATTCGAATTTGTTGTAGTTGGCCAGGAGGCCGAGGAGGACGAAAGATTCGAAGGTTTGTTCTGAGGCATTCGTATCGATTATGGCCTGCATCAGAGGTTAGAATCTCTTAACAATTTGACAGCAAGAGGGGGAAAGGAGGGAAGACGAGGCAACATACCCTCATAATGGAGGGGAACAAATCTCGGTGGATGAAGTACGTGAGAAGCGTTGTTTGATAAGCTCCAGCCGCCGTGGCCAGAGCGACGTCCACCACTTTGGCCCGCAGCGATGGCGTTCGTCCGTGTCGAAGCAAGCCATCTATAACCGACACAAACTCGGTCATCACGGTGTCGACATTGTCAAGACCTGCTAGCACAGCAATTACATCAGAGCTTGGGTTCGTGTACTTTTTGGCCAAGACAGCGGACAAAAATGTAGTCAGTGTGTCAAGAGCCGCAGCGGCAGCCGTCTCTGAACGGACAGGTCGCCTCTCAGTACTAGTCCTATCAGACCCCTTGTCGATGACACCCCCAGCTGCCGCCGCTATAGCTCTCGTAAAAAGCGCGCGCGTCTGACTCTCAACTACTAGCAGCTGGGACGGTGACAATGCATCGATTCGATGGCGCAGGGCACCACGGTCGGGTCGCAATAGGAAAAACTCTGTCCAAAAGCCGTCAGAGGCGACGGAGGGATCTTCATCCTGACCATAAGTTAGCCCGGGGAGGGGTCCTTGGGTGGTCAGTTCGTTGGGAACTCACAGAAAGTAGCTCGTCGTACAGCTGAACGATCTTGGGCTTGAATACCCCAGGGCGAGGCTGGTGGGTTAAAGGTGACTGTTCCATGGAGATAACGAGAAAGACCGCAGTTGGGAGCACGGCCGTGGACTGGGAGACAGGGTTTTAATGGGGTCGCCAAATCATGTGCTGCTGAGGTCTGGCGTGCAATAAAAAGTGAGTGGTCCAAAGAGGATGTACTGATGCAGTTGTCAGCACAAAAATAGCCATCGGAGTGGAGGATACGACTCCGTAGTGCAGAAAGTAATTACGTTGCCTCTCTACGGAGGACTCCGTAGAAGTGGAAGCTAAGCCAAGGAGGACAAGTTAATTTAGGGGGCTGGCCTGGCGTTAGTGCGTAATAAAACGAAATGGGGTTTCTATGAAGTATGTGATCAATTCGCGCTTGAAAGCTCGTAGCCAACCCAATATTCCGCTCAAATGCTTCGAGAGGGGGGGAAATAGGGAATCAAGCCAGATAAATTAACATACGTATTACAATAAGCCATTTCGAAACCAGCATATTATACGTCAATATTCACCCTTCGAAGTAATATTAAATCTTGCATTTTTTTCGACGCTGAACGAAGAACCACAGCGTCTCGCCTCCACGTGCCAGTTTCATGTCGCATACCATGCTGTTTTGCAGGCTGATAAACAACCCATACAATAGAGGCTAACATTTAAGTCCTTTTTGTCCCAACTCGAATATAAACGAGAAAATGTTTTCCTCTTTACCTCCCTCCAGTAAAGCTTGTCTGCCGCCAGACTCCACTTGCAGGTCTCCGAAGCCTTGGTATAAACAAAACCGTGTTCCGTAAGTGATGGCTAAAAAAACGCAATGCTTAAAGACCAAAAGGAGAAGGGAGTGAAACGCCTTTAGGGCTAGACGCCCCAGCTGCCACGCCGTTCACGCATGCCCCAGGCCAACGAACTAATACCATCTAAGTCAGGGTGCTGACGAGCCCATTCGTAGATGTACAGCTTCAGAGCATGCCATCGCGGGCAGTCGTAGTGGTTCAACCGCCTTGACACCTGTCCATCGCTAGTCTTATCATTCTCCAAGGAGATATGACCTCTAGCGTGGCTAGGGTTATCCAACGCGTTGGCATCATCGCGCTCTAGGTCAGCCACAGGAACACCAGAGATTTTAGACAGCTCGTCGTCGTATGCTCGGGCCATGGCTGGGTAACCAAGAGACAGATAGTTGTAAACCTGCGTGACAAACGTATCTGTGAACTCGGTGGCAATTTTCTCCTCTAGCTCGGCCATATATTTCTCCTGTTGAAGCCTTTCGTCTAGCCCCATCAGAACATGCAGCCCTTTGGTGCCAGACTGGCACTGCAGTTGCGAATGATGCTGGTCCAGTCTTAGTGCCATCGTCCCAGCGTCCACTGACACTGTGCCGACAGGCTGCGAATTCACAGCCGCCGCGAACACGTCATTTCCGGAACTAGAGCCTTGTTTCCCACTACCAGTCACAAGTTCCGGTTCTGCACAGACCGTCCCGGGCTCGCTCGCACTAAATGCGTGAGCGAATGGATCGGCGGGCGAGCTGGGAGGGAAAGGTGTTGCGAGCATAACAGGGCGCTCGATCGGCGCCAGAGCTTCGTTTTTTTCGCGGGAGTAGCAATACCCATTCCACAACCCATGTTTTCCGGTTGCATCGCGGTGAGAATCATTTCTGGGGTTGCTTATGCTCCACAGATACTCTGGTTCCAGCTGTGTTTGCTTGGGAGACAAGCATTTGGGAAACATCAGATCCTTGCCCAGCATGGGGGGCGACTTTCGTCGCGATCTTTGTACATCCCGCTCCGCAAATATATCACGATTCCGGTATCCAGCAAAAGGGCCGCGCCCACGAAATTGACTCTCGGGAGGAAAATGAGCAATGACCGATGGTGCCGTCGGGCTTTCGGCCATATACGCTTCCGGCACTGATGCCACAAAGGGCATGAGAGACTCGCCAATGGGTCCTGGGGTCGACGTTGTGTTCTGTCGTGATATTTCGTCCTTGACTTCTTCATCGGTTTCCCCCTCTGCCTCTCTGAGCCTTTGGGCATATGCCGGAATCCCCCGATAGCCATCGGCTGCTCGTGGGAAGTCGAAAGCCACTTCCGGAATATATGGCATGTGTGTTTCGCCCATAGCATGGAGCGGAGAGTCTGGGGTTGACTGGCGAGCAGTTGTGGTCCAGATAGGATCAGTGGGGGGACTTTCAATGTGCATCCGGTCGAGTTCAAGAGTTGAGATACGTTCTAAAGGACTGGGTGTCGCCGCTGCGACATCTGCTGGTGCGGTAGCATCTCCTTTGTCTGTATCTTCCACATTTTCTGTCGTGCTTTCGATTGTGCTGACCGAGGGATGAACGTAAGGAGAGCTGTCAGGGGCAACAAAAGCGTTGCGGGTGTGTAAAAGATGGTCGTGATGCTCTTGCAATTCCCTCAGAGCCCACCCGACGTCTTCCGTGAGTGAATCGCGGCGGGATCGGCGTCCGGCACGGTAAGGTCGTGGGCCAGTGATTCCTCGGCTTTGGGAGCTGCTGCTATCATCATCAGAGGCTTCGCGAATGGCAAAGTGTTCAGCGCCGCCGGCACGGGCTCGACTGTTCGGAAAGGCGGCCAAAGCGTCCTCAAGAATGCGTTTTTCATTTTCCCGAACAAGAGTCTCGAAAAAATGGTCGGCAGTCTCGTCATCGCAAGACTCTCGGCGAGCGAGTGACATTAGCCTCCGATGTTTTTTACGTGCCTTCGGTGCATATATGTGATTGTGGTAAGGCGTGATATCGGTCTTGTCGGCGGGCTTGGTGGCTGGGCCAACATCGCCGACTCGTCGGGACCGTCGAGAAGACTCAATCAACTGAGGAGCGAAGCGCCTCTTTTCCTTCTCCTTGATCCATACTCGGCGAGGCGGCGAGGGCGAACGTGGGGATGGAGATGGCGTCGGCACCGCAGTAGGGGCGCCCTTTCTGTAGCGTTCAAAGGTTGTCTCGATTGGCACCGGGGCAAAACGCCGACGAGGCAACAGACTCGTTTTGGCGAGCGTCTGGTCCATAGCATCAGAGGTACCGAGAAGGGCACAAGGAAAAGTGGACGGCGGTGTTGCTATCTGCCAGAGTTCGCAATAGTGCAATGCGTGAAATGTAGCGAAGCGGTCTGTCGAACAAATTGGAGCGTCAAAGCATAACCGGCAAAGTAAAACTGTCAAATGGCTCTCTGTTAGTAGGACATAGCTCTTGGCGGGCGGTCCCGGTGTTCCTCGCAGTCCTCCCTCTCTTCGCGCCCCGACATGTAAGGCGGTTGGTGGGAGGCGAGGTATCTTAGATTGTGCAGTGGGGGTATGTAGGTCGAAGGCAAGAGACGACAAGAGACGGAGGTGACACCGGAACAAAGGGACGGGGGGGTAAGTCACGGCATGTCAAAGGACTTGGTAGCGAGCTGGGCTTGTATGGTGCGATGCTTCAACGAGGGCAGACTGCAGACGGGAAATGGGCGGTCAGTCAGAAGAATACTTGTCGTATAACTGCAGGCAGTGGCGACCGGTTGCGTGGCGGGATATTGTCCATTCCTCCTTGTATACTTTAGTTTCTCGTAGGCGCTGCGGTGCCAACAGCGGATTCCAAAGCAGCTTAATGAGCCCCACTACCCCACTAGCATTAGAAAACGCGTCAAGTTTGTAGGCTGCACTGTGCTCGGCTGTCACCAGACTCTTTTGCGGATTCGGAGGAGCTGCGGCTCGCAAGGTACAATACGAGTACTTGTATACGTACTCCATACTCCGTACTCCGTATCTTACTCACGCCGTATCTTACGTCGTGCTCTGTAGGGTTCTATGTAGCTATGTATTAATATTCAAGATAATACGGAGTTATTGGCAACCAGATTGCGCACGAGAACGATGAGTAATATACACGCAGACGTATCCCTGAGCTAAAAATGGTCTTCCGGCAAAATGAGCACTGGAAGCTGGTGAGCTGTTGTGGGGGTTACGCGTTCAGTCCCCCCGTTCTTCCTCGCAGCCCAAGCGCCCCATTGGGGCGAGAAACTCGGTTCCTCTCGTCGTCCACCACTCGTAGCCACTCGTGACATCTTTGTATGAGTATTGTTTTAAAAGTACTACTCGTACAGTTTTAATGTGAGCCAGTCCGTTCTTTTGCGTGTGCAGCTGGCAAGCAGTGTCTTGAGATCTGAATAACAGCCAATTATCCAAAAGCGGTGAAACAAGGGCGAGCGATGATACGGTGTAGGGGGGTGGATTGTCTTTTATCCACTCTCGCCAGAATATTCAGGCTCAGCCCCAAGTGCCGTTGCGTCAGAAGGTTGCTTAATCTGTTAAGGAGTACGGAGTACGGAATATGTACGAGTAAGACACTCCGCACTCCACACGTATCTTACTCCGTGGAGTACGGAGTATCTTACATATCTGCCAAAGGGGCGAAAAGGGACCCCCTTAGGATACTGTCTATTATAATGTACGTCGTAGGGGAAATTCCGGTGTTTCTACTCTGTATTTATAGAATATCCCACGCACACATCTTGTCCCCCTAGGCGTACAATATTTTACAGTGCTCCGTAGATACGTCGTCTTCCGTCTACCAAATTAGAAGCAGTCAATTTAATAAGCCAATAATCATAAGCGAAACGAAACAGAATACTCTTTAATATACTCTGTACAGAGTATATATATCTCCCTACGCATTACTGCGTTTACGTTGTATATAATTAAATACATAAATTGGTAACGATACTATAATAATTATGTTAAAACTATATAAAAGATATTACTATACTCTGTATACCAAACTGCGATCTAATACGGAGTATATATCTACTCTGTATCGTTTTATAAGATATCTTAGAAAAATGTACGTATTCTATATAAAGTACAGAGTATAAAGTACAAAGGTTCTTACTAAAAATCTTATCCACTCCTTTTATATTGGCAGTATACGGCGCTACCAAAAGAATGGGCATGCCGCTTTTAGCAAATAGGTGGATGGGTACAGTGTATGCGGTGCATTAGTACTATACTCTTTAATAGTGTATTTAGCGTAGTACTATGTCCTAAGTATCCTATATATATAATAAGCGAAGATTTATAGTGCAGTAGTACACTACGCTGTAGCACACTATAGTTAACAGCTTTTTTTATATATATAATAATAATTACTGTATATTGCCGTTACTAATAAAAAGCGGTAAGACTTTACTTTTAGTAGAGAGCTTTGTATAGTGTTATATATTATTATATATTATTTATATACAAAACTATTCTAGCAGTAGTTTACTAATAGCTAGCTACTAGTTTTACTAAACTATATAAAGTAGCATTATATAAATTAATAAGTATTATAGTATTATCTTTATATATAAGAAATTATATAACGTAGGTAATAAGCGAGTTAGTGTGACGGGCTATGGCCCGGTGTAAGTCCTCGGCTCCGCCCTCGGCTCGGAACAACCAGTAGGCCGTGTCACGTGGCCTGTCGCGCGACCCGACCAAACCCAATTGGGC
>JADHKJ010000016.1:0-446226 GCA_019925595.1 Grosmannia huntii
CCCCGCGCGCGCCGGGCCGGCCCGCCCCCCCCCCCCCCCCCCCCACTGGTCGGGCGGGTGGAGAACCGGTGGCTGGACTACGAGTATCTTACGTGTAATGGTACATATTATAGCCTGTGCACCACAATAACGAGCGGGCGGCAAGTATCTTACGAAGTACGGAGGACGGCTGGCTGTGTAAGATAATATCTCGCAGAAGTCGGGTAACTGAGGAAAGAGCGCGTTGGTCGTTGCTAGATCAGGCACGCTGCGGGAGGGTGCGAGAATGTATGCGCAGTACGTGAGGTCATGGTCAGATAGCAATTGGCAAGCGGCAAGTGGCAAATGGCAAATGACAGATGATGGCAGATGGCGGATAGCAAGACGCAAATGCCGTGCATACGGCAGAGAAGGGCGAGAGGCGGCTGGTCTTTGCTGTATCTGTTCTCTTCGCTCGCATCCGTCCCTCGGGTCTGCTGGTTGGACCGCGGTCACACCAATTCAAAGGGGGAAACAAGGGAAGAAACCCGACGAATAATACATAAATAAAAAAGGCGAGGCCAGCGTCAAAGAAGAAAAACTGGTAATACTTTGTACGGGGCAGGAGGCAGAATGGACACGCGCGCGGACGTTCCTTCCGAGACGTCCCAGTGGAATACATAAAAAACGGATAAAACAGTGTTGGCAGCATCGGACAGACCGGCCGTTGTGAGTTAGAGCAGTTTAGGCGTATTAGCATGTTGGCATTTAGGTCATTAGGCCATTAGGCCATTAGACCATTAGCCATTAGGGCTCAGCTGGCTGTTTCTGTTTCTCGCTCGCGCGGCCGATCCTACGAGTACAAAGTACGAGGGAGACGAAACGCCCCTGGAGGAATGCTCGCAGTCGTAAGATACTACGAGCAACACTCAGTTGGGCCCCGTTATAAACGCCATTGCGTGCCAACCCGTTATCGGATCGGAGCAGGTGAGATTTGCTGTAACACTCCGACCTCGTTCAGTGCAGACAAAAGAAAGCAAGTAAACAACGCATCACCCCTCAATATCAGTTCTAGCCATCGAATTGGCTCCTGATCGACCACGAGGGAGACGTAGGAGGGCGAGAAAGGGGAACAGGGAGCGCGCTTTTCTTCCTCTTCGTCTACGGCAGCCCTCGTTCTCTACTAATTAAAAATGTAAAAAAAATGTAAAAAAAAACACATACGAATCCTCTCTCCAGCCTCGTTATTTTGGCCCCATTCCACGCATACACGTCGATACACTGCAGCAGCAAATAGACGGCAGCTCTTGACTGCGTCTGTTCCCCCCTTTTTGTTCCTCTTTTTTCCCCCATTCTCTCTCCCTTCCTCGCCTGCATCCTTGCCCTCTCACCAGACCCATGTCTCTTCCTGTTACGCACCTATGCTTCTGTCCTACCAGCACCAGTGCCTCTCTCTTTCTTCGGCTCTTCGATTTGGGCTTCCATACATGTTGCTCAGTCTCCCGTCTGCCGTACCTCTGACTACCCTGGCTTTCCCACATGCAAGCGTGTGCCAACATGCACACATGGAGGCAGCAATACTGGCAAAAGAGGCAGCAGAGCCAGAAGCGCAAGATCCAGCCTTCCGTGCTGAGCACCTAATTTGCCGTGGTATCCAGGTTTTTGTGGGCGTGGCTGGTCGGGTGGGCTCTCCATCCGGCTTCCTACCAATAGAGAGCGACTGCGTTTGGCGACCGGTGCGGGGACTTCTTTCTCACGCTTCCTGCTCCGAGACCGAGTGCCAAGGGCGAATCTACGACGTACTGTGCATCGCATCTGGAGAGTCATTTCATCGTGTGCTCTGGCCAGCCTGGCATCGGCCTTATGGAGCACGTCGCCCTTTTCTGGGGCCAACCCGACAATGCAACTTCCCCGGAGCAGCAGCAGAGCTCCAGGATGGGTACCATGGACCATGGAAGGCGCATATGCACTGTTCCTGTCCAGATAGGCCCTGTCTGCATGTCCTTTCCCAGTACACAAGCACTTGTGCACTCGGACACTTCTGGTCTGCTTTGACTGGGAGGCCGGCCGGCATATTGCTGACAAAAACGAACGGCCGGCGACAACGTGAGGCATGCTCTCGTGCGATTGGGCCGGCTCTCTCTGCCTGGCCCTTCCTGTTTCTCCTGGTCGTCCTAGCCCCTACGACGTGCGCATGTACACTTACCCATCCACCTGTGCAGCACAGTAGCGTGTCTGTGAGGTTGAAGGATGCCAGCGGCTCGTGGTTCGGCTGCACCTTGGCTTTGCCGTTGCATTTGCATAACCGCCGACCGGGGGGCAAACGGGGGTGAGATGCAAGGCGAGCTCGGCCAGTACGGCATAAGATACATTGGACAGCTCTTTGACAAGACTTGCTGGAGGGCTGGCAACCTGGCAAAAAGGTTCAGTCGTAGCGTAGACAAGGTGGAGAAACGATCACATGTGAGGGCCGATGCCTGGAAGCACAGGCCCCTTTGGCCCTCGTGTGTGCCGTCTTTAAACGGAGAAAGAGACGTAGGAAAGTCCGAAGGCTTCCTCTAGCCGCGGGTGCAGAGGGGACATCGTGGCAGAGCGCACGGAACGCCGAACTACCCGCCTTGCACACGCTATCGAGAGCCTGGATATGGGTCAGGTCCACTGCCACCGTCCAAACCGAAACAACTCTGATTTAATACACGCGAAAAAACCGCAGAAAAAAGATAGCCCCTCGTGGAGATGGTAATGCAAAAATGGAGGCGAATTAGGAGCGGAATCGGGGAAGAAGAAGGAAATGAATGAAAAAAAGAAAAAAAAATATATGAAGATCGAGAAAACAAGCAAAATGACAGAAAATAAGAAAACAGACAAGCTGTCTACATAGTATTGCACGGTACTCATTCTCCCCACCCCGGGCCCGAGCCAGGAGCAATCCTTTGCTCTCTCAGCTCTGAGTCTTCGATTCTGGCCAGACGGCCCGCAATTGCAAAGCTCGGGGTCTGACTGGCGGCCTTGAGCCCCGTTTGTTTACCTCTGGGGGCGTTGCTGGCGCGTTTTGAAATGTCCCGATCACAGGGGCGTCTCTCCTGCAATGCAAGATAATGGAAGGGGTGGAGGGAAAGGTATTAAAGTGGCGGCGGGGGCTGGCTGTCGAAGATGCGGAGCTGGCGAACAGCTGACCGCCCAGCTGGACGTGTCTGCTGCTTGCGCGATACCATGTACATACATGTATGTAGGCCAATGTTATGGTGCGATGCGTGCACGGCATCTGAAAGCAGTAGTGCGCTCGTATGCAGTTCGAGCAAAAAGAAAAGCAGAGGGGGGCGAGGCAATGCGACGTAGGACAGCAGCTGCAGGCGCAGCACGGCATCGTTGTCGCCAGCGGTGTCGTCGACAGCCGTGGCCAAGTCGGGCGGCCGAGGAGTCCTCACCTCTACGTGCAAGGGGAGCTCTTCTCTCGCAGTCTTTTCGCCCATACCCCACCACCACACCCAAGACCTACCCCCCCGAGCATGAGCCCACATCGTTCCCATAACTTGCAGCTTGCGTGCTGCAGGCACCAAGTCCCGGGAGAGAGGGGAGGGGCGTGCACACTTGTAGGGGCCATGTACATAGTACGAGTACTTGTAAGCCCGGAATCGCAAAGGACTGGTGAGATCTACGAAAAAAGATGACAACTGAGCCAGATGAAAAGGGCTGTCGGAGGAAAAAGAAACAAAAGGCAGGGAAAAAGAAAAGGAGAAGGGGTGGGAACGGAAGATCGATCAGAAAGACTACGGGATTGCTGAAATGCTGAAATGCTGCAATACTGAAATGCTGAAATAGATTGCAATAGTGGCAACACGACGATCGGCCGCTCCTTGCACGGCCAGCAATTGGTGCTTGCCTCCTTTGATCGTCCTGTCCGTTCCACGGGACAAATATCCCGGGGACCACCACGTTGTCTATTTTTCTTGTTCTTGCGCGCATGTGTTTGTACTCATCCCCGTGCAGGGTTTCTCAAGAGGGTCCATGGCTGTACTATGTACGATACGGAGCAGATGCAAGGATGCCAATAGAGTCGCCTCGTGCCAAAGCCGCCATGCCATGCCCATGCCTGCCCGTCCTGCCTGCCCGTTCCTTACAGCAGCTCATCCCGTCTTTCATCTGCCATGTGCTTGATTGTAAGATACGTGTCTCGAGGTGGACAGCGTGCCCCTTCATACGCGCATCTGCTTATCATAGCGTCGCAAATTGCTGCGAAAATACTCGTACATCTCGCCCTACCGATGGATAGGGCAAACAAATTCAAACAGGCCGCGACAGCGGCCTCCGATGGTATGCACTGCTCGCTGCCCGGCAGTTGCAAAGTACGGCCAACGACCACAGACAGGACGACGAAAGAAAGACTGTTTGAATTTCAGGCCAGACTCTGTCCGCGTTGCGAAATGATCAACGTCGCATTCGGAGAGGAGTCAGAAAGGCGGTATCTCTGAAACCGTCCTAAAAATGCTAAAGTTGGTCCTTCGGTTCTTCGGGTTCAAAGCTGAAGTGACAGCCACGGACGGACCCTGGATCGTATATATTCCTCGCAACAGAGCAGACTAAGGGCAAAGGGAGGCTGGGAAGCAAAGGGGTGAGACCAGAAAGACGTGTCTTTGACCGGCCAAAGATCCAGACGCAATCACATACTACTCGTAAGCAATCAGCCATGCCGGCAAAAGCATGCATAGAATGCCCTGCCAGGCTCCTCGTCGTGGTCAAGCCAGAGCAGAGGCTGCCTCGGGGGGCAAAACGAAATCGCCAACAGTCATTCGCCCGACCTGCAATGCAGCGTAGCCCTATGGAGAGAGGCATGTGAGCTCGGCACAACGGGCGCGACATTTCTGGACGCCCTTTGATTTGCGGCTGCCATTGGACGGCAGCCAGCACCCCTCCCCCCTCTTCTGCTCGCAGGATGCTCCGTACTCCGTACACTCCCTTTCTCCTCTTGGCCTCCCTGGGCTGCCCGGTCAGCCAACAGACAGCTCAGACCGGAGCCTGCCTGCTCAGTTTCCCAGCAGGGTAGCCTGACGGCATGGCCTGGGAGTGTCTGTTCCGTTTCGGGCATTCGGCCGTTCTCTGGGCAAGTGCACCGTGGCAGACGAGGACTGGCTGGGATAGAGAGGCCGGGATCCGCATTTTGAATCACTTGACAGCATGGTTGGCAAACACCTTTCCTTCTTTCTTTTTTCGTCTTTTGTCTTTCTTTTTCGTCTTTCTTTTTCTGGTTTTCCCACTTTCTTCTTCCTGAACAGCACATTTCCGCTGGGTCTCGGCATCCGCTTCGCCAGCGGAACGACGGGGCCCAGTCGCAGCCGTGCCGACCGGACAGGACGGTGAAGGAAGATACCACGACACCTTGTATGTGCATAGCAGAGAGCGTCCTGCTGATTGCTCGTGCCAGCCCTGCGCCACGCAAAAAGCAAGACCGTACTCCGTACGTAGCATGTCTCAGGTCTTCAGTCTCAGGTAGCAGGATCCCACCGCCTCGTCGACCGTCGTCGCGTGGCTGTCGGCTGAGGATGCAAATCAGCAAGACCCGCTGGCGATCAGCTCTGGATAGCAACGAGCAAGGCCCCAGCGCACGGCACCGTGCTAGATATCTCGTACAGGCCCTCTCCTCCTCCCAGCGCGCCGGGACTTGTGTCTGGTCTCGTGCGATGCCCCGTGTACGGAGTACGGAGTACGGAGGACGGAGCAGGCCGTTTGTGGGTTGGGTGGTTATCACGTAAGGAAAGCGAGCGCTAGCAGGTCACGGCCCCGGCTTTCTGGCAGGCCCGCTACGATGTATCAAACGCCCCTGAATTAGTGGACGAGACAGCAGACACAGCTTCAGCGCGTCACCGCCTTTTTCTTCTTTCGCGTCGCATCGTCTCCACCCAAAACAGGCTCCCCAAACGGGCTTCCTTCCGCTCGTACAGAGTATAAAAAAGACTGGCAAAAACGGGTGCCGACACGCAAGCACAGGATGTTCGCGCGCGCTGGTATAACCCACTTTAGACGAAACGCAAGTCGGCCTCGTCGTACTCGCTACTTCGCCCACGCATCGTATCAACTGACCAGGGGACACAACCACGCATCCTCACAGACGACTCCACACGGGCGCGAATGCAGAGCGGCTACGCACCTTTTGCATACGATAGCGCGAGCTTCTTTCGTCCTTCGAGCCCATCCTTGACAGTGGCCCGCCACAGAGGACGAACCGCGTGGTTTTTCCGGTGGGGATGGCGAAAAGGCAGTCGAAGGGGGAAAAAGGTAAAAAAGGTCGCACTTGTCGTGATGGAGGCCGAGCGTTGGGCCCCAACGGGATGGATCGCCGGCCACGACAAAGAAGGATGCCAGAAGGACACAGGCATGGTACAGCCTCACGTCGACCACAGACCGGGTCGTGTCTGTCGAGCAGCGATCATCGCTGCAGCGCGGTCTGTCCTCCGGCCAGGGCCAAGATACGAGTACATGGTCAAACAAAAACCATCAATAAACCGTGTTAATCCAATGGCCATATATCCATGGCCAGATCCACGGCCGGCAGCCCAATCACCAGTCACCACGTCTCGAAACCCACAGCACAGCAATTTGCGGTGGGTTTGGCGCTACCACCCTTTGGATACCATCTTTTTTTATTCGCCATTCGTTATTTTTATTTTATATTCGTTGTTTTTTGCCTTGTTTTTTCTTTCATTCTGTTGGCGAGACACGAGCTGACCAGTTTTGCCCCCCTCCAATCTCCCTCCCTCCGTCGATGTCGCCGCAAATCAGAGGCCAGCTTTCGGACCCAGACCCGGTTTCGAGTCGTCTTGTCCCATATGCTGCAGCCAATGGCCGGTCTGGTCGCCGGCCGACTTGGAGAGAGCAAGGGCCGACCTCAGGAGTCTCACTGGTAAGATACTGCATAGTTGCAAAAGACCAGGACGGCCCGCCTCGTTACTATGTCTCTTGCAAGGTCCTTCTCGGCCTTCCCTCACACCCCTGCACCCATGTTTTCGACTGGCCATCTCTGTCTATCTCTGCTCCCAAAGGCGTGAAACGGGTTATGCAAATCATTGGTCTTTCCGGCGGCTGCCATCTCATGATTGGCCGGCACAAATCGAACCCTTATGAAGAAATGGCTGGAACAGGGGGGATCCTGGCCAGCTAGAAGCAGGGGCCAGAGAGAAGATGCCTCGAACGGACCGGACTGCACGACGGACCGTTTCGCGGCACGCTGCGCACGAGTAAGAAGTCCGTTTGCACATCTGACTCGTGATCTGCTGCAATGCGATACGGTGAGATCCAGCCCGAGAGAATCGCCACCTCTGTACGGAGTAAGATACGAGTACATACGAGCAACACGATACGAGTACCCGTACATGCTCGCAGAGGAAGGGCTTGCCTCGTAAGGAATGGTGTCCTGCGACAAGTAGGTCTACTCGGGATGCCGCATTTAATTGCCTCGCCGGCCCACTCGCCCGACCAGAGACGACGGCATCGCCAATCCTGCTCGTATGTATTCTTGCTGGTCTTCCTGCACGACATCCCCCGGGAAGGATGCTGAAAGAAAGAAAATAGCCCGCATGCCATCCACATTCTTCAGTGGCTGCGCCGACGGCCTCTTAGCCTTGTGTTCTGCCGCACATCTGTGCATGTACGAGAGCACCACGTCGCCGCCGGCAGGGGAAACATACGACAGCTGTGAGCGCGATAGGGAAGCGGACGGCGCGACGTTGTGCAGCCTCGGAGCCTACGATACGAGCCTGTATCGTAGGGAAGAGGCAACAGAAGAAGCGGGACCGCAAGGGCCAGGACCACCTCTTATCACGTCGCCGTCGAAGTCGTCCCACCGGAACACGTTGCACGTCTGTCTATTTTTTGAGTCTGTCCCTGGCCGATTTGGGCCTGCGGGACAACAGAGAGGAAGGGAAAAAAAAAAAAAAAAGGAAAAAAAAAAAAAGACGTCAGTTAGTGTGATCTCAACCCAGGCTGCTTCCGGCCTAGCAGCGTGCACACCGCTTCTTCGACCCGGGTCTGCAAAGCCCACTCTATTTAAAGCAACCCCCTCCTTCCCCAAAGCTCATTCTCCGTTTTGGGGCAGAGCGCTGGTGCTCGTATCTTACGAGCGCCTGTACTCCGTACGGAACCATCGGTGCTAGCAGACGGAATCACCGCACTAGACGGAATGCGGGCTAGGAAAGCAGCCACAGGGACGATTTGTGTGCGGCGGAAGGCGCTATCAGCACTGCCAGCCGCGACGTGCTCTCCCTCGCTCGCTTGGAAAGCCAGACCCCAGATCCGGCGATCCTTCCTTCTTCAGGCTTGGGGACACCACGTCAGACCCCTGTGGCATACTACATAGTACGAGTACATCGCTGCTTGCTTTCTTTTTCTCGCTTTTTACAGAGTATTTCTCCCCCAGGGCGTAGCCATATGTCGTAGATCCATCAGTAAGACGATCCACCGCGGCAATGTGTGCATAGTCAGCAAAGACGACCGAGAACGGACTCGAGGGTCCGCTGTCTGCGTGGTGTGGACGAGATGCGTGGTTGTGCGTTGGCGTCGAGTCCCCGTTTCTGCTGTCTGCTGTCCTGTCTGCTGTCCTGTCTGTTGTCTGCTGTCGTCTGCTGTCGGTTGCGGCTTTGGCCGGCCACAATGGGGAGCAAGTCTGCCGCCGTTGGTGGATACGGAAGGTCGGTCAGCAGGGAGCGAGCAAGATCCCTCTGTACATACATAGTAGCTCCGGTTGTCTTCCATTCCACTCACACCCCCTCCCTCTCCCGCCCATTAGGGAAGGTAATTGCGCAGTCTGTTGAAATCTGGCCCGAGATCATCCTAACCGAAGAAAGAGCAGGGACGGTCAAGAGATAGGAGCCCCGGGAGGCGAAAAAAAGAAAAAAAGGAAAAAAAGGAAAAAAGAGGAAAAAAAGAAAGACAAGACAGCAGAAGGTGAAAGGCCGAGGGATCACCAGCCGGACGGCCGTTAGCGTGCGAGGTCGCAGGCCCCGTTGCAGAGGAGCCAGGAATGCACTGCCCATGCAGACAAGGCATGCCATTTCTGTTCTGCTTCCTGTGCGAGCAGATCTACAGCACGTCAACATCCGGGCCTGCAGAGCGTCTGCAGCAAGCAGCGCAGATGGCCCTCCTGAACAGGGTTCCAGCTCTGGCCAGGCCTGGTGGCGGCGACGAAGAGTCGACGGCAGGGCCAATACCACCTGCATAAGGCTATGGGGAAACGGCGAGTGTCGAGGGGAGGAAACGAGGTGGAGGGTGGGAATGGTGCTGTCGGCTGTGGGCCGTTGTCCTGCTGGCAGAGTTGGTATCTGAGTAGAGCCGGCAGGCAGCGAGAGCAGACCGGCCTCCTCGCAGAGAGCCTTCTATCGGTAGATGTACATGCACGCCTGTTGGCACATGCACAATGATCGGGGTTGGAGAGAGGGGCCAGAGAATGAAGAAAACCTTGTCAGATTGCCGTCCCGTTTCCCGTGGACGCAGCTAGACTGCAGAAGCATGATAGAAGATGCGTCGTAATAGTCAACGAAATCGCGCTCTGCCTCAGCACCAGTGCCGCACCATCGACATTCATCCCGGTCTGGTCCTGGCTAGGCCCGTCGAGAGATGCTACACCGTACGTAGACTGCGTACTCGTACTCGTAGAGACCCTGCCTCGACATCTGATGTGAAAGGCCATTCTTCCGCCTGCTCAGCTCGGCCAGACCATGTCGCATGGCCGTCCGCCACCGTGACTACCGGGACGATGCACCTATGATTCGCATATGCCGTGCTGTCCTCAAACATGCAAACATGCAAGCAGCATCCGTTGCCACTCTCTCTCGTGGCCGTATACACGTGCAACCTGCTTGTGTAAGGAAGGGGGCGTGTGCTACTAGAGTTGAGCCATATCCTGTCTCCCATATATTGCCTGGCCGGCATTTCACGAATTGGGATGGGCGCCTGGCCCGATCGCTGGTCTCCGTAGGGCGTCTCGATAACGACCACAGCCGGACGGGATTTCCTTTCCAGTAATGATCAATATCGCGCCGTGAGCTGTGGGCTGTGTAAGTGGCGAAGAGAGTTCCCCCAACCTGGTTGGTATAAGTGCATGGGACTTATGGTACTTGGATGTGTCTTTGTTTACTACCTGTTGCTTTCGGGATGGATGGCAACATTTCAAAGGTGATGAATGGAATGTTTTTGATACGATAATATAGGTTTTATTTTATTTCTTCTCGTACACGCTCGATACAGGTTCATTCAAGCCGTAGTCATATTCCTCTACACACTGGTTAGAACACCACAGGAGGATCTGTGAACATAATATACGTAATGTGTTAATGTCTAAACTGAAAGAAGCTGTGAGAAGCAGCGATGACCAATGCATTTGCCTTGACCACATACACAATGTGAGCACAGCCATACTACATCAGTTTACCAAAAACGCCACTCGTTCCAAAACCGAGAACAAGTCACGATACAGCTCACCAAAACAAAAGCCGTGCCTTCGATCTCGGTGGCTGAAAAAACCAGCCAGGATGTACTGTCATGTCACTTGTCGTACAGCTAACACGGTCCTCCCCGGCCGGTTCAGTGAAAGCCGCTTCTTTCAGACTGTCTCACGGTGCTTCCCGTATTCTTACGCAGCTCTTGTGCTTTCCTCGTGCTTCCATCACCTCTTTCCGAGGACCTACAGGCGCCGTGGCACTGCAGCGGAGCACCCCCAGCCTCTCGTCCATATGGGGCTTGTTACAGATAGATGGGTGTTTCGTGTAAGGAGTATGAAGTAGTTCAGAATTGTCGCGCGAAAATAGACGGCCGGGACGTTTTCCCTCGTCCCACCCTCGCACTCCTTCGCGCCGATGAGGTCTTGTCTTGTCATGTGTTGTTATCCCTTGCCCCGGAAGCAAGAGCTGCTTCCTGCATGGGCCCGAGGATGGAGGGTTGCATGGCCAGAAAGCATGGTGATGAGCGCCATTGGCAGAGCTGCACTATCGTGAGCTGGGGTCTTTGAAAGAAGCTCAGAAACGAGAGGATCGTTTACCAGGCCAGATTCTCTACAGGCATCCCAGATCGACAACAAGAACCCAGACAATACAGCACCGAAACATCTTACGATGACCACCGAGATCGAACGTTCAGAGGAGTTGTACAGTGATATGCACAGTGCATATTACGACGCACAGTGTGAACCCCCCGCCCAAACGGCCAACACGAGATATGCGGCCACCATCGTCTCACCAACCGGTCCACAGCTGCGCGGCATCTCTACAGCTTCACGGAAGTCTCGCGGTGCCGGCAGACCCCTACGCGTACAAGCTTCCAGAAAGCAGACGATCGGATAATCGTGCCTGGCCGACCGGCAGCAAATAGATCGGATCTCCGTCGCCACCCGCAGAGAAGCGCCATGTCCGATGCGGACGTGGCAACAAGAGCTCCCGAGAGCGATGCGGCTGAAGACGCAGCCCGGGCCCCGGCTCCCGGGCCAGCTCCGATTGGCAGGACGGGCCTGAGCGAGCACTGCGTGTCAGACCGGCCAGCGCGTCCGTTGCCCGCCTCTCCCCCTTGCCGGAGCGAGAATCCGCAGCTGACTCGTAGGACATGTGCCTGCAGCCCAGGGGCGGTCGCCCAAGGGCGAGATGCGGAGACTGGGCGACGTTGATGTGAGTTGCCGTGGTTGCTTGTGTCTCGCTGGTTGTGTGTGTTTCCTGGGCTGACAGCCTTGGGTGCCTCTCAGGCCTACGTGACGAAGCCGCGGGAGTATCCCCACGTGCCCGCACGGCTGCTGTTGTTGCTGAGCGGCGGCACGGGCGTGCGGTCGACCAACAACCAGATCCAGGCCGACATGTTTGCGGACGAGGGCTACGTGGTGGTGATGCCGGACCTGTTTGACGGCGACGTGGCGCCCAACGCGACGATGGAGGCCTCGGCCGAGGAGACGGGGATGCAGCAGCCGGAGACACCGTCCTTTCTGGACCTGTTCCGGAGCAAGGCGGTCGAGACGGTCAAGAGCTTCATGATCGACATGTGGCTGGCTCGCCACACCGAGGCCAAGGTGCTGCCGATCCTGCGGCGGGTGTTGGAGGCGAGCGAGGACGAGTTTGCCGATGCGGTGGCGCGTGGCGGCGGCGTCTATGCGGCCGGCTACTGCTTTGGCGGGCGGTACGTGCTGCTGCTGGCGGGCGACAAGGGGGGAGGCGATCCGGCGCGGGCGACAAACAGGACCAGGGGACCGCTGATCAGGGCCGGGGCGGTGGCCCACGCGACGTTGGTGTCGCCAGACGATTTCCAGGGCCTGCAGGCGCCGATCAGCCTGGCTTGCGTGGAGACCGACCCGATGTTCCCGGACGAGGTGCGACTGGCGGGCGAGAACTACTTGTCGGGACACGACATTGAGCACGAGGTGCAGGTGTATCCGGGAGTGCCGCATGGCTTTGCGGTTGTTGGTGACTACGACAATGAGGCCATCAGGACGGCGCAGGTGACGGCCTTTGGTCAGATGATCCACTGGTTGAATGATCATTAGGGGGGAGGAAGAGAGGAAGAGAGGAAGAGAGGAAGAGACGAAGAGAGGAAGAGAGGAAGGGGGGAAGAGGAAGAGGAAAGAGAGGGGAGGAAGAGGAAGATGAAAAGAGAAGGGAGGAAGAGGAAGAGAGGAAGGGATGAAAGGAGGAAGAGAGGAAAGGAGGGGAATGGAGAGGAAAGGAGAGGGAAAAAAGGACAGACAAGTGGTCTGGAAGCATTATTCCTTCATACATTATGTACCTTGATCGCGTGCAGATTTGCAAAAATAGTCTGTCCTCTTTTGTCTCCTTCTGTCTGTCTCTTTTTCTTACGCTTCTGCTTTCTTTACTTCCCTCCTCCACCTCCTCTTCCCTCCCTCTCTTCCCTTCCTCCCATTCCCCCCTACCATGGAATCGTGCAGATGATCTTGCCCATCGACAGATTCGCCGCCATGTACTTGTGCGCCTCCACGATCTCGGTCCAGGGCAGCACGCGGTCGACAAAGACGCAGAGGTCCCCGCTGGCGAAGCCGGGCAGCACGGCGCCGAGCCGGTCGCGCAGGCGGGCCTGGTAGTCGAGGTCGCGGCTGCGCAGCGAGGAGCCCTCGAGGCGGATCCGCTTAGTCAGCATAGAAGTAATATCGACACCGGCCGGCAGCACGGCGCCGCTGAGAAAGGCGAGCAGGACGACGTGGGCGTCCCGCGCCGCGACCGCGAGGTTCTTCTGGAAGTAATCAGCGCCGATATAGTCGACAATCAGGTCGACGCCCCGGCCATCGGTCGCATCGTGCACGCCCTGCACCCAGTCCACAGTCCGGTAGTTGAACGCGGCCGTGGCGCCGAGCCGGTCGACGATAAAGGCACACTTGGCGTCGGAGCCGGCCGTGGCATAAACGGCCGACGCGCCAGCCAGCCGCGACAGCTGGATGCCGGCAATGCTGACGCCCGATGCACCGGCATGCCACAGCATCGTCTGCTTGTGGTTGTGACCGAAACCGCCGACCTCGTGCAACGCCTGCAGTGCCGTCAGCCACGTCTCCGGCACACCTGCGGCCTCGTTCCAGTCCAATGACGCCGGCTTGTGCAGTAGCATCCGTGTTGACACCCGCACAAACTCTGCATAGGCGCCGCCGTATGCCAGCCCAAACACCTCGTCTCCCACAGCAAAGCCGGCCGTCTCTGTCGTGTCCGTCGTGTCCGTCGTGTCCGTCGTATCCATCGTATCCGTCCCCAGCGACTCGACCACGCCGCTGAACTCAACCCCCAACGTCGCTGGCGCCTGTGGCGGCACCGGATAGAAACCCTGGCGCTGCAGCAGGTCCATGCGGTTCAGCCCAAAGGCCTTGACGTGCACTACCGCCTCGCCCGCCCCGGCCGTTGGCTTGGCCGTCTTGTCGTTGATGAAGAGAGCATCCGCATCGCCCTTGCCACCCCGGATGTCTGTAGCCGTCCGATCGGGCTGCCGTCAGCCGTCTGGACGCTCATTTCGCCGTCCTCTCTGCATCCTCGGGCCATTTGGCCCATTCGCCCGCCATCCTTCTGCTTCCCCACTCACCCACTGCTCGCATGAACGATGCCATTGTGTGTTTGTGCGTGAAATGCGACAGCTGTTGCGAACTGCTGCATGTGCTATGCTACATAGTACCGGTCTCAACTCTTCAGAGAAGCCGCAGACGAGTATATTGAGGGCTCACGGTCCCCACAATTGCACTTTGCACTTGCCTTTGGCATTTGTCATTTTCTCGATGACAAATGCGGCTTCTCTAAAACCCGACACCATGAAAACGGCAGGCTCAACTCTGTTCCAAGATCGCTTTGTCAACCATCGAGAAAACAAGAGTTGACACAGTCAGAGAACGAAGCAAGCTCCGTAAAACACACGACATTTGCGCGGGGAAGGCCGAACACGCAAAATACAACAACGAAGCACGCGACAATGGGCTCAATCGAGATGAGCAAGGTGGATATGCCGAGGCGGTTACGTCGTGCATGGAGAACCCATAGAGCTTCTTGGCATCATGCTTCTTTTCTCTTTTCGCGGCGAGCACGCGTGCCCGAAGTAGACCGCCGAGCCGGCAAGAGGCCGGCAGGCTGACCCGTTCTGGACCTATTCTGTATTTTGCCGCTCCGTCTGCAGGTCTCGTATGCACGAGCACATTGCTTTGGCCTCGCCCTTTTTCTTCTTCTCTTCTCCAACCAAGGGATCATGATCAGGAACACGCGAGTTCTGCATCCAAAGAGCCAAAGAAAGATGCGGCCACTGGACCGGGGTCTTGCTCCAGTCAAACCAATACTTTCCAGAAATACGAGCTAAGAGTGTGCTCCAAAGTGGAAATGAGCTCCCCGATAGGGAAAGGCTCTCGGGCCAGCAGAACTCAACCTACCACAGCGACGAGACAACACAACGTATCATCCATAAAAAAAGAGAGTTTGGTCAGCGGAGGAGGAGGCGGCGGGAAGCCGCGCCAATGCCCTAAACGAAATGAGGATGCTTATTGTGCCTGAAGCTACGGAGTCGCATCGGTGGGCCCCTGACCAAATTCTTGGCAAGCGAGCGTGATAACTAAAAATCAGACGAGCTAGGAGACGCGCGCGTGTACTTTGTATGCTCGTATGAGTCTTTGAAGCAGATACTCCGTAATTCTGTAAGGAATTAGTAAGGTACGGAGTGCTCCGTAGGAAAAGGGGCCAAGGACAGGAGTCAAAACGGGCTGCTCGGCAGGCGGGTCTACTGTTGCTCAGTGGCGAAATGCCCTGTGGGCCAGTGGAGCTGCTGCCGCTGGCCGTGCGAGCACGCACGGTACTAGCATTGTTCCCGATTCGCGTCGACCTCAGGGGAATGGGACTCCCAGCTCATTTCCGCGCCCCGCAAAAAAGACCGTCAGCAACGAACTCACTCTGTCCTCGTAGCGCCACCCCCTTTTTGCCTTATGCTCGACGACATGGCACTAATGCAATGTCTGCCTTCGTATACGGAGTGACCACGACGCAATTTGGGGTCTGTCAGGCACATCTTCTGTGCTGCGTCGACGTACTGCCAGAAAGTCCCCAAAACACGAGCTGCTCATTTCCCGGCTTTCCTGGAACCCTTCCTCTGCTCTTTCAACGCAACATTCCCCACCGGCTGCAAATCCCTCCTGTCACGTCTATTTACGGAGCACCTCTCGACCGACGCCCCAGCCGACTCCGTAAGTATCTCACCTCTCCGAGATCTACCCCGGAGACGGGCAGTGCGCAGCAACAACCGTGGCGTCCCGCGAGCTCGAGTGCGTAATCATGCGTGCTCTGTGGAGGACATCGTAACCTGCAGAGTAGGATGCTTGCGGCATCTACACCTTACAGTCGTCGTACGGAGCAGACGGAGCCGGGCTAGACAAAGCAGAGCCAGCTCGTATTCTTACGCGGATCCTTTTTTTCATTTCGGCGAGAGCTCGCTGCAACACACCTGTGCATGCATACTCGTACATGCGGATTGTAGGAGTAGGAGTATGTAGTAGTGAAAATGCCACGCGCATACGAACTGCTACTGTGTAGCGGTGGGGACTGCCCATGGCAACCGCTGTCCTCGCTCTCCTTGCGTCGTACCTCGGACACGCAAGAACAAGGCCTGCTATCTGCCAGCGTACTCTGTGCCCAGATGCTTCGTTGACCCCCTATCCCATCCCCTTATCCGGACCCACTTTCGATACGTAATCCGCTGGTGGTTGGCTGAGACCGCGCCGGTCAACCAGCTGGTGAAATAACCTGTTCGTTTTTTTTTAGGACGGAAATTGTGGGCCCCCTACACCGATCTGACCAAATTAGCGCTTGTCAATCTCTTTTTCGGGGGGCCTGTCTTGCCCAGTGACATTACCCATGTACCTGAATTGCCCAACTGTGTTTTTTTTTTTTTTTTTTGCTCTTGCCAGGAATGCAATCTGCGTACCAATGCGCACTCTTTACAATCCACCCCATCTCGCATCCGCTTGGGTCCGCCACCTGTTGGCCGTACTCCGTACACGTAGCCGTTGCTGGCCGGGCTCTGCATTCCTCACCTCGTATACCCCTGTCGACTCGACCACCGCCGCCTTGACCACACCCCTGTTTATCAAGTGAGAAGACCAGGAAAAACATGGGTCTGCATCGGCCATTATGGGCCTACACGGCTGCCCACTCCTGTATATAAGTCCACCTCTGCTCTTGCCATCCTTCTTTCCCCTTTCCTCTTCTTCTTCACCCACATTCGCTTTCTCAAACCAACTCCGACTTTTCAGTCATTTTCACTCGTTACCACTCCTCCCGCCTTTCAGCCTCGTGCCTCTAAATCATCAACTCCGTTTCGACCACCGTCAAAATGAAGTTCTCCGCTGCTTCCATCATCGCCCTGGCCACCGCTGCCTCGGCCAGCAACGTCACCTACACCACCGAGGTCGTCACCGCCCTGACTACCTACTGCCCGGAGGCCACGGTCCTGACCCATGCCGGCAAGACCTACACGATCACTGAGGCCACCACCCTCACCATCACCGACTGCCCGTGCACCCTGACCAAGGCTATGACCACCTCCACCACGGTTTCGTGCTCCACGACCGCCCCGTGAGTATCCTCCGGCCCGAAAGCTTATTTCGTCCTACAGTTTGCTAACCATCAACAGTGCCGCTACCTGGGCCGTCAGCGCTGCCCCAAGCCCGTACAGCAACGGCACCACCGTCGCCAAGGGCACTGCCACCGGCTCTTACGTCCCGACCAGCACCCCCTCCACCGTCACTGCCGGTGCCGGTAAGGCTGCTGCTCTGTCGGGCGCCGGTCTGGCCATGGCTCTCGGTGTGGCTGCTCTGCTGTAAATGTAGCGACGCATTCTTCAAAACTCTTGTGGGGGAACCCAAGGGACTGTCTTCATATCGACGATCTTTAATCCGATCTCCCATAATGTTACGGTTGTTGTTTGAAACTCCGCAGTCTTGACAATACGAATCCTTATTCTTTCCCCGCAAATTTCATTCTCGATAATGACATGGAGCGTTTTATATTTACATCTGGTGGCTTGATACCAACGGGACAGGCAACGGTTTCTAGACATTTTATTCTTTTCGGGACGTTTGGGAACGATCATTTTATGATACAAAGTTCAATTCTGGCTTCTTAATATAACAGATCTCTTCGAGATCTCATCTGGAACAATTCTTTGTGCGTTCAGCGAGAAATACTGGTGTTTTCGTGGGGGAAGCAAGGGCTCAACGGAGGCGTGTCTTGTCAATCCTTATGCGTCTGTGTGGTCTTCCCAGTCATTTTCTTCGGATTTCCCGAGCATGGAAGGATGTTGAGCATAGGCTGAGCTGTACCTGCCGGGCTGTCTGTCGTTTCGATCTTGGGTTCTTGGATCCGGCTTGGAATGGAGCATCGTGGCTTCAGTAGGTATGAACCAGTCTGCCAAACAGCCACATATTTCATGTTTTGTTTTGTTGTCGGGCGTGTTTATGTTCTCTAGTCAGAACTTCTAGATTGTGTGTTCCATGCGATCGACCGAAGGGGCGGCCTTTGAGAACAGTTTTGGTCTGGCAACAAACTTCTTTTCTTACTCCTGTGCTTCTGACATCTATGTGTTTCCTCTCTTGACGTACTTCGTACTGACATGGAATCCTGAGGTTCGTAGTAGACGTATGTACAGCGTATGGTAATGTAGGTGGAGTGAGCTTGACTACGGAGTGTATACTACGTCGTATGTAGCAGGATTTCCGCGTTGGATGGCTAGGCATTAAGAACCGGGTTTTTCTACTATGGAGCGGCAGGAGATTGCAGTCTCGCTATATCACGCGGGGTTTCTGCGGACCGATTATCGCATTGGACTTCAGATGTTTGTGTTGTCATGACGTTTGCGAATTCTACGCGACGGGCTTTTTGTATCCTCTGCTCACAATGGGTTGTTCGACACACATCATGGGAGTATGCATAACCTTGTCTGGCTTTTGTGCGTCGCGTCGGGCGCCAGAAATGCAACGGTGCATAATACACAACTATGCACAACCTAATGCAGGTACAGGGACTGATGAGCCCCTATTTGGTTAGGCCTGCCCATGACCGGCTAACGTTGTCACCCGAGATCTGCATTTCGGTGCCATGCTCTGTACAGTGAGTAGGTGTGTATGCACTGTAGGCGAGCTGTGACTAAGTGGGCCGCTTTAGCTGTTCCATGGTTTGGTTGTTCTTGCCTTGCGGCTTGCCGTAATTAATGTTCTTAAAACGTCTTTATTTAGAAGGCCTAGGCCATTCCACCTCGCAGTGTGTGTAATCTTACACGCACTGCGAGGTGGACATTCCTTAAGGTAAGGGATGTCTTGGGGAAATAAGGCGAATGTGTGTAGATGAATACTTATAGCCATCTGTAAGGCGTACGTTTTAGACATTGGTGTTTTGGCCATGTCTTAACAGTGGTCTCGACACTAAGAAACCGATGTTGAATCAGCCACATGTACGGAATATACGCGCGTTCTTTTGGAGGAATGGGCGATCAATCCGATCGCACTACAGATAGTTTGGCAAGTTGGGGAATCCCGGGAGTAACAAGACGTCTCTTCCTTTCTGTCATCAAGTTTCATGTCAAATGGCGGTCCTCAATCGGAGATAATATGCATCGTATCAGATTTCAGGACCTGCTACATACCAGCACATCCAATAATGAGGAACTTCGCCGGATCAGTGGAACGTACCTGATAGGTGTAGAAGTTTTTAGCCAGAACCATCATGTGATGTGGTTCGTTGATGTATTGGTTGAGAACACCGAGGATGCTATTTTCGGCAAATCGGTTGTGGACGGCTTATAGGGCAGTAAGTGGGCGCGGGACTGTTGTTAACTGTAGGCAGACGTATACCGATGCGCTGCCGTTGCGTGTGGAAAGGTTATTTCTTTCTCGGTATGGGCGATTTGACAGACATTCCGATACATCCAGTTTGTTATGTAGCATACTCTGGTAAATCCGTCCTAACCATGGCTAGCCTTATGTATTAAAAAAGGACGCAATCGTAACCAAAAATTGTCACGGTAGAAAACATACGAAGATTGCTTACGACCGTGGAAACAACGCTGCCAATACGAGTAGTCAACCGAGTCCATATGGACAGCCAGCCAGCTGTCTTCGGGGATGCGGGAGCACAGAAAGACGAAGCGGGGCTGGCGAGATGCCCGGGGAAATGGGGAAAAGGTGGAGAAAGTGCGGAGGTGAAGGGCAGCCCCAACGACCGTTCGTCAGCAGTGAGCGAGCCTGTATAAAGCGAGAGCTGAATGCAGACAACGTGGCAAAGACGGTGGCGACTTTCAGAGCAAGTTGTGCCTTGCCATTGCGCCATTGGCATCGTGTTTGTTCCGTGACATCGTGATATCACGTGCGCGACAACAGAGTTATCCATGGAGCATCCGCAGGACGTGGCCCAGCGCCGCTCGCTGGAGGACCCGGAGGCGTTCTGGGGCCATCAGGCGGCGCAGCTGCATTGGCACCGACAGCCGGACGCGGCACTGCGGCGGACGACCAAGATGCTGGCTGACGGCACCGACCACGACCACTGGGCCTGGTTTCCGGGCGGGCAGATCTCGACATGCCACAACTGTGTTGATCGCCACGTGCAGGCCGGCCGTGGCGACGAGCCGGCGATCCTGTACGACAGCCCGGCCACGCAGACGAAGCAGCGACTGACGTATGGGCAGCTGCTGGCCGAAGTCGAGACCACAGCGGCCGTATTGCGGGAGCACGGCGTCGGTCGAGGGGATGTGGTCCTCGTGTACAGTGCGTGTCTCTTTGGTTTTCGTCTGTACTCCTTCTTTTCCCCCTAACAACCAGTGCCCATGATCCCCGCCACTCTCATCGGCATCCTGGCCATCAATCGGCTCGCGGCCGTCCACACGGTTGTCTTTGGCGGTTTTGCCGCGGCAGCACTGGCCCAGCGCATCGAGGATGCCCGGCCGGTCGCCGTTCTGACAGCGTCGTGTGGCGTCGACGGCAGCAAGCCGCCGATGGCGTACCGGCCGCTCGTCGAGGCAGCCATTGCGACCTCGCCCTGGAAGCCGTCGCATGTTCTCGTCTGGCAGCGCGACCGGCTGATGGCCTGGAACCTACTCCGGCCGCTGACGACCGCTGCCACCGCTACGGCCTGCTGGCAGACGCTCGTCCAAGACGCCCGGCGGCGTCAGGTCACTGCAGCCTGCGTGCCCGTGGCCTCGACCGACCCCGTCTACATCATCTACACCAGCGGCACCACCGGTCGACCCAAGGGCGTTCTCCGCGAGGCTGGCGGCCACGCCGTCGGACTGCACCTCAGCATTCGCTATCTGTTTAATATTCACGGCCCGGGTGACGTGGTGGGTTTTGCTCTCGCTTTCTTTCTTCTTTCTTTCTTTTCTTCTTTTCTTTCTTTCTTCTTTCTTCCTTCTTTTCTTTCTTTCTTTCTTTCTTCTTTTCTTTCTTTCTTTCTTTCTTCTTTTCTTTCTTTCTTCTTCCTCTTTCTTCTTTCCTCCCCCTAATACTCCCAGATGGCTTGCTTCAGCGATATCGGCTGGGTCGTCTCCCACAGCTACACGCTCTATGCCCCCCTCCTCGCCGGCGCCGCCACCGTGCTGTACGAAGGCAAGCCCGTAGGCACGCCTGACGCCTCGGCCTTTTGGCGCATGGTCGAGGAATATCACGTGACCACCATGTTCACTGCCCCGACAGCTCTGCGCGCCATTCGCAAAGAGGACCCAGACAACCGGCAGCTGGCGACCGTGGGCGACCGTGGTGGTCTGCGCAGCCTGCGCGCCCTCTTTCTGGCCGGCGAGCGCTCGGAGCCGGCCCTGGTGACCATGTACCAGCGGCTGCTGGCGCGCTATGGCGCCTCCGGTGCTCAAATCGTCGACAACTGGTGGTCGTCCGAGTCGGGATCGCCCATCTCGGGCATCGCCCTGGGCGTTCATGCCGGCCTCGACCGCCGTGATGCTGCCATCCAGAGATCATCATCGCAGCTGCTGCCGCTGGCTGTCCGCCCTGGCAGTGCTGGAAAGCCAATGCCCGGCTTCGACGTGCGCGTCGTCGATGATGTTGGCGCTGAACTGCCGCCCGGAACCATGGGCAACATCGTCCTGCGCATGCCTCTGGCCCCGACTGCCTTTCGTGCCCTGTGGCACGACGACGACCGATTCTACCGCGGCTATCTGCGTCGCTTCCAAGGCCGCTGGCTGGACACTGGCGATGCTGGCGTCATCGACAAGGATGGTTATATCAGCATCATGGCGAGATCAGGTGAGTTAAGTGATCTTCGTCTTTTCTGTGTATCTTTGTGTCTTCCCGTCTTGACAATTCCAGACGACATCATCAATGTCGCTGCCCATCGGCTCAGCACTGGCGCCCTCGAACAGGCCGTCACCAGCCATCCGCTCGTCGCTGAGGCCTGCGTCGTCAGCATCCCCGACGCCCTCAAAGGCCACATGCCCTTTGCCTTTGTCAACACAAACCGCGCGGGCGTCCTGCCGACCGACGACGCCCTCTTCCGCGACATCAACGGCCGTGTGCGCGCTCAGGTCGGCCCCATCGCCTCGCTCGGTGGCCTCATTGAGGGCAGCGGCATGATCCCGCGCACTCGTTCTGGCAAGACCCTCCGTCGTGTCCTGCGCGAGCTGCTCGAGAACGCCGTCCACGGCGACTTTGACGCTCCCGTCGCCGTTCCCTCCACCGTCGAAGACCCGGTCGTCATCGATGTCGCCCGCGAACGCATCCGCGCCTACTTTCGCGATCACGCCGGCGATCGCCACGTCCCCATCGAGACGCGGCCCAAGCTGTAGTGTGTGGTGGCCGTTGTGGCGAGTTTGGACTGGGTTTCTGTTGTGTTCCAGGGAGCTCCATCCCTTCTCATACATGTACTAATACACTCTCAAGTTTTTTTTCTCAATCTCCCCATTCTCCCGTTCGAGTAGCAAGCCTGGAATACACCTTTTGAATCGCTTCTCGAATGATCCAGTTGAAGTCCAGCTTCTTGCTTACATAATATAAAGCCGCGTCTACCCCGCCCCAAGCCTTTAAACCACCACTTAAAACGGCCCCGTTAAAACACGTAGACGCGCCTTGGGACGCGTTCTTTCCCTGCAAATATTATCGTCCATTTTATTGTCTTTCCGGCCGTCTTCTACCGCTGTGACCACCAAAGCCATTCGTCCATCGCCCTCCGAACAGCGTATCGAGAGAGAAGGAAAGGACCATACACAGACAGGATGGCAGCAGCAGCAGAAAGACAAATAACACGGGGCGCCTTGGCGTGAGTTCTCCTCCATTCCTTGCTTGTCACGTTGCTCGACTGTGCCGCCTCTGACATCTGACATGACTTCTCTCCAGAGCCATCTTCAGCGATCCGGAAAGTGCCAGGACCCAGTTTCCCGTCCCCGTCCTCCAGTGCCTCCAGATTAAGCCACTCGGGCCTCCGCCAAACGCAGCCGCCGGTGCCGCTGGCAGCGAGCGGTATCGTGTTGTGTTGAGCGATGTCGACAACTTTGTGCAGACCATGTTGGCCACGCAGGGCAACCATGTCGTCCACGACGGCAAGCTGGTCCGGGGCAGCATCGTGCGCATAAAGGCGTACCAGGCCAATGCCGTCAAGGGAAAGAAGTAGGTCACCGGGTTCCGGGTTCTGGTATTCATGTTGCTATTCCATGCTGACATCAGCAGCATTCTCATTATCCTGGATCTCGACGTCATCGAGTCTCTCGGTGCCCATGACAAGATTGGCGAGCCCACACCGGTCGACAGCTCCATCCAGCCTGTGGCGGCCGCGACCAGCACAAACATTGGCGGAACGAACTTTTACGGCGTCAAGAAGGAGGAGCCGGACACAAAGCAAGGGATCCGTGGCAGCATCGGAGCCGCTGGCAATGGCAACGGCAACAGCAACAGCAACAGCAACAGCGCCGGAAAGGCAAGCGGCACCAGCTACGGCGGCGGCAACGCAGCCCACCCAAACATCTACCCGATCGAGGGCCTGTCGCCATACTCGCACAAGTGGACGATCAAGGCGCGGGTGACGACCAAGTCAGAGATCCGCACGTGGCACAAGAGCAGCGGCGAGGGCAAGCTGTTCAGCGTCAACCTGCTGGATGAGAGCGGCGAGATCAAGGCGACCGGCTTCAACGAGCAGTGCGACCAGTATTACGACCTGCTGCAGGAGGGCAGCGTGTACTACATCTCGAGCCCGTGCCGGGTCAACATTGCCAAGAAGCAGTTCTCGAACCTGCCCAACGACTACGAGCTCACGTTTGAGCGCGACACGCAGATTGAAAAGGCCGAGGACCAGAGCAACGTGCCGCAGGTGCGGTACGCCTTCTGCACGCTGCAGGCCCTGCAGTCGGTCGAGAAGGACGCGGTGATCGACGTGATTGGCGTGCTGCGTGACGTCGGCGAGGTGTCGTCGATCACGTCCAAGAGCACGGGCAAGCCGTACGAGAAGCGCGAGCTGACGCTGGTCGACGACAGCAGCTTCTCCGTCCGCACGACCATCTGGGGCAAGACGGCCGTGGCCTTTGACGCCAAGCCCGAATCGGTCATCGCCTTCAAGGGCGTGCGCGTGTCCGACTTTGGCGGCCGCTCGCTCTCGCTGCTGCAATCGGGCATCATGGCCATCGACCCTGACATCACCGAGGCCCACCACCTCAAGGGCTGGTACGACGCGGCTGGCCGGAGCGAGAACTTTGCCTCGCACAACAGCATGGGCGGCATGGGTGGCGGTGCTGGCAGCGGCCGTCCGGAGCTGGTCAAGACCATTGCCGAGGTGCGCGACGAGAACATTGGCATGGACGAGGCTGCCTACTTCACCCTCAAGGCCACCATCGTCTTTATCAAGCAGGAGACGTTTGCCTATCCGGCCTGCAGCTCTGAAGGCTGCAGCAAAAAGGTCATCAGCAACGGCGACGGTACCTGGCGCTGCGAAAAGTGCGACATGAACCATCCCCAGGCCATGTATCGCTACACCATGATGCTCAACGTCAACGACCACACCGGCCAGCTCTGGCTGACCTGCTTCGACGACGTCGGCCGCATGATCATGGCTGGCCGCAGCGCTGACGAGCTGACCGAGTTGCGTGAGGAGGACGACATCGCCTTTGGCGCCGAGTTTGAAAAAGCCAACTGCCGCAAGTACTCGTTCCGTGTCCGCGCAAAGATGGACACGTTTGGTGATGCTCAACGGTATGTTTTTGTTTGTTTTTGTTTGGCTGTCTGGCTGTCTGTTTCCTGTCTACTGACCTTACAGAATCCGTTACCAAATTGTCGGTGCCAGCCCGCTCGACTTCAAGAGCGAGGGCCACAAGCTGGCCGAACTCATCCACCAATTCTCCCTTTGAAAAAACGTTGGTGTGATTGTGGCGTAAGCTATGCTGATTTTCATTGCCTTGCTTTCTTTTTTATTGGCTGGAAAGCAACGGGATCCGGGTCTAGGTTTGATAGTCTTCAATGTACGGCATGGGCAAATAAAGCAAATGATGATGATATCATTGGGACCACCCGGACTGCCAGATACCGCTCTAAAAGATACAACTGTGACCGTTCCGGCATCAGTGTTTCACTTCCTGTCTAGATAGGATTCCACCAAGTCGACCTAGGGACCTGTCATGAGATCCTCATCGTCAGGGTCTGCCTCGTAAAACAAGCCGTCTCCAGTAGCAGAGCCCACTAAGCTCTCCCGCTCGGCCGCCTCCTTTTCGCGCTTCTGATCCTGGAGCACCTGTTTCAGGTAGTCCCGGTTCAGACTGAGCTGCTCGTTCGTCACCTTGTAGAGCGGCTTGAGCACACGAATTCGCTTCACCGCCACCGCCATCTCCCTGGCAAAGTCCGCCT
Organism: Grosmannia huntii; assembly: GCA_019925595.1. Taxonomy (NCBI): domain Eukaryota; kingdom Fungi; phylum Ascomycota; class Sordariomycetes; order Ophiostomatales; family Ophiostomataceae; genus Grosmannia; species Grosmannia huntii. The sequence goes on from JADHKJ010000016.1 coordinate 25,265, forward strand.
CGGTCATCTCGTCTGCCTCTGGCAGGAACTCGAGATATGTGCTTCCGCTGGCGTCTGCTGCTAGCCTGCGAATGACCGCCCTGATCATGCCTGTGTCAATCATGCTCTGCAGGAGAGCTTCCGCTTCCGCATCGCTTCCAGGTACTGTGGTCGGGGGCGAATCCTTGATCGTCGTGCGGATGTCTGCTATCGACAGCTTTACGTACACCTTGCGCAGGTGTGCAATCTGCCACTTGGGGTGTGCCGACAGGACCTCCTTCACCAAGCTCTCGTTTCCGTCTGCCGCGAAAGCATCGGTGCTCGGCGTGGCCTCTGCCACCAGCATCTCGGCGTTGCGGTGCTCAAAGTTCTCGGCCATCTGCACGTACGCCTTGTTGACGACCGAGAACGCTTTGCAGACGTAGGCCGTCGTATTTGGCGGCGTTGCCGGCACCTTGCCGTTCAGTAAAAGCCCAGTCAGGATCCATTTCTTGTGCGCCTCCATCATAATCTTCGACACGCCGTTATCCCGTGTCGGATGGGAGATCACACGCGCAAAGGCCGTATGGGCCGCATCCCAGTTGCGGACGGAGCAATTGAGCAGACCGACCAGGTGGTCAAAGTCCAACACTTGCGTGCTCTTGAGCGGCAGCGTCAGGCCCGTGTCTTTGGATATGAACGATGGTGGCGGCAGGCTGAGGCTGCAGAGCCGCTCTATCTCTCTGTGCGAGGCTGCTCCCGGAAAGAAGACAATCTCCTTGTTGAGAGCGGCCAAGGCGGGAAGGGCGTTGTCGGTGTGGTATGCTAGCCTGGCAAGGGCCAGGTGGTTGGACGTGAGCATGGCTCCGGATGGGTCGAGCTTCTGGAGAGCTTGTGCAAGTGCTTCCACCGCAATAGAGGCCTAGTGTCGACGCAAGCCATCGGTCAGCAGGTTCCGCTTCAGCGTCTGCTCGTCTCCTCTTCCTTTGCTACGTACCGGGATGATTCTGCCTGATGCCACGGCTGTGAACAGGTGTGTGAACGCAGAGCCGACATAGCGCACCTGGCGCGGGTCAAAGGCCATCAGGAACGCGAGAATCTTCTCCGCCACGACGGGCTCGGAGGAATCGTAGAGGGCCGCATCTGCTGGCAATATCGTGTCGATGAGCGAGAGGTAGGAATAGGTGTGGATGGCGGGGTCTAAGGACTTCTGGGCATTAGAGGCAAAAGGGACGGGCAGAGAGGTGGGACAGAGGCTCGCCATACATTGAGAAGCTCTATTGCGTGGGCGGCAACGACTGCTGCCGCGTCTTTGAACAGTCGTTGTACCCGGTTGATTTGGGCCTTGATTAGCCTGTCGTAGACATCATCGGAAAGAGACGCTGCATCCCCGACGGCTGGTGGGAAGTTCTGGAGCACCGCGGCGCAGTGTTCCATTGTGGACGAAAACAAAAAGACACGGGAGAGCGGGGGGAAGAAGAGGTGAAAAGGGAAGAGGGGGTGAAAAGAAGAATGGCCAACAGTATGGTCTGGCTGGAGGCTGAGGCTGAGAGCGGCCGTCTGCCGAGAGGATATATTCAGCCGGTGGGGTCAGAAGCATGGCCACATCGGCAGGCCTTTTGTTGTCGTTCGTCGTTCTCGTCTTTCTCCCTCCTGTCAGCTTTGCATACATCACAGACAAGTACAAGTGAGAGACGGCCGCCCGGAAAGTGGCAAAGAGGGCAGCTGCTGTCGTCAATACCAAAGGCTGCCCCGCTATGAGATTAAGTGTGGCTTGATAAAAGCCTAGCCACGGCTGACTAACGGCTGTTTACTTGTAGCCTGAGGCCTGCGAATTCCCGAACTCCTCGCTTCTATTTCTATCAGTCTGTTTTATAGAGGGTCTAATAACCCATCACAAGGCAGATCTTGCAGCCCCAACTGTTGACAGCCTTCCAGGCTCGACCGCGTCCGAAAAATCATATCGGCACAGTGCTTCCACCTATAGTGGTGAGGACGATGCTCTTCAAAAGCAGAGCACCTGGAATACAACACGATATTCTGCATAACAGATGACCAGAATACCACTTTTGCCACAGCAGACCAGGGAACAGACGTTCCAAATCGCCAGTACTTTTCTCATTTAATCTCTTTAAATACCACAGTTGAAGCAGTTGGGGTTGTTATAGGCCACGATGTGGTCCTTTCACCGCCTGGAACAGTTGATTGCTGATGCGTCTTGTTCCACTTTCAGCCCAACTATGCGTGGGCTCCTCTGCCGTCATCTCCGCTGTTGACTAAAGTACTCTGATAGGCAATAAACCTGCGAGTAGGTGTGGACGGAAGTGCATCTCTGGACGCTGCATTTCCAGAGAAAGTAAACGCTGAAGGCGCTGATGGAGGGGCGATGGGCCCAAAGTCGCGCGCTGCATATCCAGACGAGAGGCTGTTCTCATGGCTGGGATGATTTAGACGTGACCGGTATTGCTGACCGGAGGTAAAGGGAACTAATGATATGCAACAACGCCTCTGTCAGCAACTGAGCCCCAGTATACACATGCGTCGACAAAAAGTGATCAGTGGCACGTACCCACTGGCTGGCTGTTCAGCACTTCTGCAGACTGGTTGCCTGGCTGCCCAGCGCTAGCGATTCCCATCGCCGACATCATCCGCTCTAGAATGCTGTTCCTGTTCTCACCGCTGCCCTCCTTTTGGACAGTCTGTTGCGGCTGCCAAGACAGGGTGACAGGCCCCGACCTCCATCCACCCGTCTCGAGCGCATTTCCAACAGCCACACCCCTGGCATCTTGCCCGAGGGGGACGTCGACTGTGCCGTTGCTGGTAGGGCTCACTAAATTGCAACCTTGCAGAGAAGGTTGATGAGGCACCCGGAACTGGATCTCGGCGGAAGATGGCAGCTGCGTTCTGCTGCCTCCGAGCACATAGTTGTCGTTCTGGTATTTCCTGAACCAGGCCGGATACCCATGGAACAAGCCTAGAGACTGTTGCGTCGCCCGGTCGTGAGGCATTTCGTGCTTGAACTTACACCCCTGCTGAGTGAAGGCACAAATGCCCTCGTGAACCCACTTGTCGCAGTATACTTTTCCTTTCCTGGAATGCCGGTAGCCCATGGGGCCAATTGGTATACGCATGGGGGAGACTATATCAGGTCGCTGTGCCGAGTTGTGAGCAAGCGAATGGGCAAGCAAAGGAAGACAGGGGATCGTCCCTACCTGCGGAATAGACTGCAGCGTGGACATCGCTGTAGGGTTGCCCATAACTGCTGCAGTCCTCGGGCCTGGATAGTTTGTGGCTCGCTGGGCCATCGGCTGGTCTGTTGCCGGCAAAGGGTCGTGCAACACGATCATGCCACAGCAGCCCTTCACGAATTGTGGGATCCCTGTCATATAAGGAAGCATGTCGGCTGGGACCAGCGGCGTGAATAAACCGCCGCCACGGTCGAAGCAATAGGCCGTGCGTATTTCCATACTGGGGGTACCCGGCATGGGCAGTGTGGCAGGTGGTCGAGAGGGGAGAGAAAAGGATGGAGGGAGAAATTGGGAGGAAGGAGAGTTGTGATTGCACGCAGGCTCCTTGTAAAAAGATGAAGTCGGGTGAGACCCCTGGAGAGAGATGCCACTATCGCGTGGCAGTGACGGTATAGATCCATCGTGCTCGTGTTGGTGGCCCTGGTGATGACCATGGTTCAGGCGATGGTCATTGCAGCTGCACAACTCCGAGCCCTCTTGGGCTCCCCCTTCATCCTGGGACACGGGGTTCACGCCGTCAACGGCCGGTAGGTCATCTGGGACGCCGTGCTCTTCAGGGCTGCTAAAGCTAGCCGTGTGACCGGTGGATCTATTAGGGTCCAGAAACGTGGGCGTGTATAGAGAGCTCTGGGCGTCCGTGGTGCTGCTAACAGGGGTTTCCCCCTGCACCGGATGCCGGTGGTTGAAAGGTGAGCCAAGCATAGGTGATATGGCGGTGGTGCTAGCCGGCCACCGGTTGATACTCCTATTGTTATTCTTGTGGCCGTGGCTATCACGTTTACCTCTGTTGCTTGTCAGCGTTGTTTAGAATCTATAGGGGCTTGTGGCAACTGACAGAGGCTCAATGATGTGAGTTTGACGAAAGCCGTCTGCTCCCCGATCTTGGGTTTGTTTGAGGCTATAGCTCTGGATGTATGAGAGTCTGAGTGGGCGGGGGCGAGGACTGTGATACTTGTACTGAAAGTGAGGATATTGTGGTTGCGGTGGTGGAAGCTGTTGTCGGGGACCCGGAGACGACGGTTTCGGAGGCTGGCTATAAATAGGAGTCTGGGAGACCGGTCTGGAGGTGCCTGCGTCGTCCGAAGTGCCGGTTGCCGCGCGGCCCTCGTGCGTAGGCCAGAGGTGATGCCGGCTATGATGTCGGTAACTTTCCATAGCCATCACCTTTGAGAAGAAGAGAAGAGGGCTTTAGGGTGAGAGACTGTTATGAGAGCTTGTCACTGGTATATGTAACCACCGGAACCCCTTTTCACCTGTGACCTCTGTGTTCTTCTTGTTGGCTTGCTCCTGTCCTTCTCTATATTTCCAGCTGGTTGTTTTCGCAGGCTGAACAGAGGGCCGAAAACGAAGAGCGATGGAATGATAGACAGAAAGAAGAGTTGGGCATGTATAGGTGACAGGCGGCCTTTCTGTGCTCCGTTCTACAGCACTGTCTCCCGTTATGACATGAGGCTGAATGTATGTACCGACGACGGAGAGGCTTGAATCAGAGAAAAAGGAAGAACCCCGATCAGTCGCTCCATAAGGTGAGATATACCCCGACCATGAGCGCCAGGTCCAGAGACAAAGAGGGGGCTGTGTCATGGTATGTTCCAGTGTGATAAAGAAATAAACAAGAGCATGCATCTATGACTGGCGGTGAACGGGACACTGCCGCTGGCGCTGTTTTCCAATAGAGTCAACCATATGCAAACAGAGAGAAGGTAGAGGACTCTCTGCCCACTGCTATCATCCATAATCAACAGTTGCGAGGTATGTGCTGCAGGCGGGCCAAGAAAATGGCCAGGAACGTAGCAAGGCAGCAGACTGGCATTATGTGATTAGTTTGCGGTATGTGAATATGAGGTCGTACACCGGAAGGACGCACAAGAGAACACATCGGGCAAAAAACGGAGAAAGCTTGGTGATGCATTATTTCCAGGGGTCAGTTCACCGACGAGAGACAGTTGACAGTATTTGAGGCAGTCGCGGGACAGCACGAGGTTGCACAGAAGAATCAAGCAGCCAGGCGGCTTTGCTCTTTTGATTTCGCTTCACTGAGATGCGTCACGGCCACCCGTGGTTGTCGCTACATCACCTCCCGTCTTGGTATTCAAGACATGCACCTGCATCGACACAGGCAATGGTGTTTGGGGACCTTTCAAGGAACAGAAGTTCTTTGCCAGACATCGAAAATGGCGGTCTAGAAGACTCAGATTTCGTATCTGTAGTTCTTGGTAAGTAACCTCATGCGTGTACCTTGCACATAGGCTCTCCGCTTGGGATATAAAGACAGCTTTTCCGTTTCCGCCATGTTTTGCCCTCCGTTTGCCGTCCCTTGCTTGATTGCTTTGGTATTTTACAAAAAGAGCTGTATTTCACACCTTTCGCAGATCTCCTTGCCGCTTGCTGTCCTCGTCATGTCCATAACACATACACATGCACAGAGTAGAGTGCGCGTACACCTGCCATGTCCAATGCCCAATGCTGTTTGGCTGCATGTACTTTCGCCTTTTTCTTGGGCTTGCGTGTGATGTGCTTGGAGCAAGAGAAAGGAAGACCATCCGGCCGCTTGGAGAGGGGAAACGCCTGAAAATGACACAGATTGCTCCTTCCCAATGCTTCTGCCCCATATTACGGAAGTCACAGCCGGTTGCACTGCCACGTAGTTGACTTTTGTTCTATTCCGTTGGGCCCGTCTAGCCTATATGCACCTTTTCCTGTTTGTATACTGGAATAATAATAATATAAAACCTCAACCATGCATTTCTAGGTTTCCTTAGAACGCCGTATTATGAACCGGGAAGAGCTGTTTATGATGTTGCTGCAATAATTAGCGCGACCATCCCTCTTCTCTTTTGTTCGTATCCTGACAATGCGGTTTCCCCAACCCCTAGTGCAAAGTGCCCTTCCCCTAAACGCCCGTTGCTCTACAGGCTGCTGTATCTCACATCCAACTTGGACAAGATGAGTTCTGCTACAGAAACAGAATCAAAATCACCCAACTTGCTCCTCCTGTTGAGAGACAGCTGTGAATCTTGCAAGGTAAAAAGAATGCTGGGTATAGTAGCCAAACACCAAAAGAAAGCATAAAAACAAGAAGATGAAACATTCCAATCTGCCCAAAACAGAAGGGGTAGGTAGGAAGACGTGGCTATGAACAATGAAATGTCACGAATATGTCGGATGTGTGGCAGTGCGCTTAGAGGCAGTATATTTCTGTGGTGAGCAATTGAGAAACTGAACGGCAACAGTGGACGATCACGCCACTCGAAAGCGCCTCAGAAGTGGTATCGAGTTCCTTGACGAGTCAAGGCCTTCTTCCGCGGTGGTTCCGATGCTTCGCTGGCAGTAGCAGCCTCCTTCTTCCGGCTTTGCTTCCGTGGCCGGACTGGAGGAGGCTGTTCGCTATGGATGTGACCGAGGTCGTCGATGGCCATGCTGTTGATCCAACTGGTGCAGCGCAAAGTAGGCGGTGACGACTCTGGTGTCGGTGCCGTTCGAGTGCGCGTGCTCATGCGCTTCCCTGATGCCGTGGTTGGCACTGGTGTGGCCTTGTATTTGTCCTTGTCCTCGCCGGCTTCACTGTCTGGCAGGGACACATATTGGTTACGGTTCCCCATGTTCGCAACGATCTTGCTGCGGAATATGACCAGCTCCTTGCGCAGCCTCATCTCATTGAAGCCTCGCGGGTCTAGCCAGTCGATCAGCGCGTCTAGATCTTCAGGTTCTGAGAAGAAACCCCACTGGCCTGCATCAAATAGGCTCGTCGCCCCCTCTTCCCGCTTCTTGCGCTCAGGAACGGTCATGTCGAACTTGGCCTTGTACTCGTTCTGGTAATCGGGCGCCATGTCGATATAGCCTTCGCGCTCCAGCTGGTCAGGGCCCTGCACCCAGAGGCAGCCGTTGGCATAGTTGGCCGGGGCGGTCGAGCTTGTGGGCAGCCCGCCGTAGGGCATGCCGTTGCGTTCAAACCAATAGTACCGGTTCCAGAAGCGGTCCTTGCCAAGAACACGCGTGCGTGGACAGTCGGCCTCGCGCAGGTCGTTATCGAGGGTGGCAATCTCCTCCTCGCAATTCTTGATTTCGGCCTCTTTCTTCTGGATGTCCCGCATCAGTTTGATAAACTGTTTGGACTGCTTCGGCACCTTTGCAGCTGCCTCGGCTTCCCGCTTGCGCTCCTGTTGCTCATCTCTCTTGCGCTTCCGCTGAGCAGCACGGTCGTCGGCTCTGCGCAGGTTGCGCCCCCGAACCGTCGCGCCTTCGTCATCAGTATCCACGCCATCTTCATCCAGAGCGTGAGATGACAAGTCCTCGACATCGCTCATCTTCACATCCGCGTCCAACTTTGCCGGCTCCAGAGGAGGAGACGGTGGGAGGTTATCCGGGAGGAGAATTTTGCGCTGGTCATTCAGCGGTTTCAAATCCTCGATTCTGGCAAATGTCAGTCAGTGCTTCGCCCGAAACAAGAAGGAAAACAAGCAAGATACATACGCTTGTTTTCTCGCCCGTTGCCATTCAATTTTCTCTTTCCGATACTTGGTCATTTGTTCGCTGCAGTCTTCCATGTAACCGCGGAAGGCCCTCGTATCGACCGTCAACATGCAGATGATTTGGAGTGCCTGTACACGATGGTTGATGTCGAGGGCCGAATAGTGTTGCCGCACGGTTTCTTTGGTTGCCTCAACGTTTGGCGGGACGATTTCCGCCAGCAAAGCCTCACAAACGACCTGGCGACGCTCGTCTTTCGACAGCTGGTAGAGTAGGCCAACCATCATAAGCTGCCAACCCCCGTCCTGGAAATTTCTCTTCCGAAGCTGATCGATCCAATCGTAGTCGGCCAAAGCGTCCTCGGCACGATGCACAAGAACCGGTTCAATCTCCTTCTCCTTCTCAGCCGCAGCAACCTCGGCAGCCAGTCGCTCGGCCTCCAACTTGGCTACGCTACTCCTTGTAGCGCGGGTGGCCGGTTTTGGCTCGGGCTCGGGCTCGGCATCGTCGTCGTTGTCGTCGTCATCATCGCCATCATCATCTTCGTTATCATCGAGCTCGGGGAGCTGAATCTGCACCTCTCCGCCATCTGCGTCGGATTTGACAAGCGTCTTGAGAACGGCGCAATGGATCTCGTCAAACAGCTGAACCGGGGTGTCGTCATTTGCGGAAAGCATCGCCTCGATGAAGTCATCAAAAGTGAACGAGTCCAGCTTAAAGATCTCGCAATACACATTCAGTGAGTCCCAGGTCTCCAACAGCGGCCCAACCGACTTCATCAGGATCTTCTTGGCGAAAGGTGGCACGGCCATCTCGGCCAGATCCACAGGTGGGTCATTGCACAGGAACTTGAGAGTTGGGCGTGTTGCATCGCTCGGCTCGAGCTGGAGATCCTCGATGGGGTATTTTGGAGGTGGAGGCGGAGGTGGCTGCGAGGGCACTTCTGAAGGGGTATGTGCCGGAGGCGTCAGGGTATTTCTCATGGACAGGGAGAACTGAAAAGGGTTGTTAGGAAGCGGGAGGTGCTGGAACTGGCCGGGCTCAGCATGGTGCGCAAACCCGTTTGGCCGAGCCTTTGCCGCCCCGCTTTGTGGGTTGGGGTGCTGCTGTTGCTTCTGGTGCTGAAGCTGCCTCTGTTGCTGGGCCAATTGTATGTGCTTGGCCTTGTGGCTTTTCGGTGCTGGCTTTAGCTCGGGCAAGCGAAAGCCGCCGCCGTTCAACGGCGATTCGGGACTGCTGGGGCTGCTGTTGAGAAGACTGCTGACGTCGTGGGGTTGCTGCTGCAGTTTTCTCTGAGCTAACATCTGCTTTCGTTCCAGAACCTTGTTGTTGTACTGTAGATTGGTTGGAACTCTCGTGTCGATGTGGTATTGCTCTGCCACGTCATTCTTTACCAACCAGGGTGCGCCATTCCATGCCTCCCGAGCCACGGTCTTCTTGATAAATGACCGTAGGACCGACTTGGTGAATACTTTGCGGTCACGGAAGATGTTTGCCTCCTCGACAACGGCCTCCTCGCCCGGGCGGTCGTCGAGGCTGACAATGTATCGGGTGTATGGCGGAGTGAGGGTTCCATCTGGGAGAACCTTGCTGCCGTATCTCGTCTTATCGCGAACAGTACCGTGTAGCCGTTCTCCATCGTAGAGCGTCACCGTGACGGACTCGCCGGGATGGTAGTCCGCTTTGAACTCGTCGTAGATTTGGTCGACCAGCGTATCAATGCGGGACACTGTCTGGAACTGAACACGACGAAGGACGGGTCCCTTGAGGGCTTCGGGAAAGGCTTGCTCGACCTCGGCGGCACCGGCTCGCTGTTGAAAGTAGGACGCGTTAGGGGACAGCCATCCACATAGCAGACGTGCTAGTACCGGACAGAAATATCAACAGGGGCAGGGGATACGAACCTCACTCTCCAAAGCCTCGAAGAAGGAGAGGTTAGAGTGCCCAGTGATTTGGCAGTTGAACCGCTTCTACACGTAGTTAGCAAGACGTCGCTTTGTCAGCTTCGAGAAGGCAATATTTTACCTGTTTGTAAAAGTCCATTCTAGACACCCAGTTAGTGCCGTGTCTAAGCAAAGTAGGGAAGAGCTAGAGAAACAAACCTTGCTAGATAGTCTTCGTACGCGGTGAAGACCTCGCCCGTCTTCTCTATATACCACACCTAAATACGAGTAAGGGCCCAAGTCAGTACACGTGGATTCAGCAGACAGCAGGAACTAGGCTTCACCAACCTCTTGATCATCCTTGAGCGCGGGAGGGGGATCGAACCGCACGGGTTTGCGCTTGAACAGCACCTGCAGAATTGGGCGTGAGAATGCAGACCGGAGAAGAAGCGGGAGAGAAATGGGAAGATATGTGCGATTGGACAGAAGCATATATCAAAGCACAGTCCTAGATCGTAGGGCAGTGACGCGGGAGGGGGAAGGGGGAGTGAGCACAGGAATGAATGCAGAGCAGACAGACGTACCATCGTGGAAGGTCGTTTCGCCAGAGCTGCGTATTGTCCGACCTGCTTGTATAATTCTTAGAAGGACGTGTTAGTCCTGAAGAGCGGAGAGAGCCGCGACTTCGGAGCGATTGATCAAAAGGTGGACGCGATGCAGAAATGGGGATTGATAGAAAAAGTGAATGTTGTGGTGAGGGTAAGAGTAAGAGTTGGGTGTGTTTGAAGAGGAAGTGGGAGGTAGAAAATTTTGGGGGAAGGGAGGTGGGTTTGATTGGGGGGGGGGGGGGGGGGTTGAAGAGGCGAGGCGTGTAGTGGTATATATATATGAGAGCGTGTCTCGAATGGTAGTGTCATATGGGACGAACGTATTGTTGTGGAGGTGGATTGATTTAACAGGAAGCACGGAGTATCTTCTTAGCTCGGGGCCGTGGCTGAAGTGGGGAGAGGGAGGTGAGAGAGCAAAGGGGGGCGGTTTTGTGTTGGGACAGTGCGCTCACGGATTGGTGGTGAGGTAAGAGGACAGAGGGAAGAGCTAGAAGCGGAAGAGGGCGGAGAGGGCGGAGAGGAGATGAGGCGTATTAATCGACCTTGCAGACTGGGCCAACAAAGGGGGTCTGTCGGCGGCGAGGCAAAAAGGTAACGACTTACACGGTCGAATGAGGGAATAATACGACGAGAAGACCGGAGGAAGACAGCAGCAGAGAAGAGGAGGAGACGGAAAGCAGGCGAGGGCGAGAGGGAGAGATCTGAGATGGGTTTGGTCGTGGCAGTCGGTGACGGCTTTGGGCTCTGGAAAGGATGCGGTATGCGGTATGCGAGGCGGTGGTGGATGGCAGACGGACGAGGAGAGCGGCGGAGAGGCCAAAAAGAAGAATGAGCCGGTGCTGAGACGAAATGACGGTGGGTTCGAGTGAGGGAGCAGATGACTACGGGCCGTCGACCATAAGGGCGAAGAAGGAAGGACGGAGAGGACGGGGAGGACGAGGAGGACAGAAGAAGGAAGTGGGACGACAAGGGGGTCCAGGGGAGCGTAGGAAAAAAATACGTCGAGGCAGGTGTCGGCAGGCGGCGGAGGCGGCGGGCGGAGGCAACTGCTATGTGTCGTAGTAGCAGCAGCAGCAACAGGCAGTGCCTCTCGCTCGGGGAGGAAAAAAAAATACGGAAAATAACAGCACACTGCAGAGCAGGAGCAAAGGGCAACTACGACAGGACGCGCGCAAGGTACCGCTCCCGCGGAGTGGGTCCCCCACCAACAGCTGGCGCTTTCCTTTTCCATCCTTCCCTGGCCGCCCCCTCGGTCGCTCTCCGCGCTTGCTCGCCCTACCTCGTTCCTGCCTCTTCCTGCTCTCTCTCTCGTCTGCCCGCGATGGCATGCGAGGCCGGCTGGCCAGACCGTCAAACGGCCGTGTGCCAGCGCCGATTTGGCCCCAGCGAGTCCCTGTAGCTGCCTCCTCGCTGCACACGGGCGCGCTTTTCTCGCCGCCCTCCTCCATGCCCCAATTCCCACCCCCCCTGACCGGCATTGCTTGCATCGCTGCTCCACCACGGACACCCTGCCGTCTCGCCCTGTTCTTGTACTCGTTGTGATCCTCGCGACCGCCGCTTTCTCTGGAGTACGGACACGCCGCTTTTGCGCCCCTCCTCCACCAGTGCACTCGTCATTGCCCGTTCGGCAGACGGTGTGCATTGTGGGTAGCCAGAGCGGCAGCAATAAAACCCTCCCCCATAAAACAGCATGACCTTTTTCTCGCCCTCGCTGCTTGCTCGTCTCCACCGGTCCCGCCCTGCCTGCCACTCGCTATCCATGGATGCCGTCTTGCTCGCTTGCCTCCGACAACCTCGTTTCTACGCGTTTTCCTTCCCTCGTCGCTTTATAGTATCTCACCGTCCGAGAAGCCAGCTCCGGGTCTCCGGCACAGCCAACCCCTGGCTTCCCACGACAACCCCCGGCCAAAATGCCCTATGCATCCGGTCCGGTCATTGCAAATGACCTCTGACACCACCCGAGCTGCGATACGAGCGCTTCAGCCTGGAGCGTTTCTATTGTCATTACTATTGCCGGCAGATACGTAATCGTGCTGAGGAGGCAACTATGAATTAGCATGCGTATTTCTTCAGCCTTGCATTCTGCAGGCCACACCCGTTGGTTGTGTGCTGATCTGACAAGGAAAAATGTGGCTTGTCAGACCCATAAATACGCACGCTTGCCGCAAACAGCTAGCGCGTCACGTGCTTACAGCCACATGTCGACTTCACCTCTAGTTTTCCCGGTATATTGTGCCCTCTCTGACAAGGAGGGGCCCCCAGCAGATGACCAGCTGCCGGACGCAACCGACATGCACGCACTGGCCGTCTTGCGGCCTACAGCACCCACGGAACGATGGTCGTCTGCGACGGATTGTGCGGAAACTCTGCTGCGTTCCGTGGCACATGTACGCTGCGTCTTTGCAGCCTCGTCTGCCTCTATTGTTCTCTGCAAATTCATGATTGCATCATGCTTTCTGTCTCTAGCCTGAGGTGAAATACACTACTACAAAGCCGACCCAGCTGCCGACAACGCCGATGGCACAGTAGGAGCTTGTAAACATCAGCGGCAGGAACTCGTATTGCCCTCCAAACACCAGCTTGTGCAGCAGCGAGCAGTACAGGATCAGCGGGATGCTGATCGCAATGTAGAGCGTGCTGAACCGGTCAAAGAGGAAGAAGCGTGGCTGCCGTGAGGCCGGCGCCAGGCTGTCGAAGATGAGCAGGAATGCCACCAGCCAGAAAATGGTGTAGACCGTCTTGATCGGAAATTCGGCCGGCGTGAAGAGCAGCGGAAAGAGAGCCACATGTCCGGCTACGGCCAGCGGCCGGAACGCACTCAGACAGCGCCGGTCTTTGAGCGCCAGCAGACTGAAGGGTATGATGACCAGAAGAATCGCCTTCTCATGCACGTGCCAGCCGAAGAGGAAGGACGCATATCCGCACAGCGTCACCGCTCCGACAAAGTTGTCCCAGGTCGGCTGCAAGAAGAGCTTCAGCAGCGGCAAGACCTGGAAGAGCATCGTGAGGAGGAAGCACACCCGCGGGCTGACGTCTGGCAGCACCGCAAAGGCTGTGTCGCCCACCAGACCCCGCGTCACGCTGTTGAGCGCGTCTGCTTTGACCTCCCAACCCAAGCGTGGAGCGACTAGACGATCAGTACGGCGGCAAAACAATACAGACAGAGGACGTACGGGGAATCAGGAGCCGGTCGGCGAACGAGTAGATGGCCCAGACGTTGGGAGCCCAGTACGCGTGGCAAAGGCCGCGCGCAAAGGGAAACAGGCGGTTGAGAATCTGCGGAATCTGTTCGCGGAGGGCAAACGGTCCGAATGCGACGCCGACCACGGCGGCAATGCTGCTGCCGAGCTTGACGCAGTTGAGCCACTGGATGCGGAAGACCGACTTGGGCGAGAGGCAGTAGGTGCGCAGCAGGAAGACAATGTATGCAGGCGCCAGGTATGCATAGATGTGCTTCAGGCAGAGCAACGAGGCGAAGACGAGGCCGCTGCCGAGCAGCGTGGTCTTCTTCTTGGCAAGGACGAGCGAGTAGATCAGGATGCCGTAGAGGAAGCCGTTGTACTGGAAGTGGATGTGATCGATGATCAGGAGGCCGGGCGAAAGCAGGATGGAGATGGCCGCAGCCTGGGCAGCTCGCTTCGCAGCAGGCCCATGGCAAGAGTCGACATACTTTTGCAGGGCAAAGACGAGGAAGAGCTCGGTCACTATGACCGACGAGCGCTGGAAGTAGACCGTCTGCCAGCTGTCGTAGTTGAGGTTGTAGACGTGCAGCATCAGCGGGTCTGCGAGGGCAGCCACCTGGGACATGGTCCATTCAAAGTAGGCAAAGAAGGGCGGGTAGTCGAGCGTCCATTCCGACGTGCTCTCGTAGTACCAGTCCCAGATGGGCAGGCTATGAGTGATGGCCAGCCAGTTCCGGTGGACTTCAAAGTCGGTCGATTTGCTGCCAGACGTCAGATGCCAGCCCGTCCGAGTCGTCCTGCCTGAGAGCCAGGTGGCCACACTTACTATGCCGGGAACAAGAGGATCTTGAAGGCTGCAGCTACCAGCGCGCACTGCGCAATTGACGGGTATATTTCTGCCGCCATAGCGACATGTCTTGTCGGCCGCTGCTTGTTCTTGTCCTGTCGTGGCCGTCGCGCCTGGGAGTCCTTGCGTGTGAATAAAGCTCTGTCCTGTTCGACTCGACTATTTTTGGGAGCTTCCCTCGGGCGTTTTAGCGTGAGCGCGACTTCGTATGAGCCTTGAGCGGCAGATACGGCGCCACATGGCCGACCGCCTGGCACCAGCCACAAGAGCCTGCTTCCAGGAGCCAGCCCCTATAATGTGTGAGTGCTCCATACGGAGTAACACGCTTGCTCTGCAGGGGTGGCAGGCGCCATACGACAGGACACCCGGAAAATGTTCGAGAACGAGGTTCGATCGTGGAGCCAGGGCGCTATGCTGGTTACGGAAAGAGGGTCCCTGCGCATACTTTCTTTTGGCTGTGACATTCAAGGAGCTGCTTTCCGGCATGTCTCAGGTGCGTGTGGCCTGAAACGGTCGCGAATAGCCCACTAATCTACTAGCGATATAAGCTTCTGTTCTGCTCTGGATGGTCCGAGAGGCTCGTATTGGCATTTACGCGAACGACTTCCCTCCTCGCCCGTTGATCGTTGGCACGTCCGTTCGCGCCCGGGACAAAAATTGCACGACAGATGAAACAAGGGCGAGCCGTCAGCGATTGAACTCCATCGACCCACGGTGTCCAATCCGTCTGTATTTTTAGTGCCCAGTCGCAGCTGCAAGCTGTCCTTTGTCAAAGCTCCCGGCGATCTTGGATACCTGTCGTAATCCGTCTTTGTCAACACCCATTTGCACGGCGACTTTTGTCTTTGCTACATCACCCCTATCCAGGCTTCTTCACAGCTGAACAGCCTACACAAGAAGCGCAACGGGAGAGAACACAGCAGCCATGCACTTGCCATCATCGACACTGGCATGGGGCCTTCTGGCTGGCGCGGCACACGCTCAAGTCCTGATCAACGAGCTTAGCTTTGGGCACGATGGCCGGTATGGACTGCTTCTACGCATGGCACCAGGCGAGAAAATGCTGACATCCTCCCAGGATAGCCCCAGAACACGCCCGAACCATCCCCAACTTTGAGCTCGAGGGCAAGCCCAATATACCCGAAATTCTCTCAAACAAGCTCGTCCTCACTCCTGCTGCCCCTGCGCCAGGCGGCCAGCGCGGTGCCGTCTGGTCCGACCGGAAACTTGACGTCCCCACCTGGATAGCCGACGTCGACCTGCGCGTCAGCGGATCCGAGCGGGGTGGCGGCAACGTCAACATCTGGCTGGTGAAGGACGGGCAATACGCGGTCGGAACGAGCAGCGTCTACACTGTCGGGCGGTTCGAGGGTCTGGTGCTGGTGCTGGACACGTCTGGCCCGACGGGCACCGGAGCCCTGCGTGGCTACCTCAACGACGGCACCAAGGAATACAAAGCGCTCACGGGCATTGATGGCCTGGCCTTTGGCCACTGCGAGTATGCGTACCGCAATCTGGGCCGCCCGTCGCAGATTAAGATCCGGCAGACGGAGCGCTCCTTCCAGGTCGACATTGACGACAAGCCGTGCTTCGGCAGCGAGAGCGTCGTCATCCCCACGGGCTACCACTTTGGTATCACGGCAGCTTCTGCCGACAACCCGGACTCGGCCGAGATCTTCAAGCTCGTTGTCCTGAGAACAAACTCCAACACTCCTCCTCAGCAGCAACAGCAACAGCAACAGCTGCAGCAGGGCACCGAGGCGTCTGGAGGCACCACAGGAGGACTGGGGTCTTTTGACGAGGACATCCCGGACACAGATGCGAGCGTGTACGCCAGCTCGGATGCGCAGTTTGCCGATCTGCACAACCGGCTGCAGGGCATCAACCACCACTTGACCATCATGTTCCATAAGTTGGCAGCCACGGACGCCGTGGGCGAGCATCGGCACGAGGAAGTATCCATCCAGTTGGGTGCGCTCAAGGACCTGCTCTGGAGCATGAACGCCAAGCTGGATCGTCTGGGCGTGATCGAGGCCAAGGTCGAGAAGATGGAGCGCGACATGAAGCAGCTGAACGGCGAGCTGCGCAAATCCATGTCCAACACCGAAAAGTCACTCATCACTCACGTGACCGGTAACCTGGCCGGCCACCACGACAAGCTGGCCGAGGAGCTTCGGCACCCTGGCCACACGCGCCTGATCCTGGTCATCATCAGCGGCCAGATCTTCCTTGTTGTCTCCTACTTCGTGTACAAACGACACAAGGCGAACTCGCCTAAGAAGTACCTGTGATGACGGCGATGGCCGCGAGAACGAGTTCTGGCAAAACAGACAAGTTGCATGGATGGACCCTTTGCCTTTATCTGTCATGGGTTGGAGTGTTTGTCCCCTTTTTTCTGAATTCATACCGGAGTCATGGCGCTAGACGCGGCTTTTTGCTTTGGCTGTCCCTTGGACAGATGCTTGTAACCCGGACAGGTATGATATGTACTAGTGAGCAACTGCATTGGCGAGAGCGCTGGAGCGATAAGGGCATGATGTAGGACGAGGTCTAATTAGAATGCAAGCAAAACAAAGTCAGGCTGTTTGGACGGCCTGCTCATTCGCTTATGGCTTAAGGCGTGCGCAAAAATAGCTAGACAAAAAGAAAAGCAAAATACAGCGCACATTGAAAGTACAACAGTACAATAGCAGCAGCAGCGTTGCGCATCAGTTGCTGTTGATGATCCGCAGAGCTTCCTCCCCCTTGGGTGCCGTCGTCAGGTCTTCGTGGCCATCCTCCGTCACTAGCAGACAGTCCTCGATGCGTACACCTCCCACTGCGTAGTATCGCTCCAGCACATCCTTGTCGATGAAGCGAGCGTGCGATGGATCGGCCAGGAAGAAGGCCTCGATGTACGGACGGCAGAAGTAGCTGTGGCCGTTGTTCAAGTCAGTGTCGAGCCTCATCAGGAGGAAATACATCCAGGACGGTTCTCCACTCACATGCCCGGCTCCACGGTGATGATCATGCCTGGCTCCAGCAGCCGCCGTTTCTCCGGCACGGACGACGTAGCTGCTGCTCTCTCAGCCTCGGTCGCAGCGTCGCGCGCGAGTGTTGCATACATATGGGGTGTCACAAGCAGCCTCTTTCCACCGGCATTGGTGCCGCGACTGGACAGCGAAGACAGCGACGGGATGGAAGAGGCGGCAGCAGCAGCGCGGGCCTCCTTCTTCTGATTTGCCCTAGCTGTGGTGTTCGCCTTGGGTGCTGCCGCCATAAGTTCGGGCGAGAGCACGTCGTGAACCTCGAGGCCGACGTGATGGCCAAGGCCGTGGGGAAAGAAGGCAGAAATAGTGCCGGCAGCAACGATCTGTCGAGCAGTAGCATTCTTGAGGATGCCGAGGCGTAGTAGCTCCTCGGCGGCCACGCCAGCGGCGTGAAGGTGCAGGTCCCGGAAGGCGACACCCGGCTGGAACTGCTCGATGACCTCGGTCTGCATGCGGTCGACAGCGGCGTAGATAGCGGCCGCCTCGGTAGTAAAGGTTCCCGAGATGGGAAATGTGCGGGTAACGTCCGAGGCATACAGCTTCCACTCTGCCCCGGCGTCGAGGCACACGAGCTGGCGACCTGCCAGCGGCTCATCGTTGGCAAAGTAGTGCAACACGCTCGCATTGGCACCCGAGCCGGCGATGACACCATAGGACTGGTGTTTGGCGCCGTAGACAGCCAGACAGTGATTAAGAAAGACAGCCTCGATCTCGCGCTCGTTGCAAAGGCCCTTGAGCCGGTGCAGCACCTCGCGATGGGCCGATGAGCTCACGTCGTTGGCCTGGCGGATCTGAGCAATCTCGTATGGAGTCTTGACCACACGGGCAGAATCCATGGCCGGCCGCAGCGTTTGGGCATCCACACGAACGGAAGAGAGGCTGTTCGCGTCCTGCCGCAGCCAAGTCGGCACCTGATCTAGGTGCAAGACGAGCAGCACCGTTGGCGATGGTCGCGCGGAGTCGGCATCAGCAGCGCGGAGGCCCTTCCTGTCGCAGCAGAAGCCGCTGCCGACAGACGCGCTGACGATCCCAGCGCTGGCAACGCCCAACCGCTTGCGCAGAAAGCCATCTAAGTCTTGCACATAGCGCACGTCGTCAATGTCGACGGCTTGTTTGCATTCTTCTATCTTTGGGCCCGAGCCGTACCACAAAACTTGGCGCGGGTCGATGTAGGGCACCCAGAGCACGAGGTTGTCGCTAGCCAGGTCATAGGTCACGGCACAGCCCTCGTAATCCACGCCGCCGAGATAGTAGAAGCTGTAAGCCGGGTCAGCATGTGAAGAGCCGAAGAGGAAAGCCAGAGCGGCTGTCCTTACTATCGTCTCTGTCGGAACGCAGGTCCCATGTCGGAGTCCTCGTATACCAGCGACGGCAGTCCGGGAAGATAGATAAGGCCCTCGGTGATGCCGAGCTCCTTTGCGACCTTGCGGGCGTGCAGCTTAGCTGAGCGGAATCTATTAGCAACCAAATATGCACCTCTGCTAGGATATGTCGCCTTCAGAACGAACCGGGAAATTTCAGACTCGCATTGTGGGGAGCGACCGGCGCGGTTCCCAGCTTCACTTCAATCGACCTGCGAAAGGCATTAGATGTTCGTTGCGGAAGAAGGGCGTGTCATCGTCGTATTGCCTGCCACATACAGCGCGTCAAACTCTTCCACGAAAACCAGGTTGTGGGAAACGGGCCCATTGGCCGCAGATGCAGCGTCCTTTCTTCTTCTACCGAAAACCATATTTGCGGTTGATTGCCGTTTTTGGGCGTGCTGTTCGTGGAAGAAACAGGCCAAAGGGGTCGCGCTCAATAGCCAGGCAATCAAGAGGAGCGAGATATGGGACCCCAGTTTCTGTGGCCACTGGTTCCGAGCTCCATAAAACACCTGGGAAGTCCCGCTAAAGCAGCACAGCTCGCGCTATGATATTGATCTTATTAGTTGCTCGTATCCACGGCTGATTGCAAAGGCCAGTCGCTGTGTCCTTTGGCGATTCTTATTCCTCGATGCGTTTGGGTTCAAAATCGTTGCACTGAGCATGAAGCTGGAGAAGAGAAGCGATTCCACAATGACTTGTCTCTTTGAGAAAATGGTGCGATGCAGGGTCTGGCAGCAAAGCACGATATTGCCAGAGAAGATGATAGGGCGGATTACGAGAGCAGCTAGCTCTTTGCACCTTCCTGCAACGGAAGGTTACGTACATGCACAGGGCAGTATCGAATCACTGCCTTCCCTGACGAGGCGGGCGTGATAACAGACACGGAAAGTAAGGCACAACTTCCCGTCCTAATTACTAGACTGATAGTGCACACGAAACTTGGCCATATCTGGCTATGTGTACATGTCAAGCATCTTGGGATTTGCCCTTATTGCAAATGCACATGCGCAGGGCTTGATGGAACGATGGGCAGAGGAACTGCATCAAGTCGCGACGCCCGCTATGGTATCGTGTGAGAGTTGTGTAAGCTGATAATGGTTGGAGAAACTGATCCGAATAGGCAATAGCTCTACTACCCCAAAAGGAACTAAACCATGGGCTTTGCTTCACAGACCCTTTTCGTTAGTGTGCGGACTCGCTTTGCTTGCGTTCTCTTCGAGTTCCCGTTGACAGCATTCTGTCGATTGAGAACCGCCGTAGGCCGCAAACGGCCATGTGCACGGGCCAACAAAAGGCTAGCTGGCTTCCCCGCCACAAGAGCTTCGTGGGATTAGGGAAGGAACCGCGACTGCTGCCTTCTCGATAAAATCATTGACTGGCAAGAAGATAGCAGGATTTACCCTCTTCGAACCAGAAAGCGAGCTGATATAAGCACACGATATAAAACGATAGCGTCAAATGACTGGAGGCAGTAGGGTACTGCCTTTTCGTGTCTCCGTCTTCCCATCTTTATAATTTACCACACCATCCGAGTTGCCAAAGCCAGTCACGAGCCGAGAGCAAATCTACCCCGAGCGACCTTGTTTCCAAACAACCATCCCCCAAAACGCACTGCGGCGACCGGATCTGTTCAAAACAGACCCCGAAACGAAGCATTCCGTGAGCTCTCTTAGCTCTTCTTCCGTCGTCTAACGACGTCCGACTGGTCGGTGGGGTTGGCTGCCCAAAACGGCGAGCGCTCGGCGCCTGGCAGTTTCGGACCACAAGGACGCCACAGATATGACGACAACAGCTGGAGAAGCTGGCTTGGAGGCTTTCTTTGCGTTGATGCACAACGAGGGCGGCGTCATTGTACAAGGTGGGTGCCAGAGAAGCCATCTGCTCAATCGGTGCGACCCAGAAGCAAAGGCATATGCTGACCTGGTGCTGTTTTATCGATCGACCAGAACCACCCAAGTTTGACTTGGAATCCTACGTCCAGAATTACAAAGGCTCGTCCTCTCACTTCCCCGCTCCGCCGATGACCTTCTGCGGCTTCTCCTCTAACGTGCCGCCTGCAGGTGCATCACGATTCGAGCGACTGCTTTTGATCGGACAATGCTCCCCTTCGTTGTGCGTTGATTCGCTCAAAGCCGCGGTGATTGAGGCAAAGAGGGGGAAGGATGTGCGTCGTTACCGAGAGGCATGGAACTACATGCGGGTTGCAGCACCCAACGACGATCTGGCTCAGTTCGACAAGAAATGGATCGACGCTACGGAAGCAGCCAACACAGCAGAGACTAAGCATCTCGAGAAAGAGCTGAAGGCCTACAAAAACAACCTAGTGAAAGAGAGCATTCGGGTTGGTACCGCCCTCCTGGTCTTCCTTGGCCCCGGACGCATTTCCGCCGTGTGCTGACCTAGATACGCTACAAGATGGGCCACGAGGAGCTAGGAAAGCATCTGCAGTCGATCGGTGACTTTTCCGGGGCTGCCGAGGCATACAATCGCATGCGACCGGACGTCAGCATGCCGAAGCATATTGTCGATGTAGGCAGGCACCTCGTCAGCGTTGCGATCGAGCGCCGAGACTGGACAGGGGCAGTCGGGCACTTGAACAAGATTACTGGACTGCAAGGAAGCGAGGATGACAAGTCCTACCTCCCGTACTTGCGAACCATGACCGGACTCGCCTATCTCGGCCAGTCTAAGTACCTGACGGCGGCTAAGATGTTCATGGAAGTCGACAGCAGCGTTTCGATCGCCAAGGTGACTGGTGGAATGATAACGGGCAACGATGTCGCTGTATACGGCGGTCTGCTGGCACTTGCGTCTATGGACCGGAAGGAGCTCCAGACAAAGGTGCTGGAGAACTCTAGGTTCCGATCGTACCTAGAGCTGGAGCCGCATATCCGCCGAGCCATTGCGCAATTTGTCAATGGCCGCTACGCTGCGTGTCTCTCGATCCTCGCGTCCTACCGACCGGACTACCTGCTTGATTTGTACCTGCAGAAGCATATTGGCACCTTGTATGAACAGATACGAGTCAAGTGCATCAGTCAGTACCTCATACCGTTCTCTTGTGTCACTCTGGCAAGTATGGATGCGGCGTTTGCGGAACCTGGCGGGTCCGTAGAAGAAGAGCTGGCTATCATGATTCGTGATGGCGTCATTGATGCCCGCATCGATTCTATCAACAGGGTCAGTCTCGTTCTTTTTTTCAAGTCATGCATATGGACTTTTCTGCTGACTAATGGTGCTCTAATCAGTTGGTTGTAACAACCAAAGAAAACCCAAGGGTCAAAATGCAGAGGCAAGGTTTGGACGCCTTCGCCGCGTTTGACAAAGAGGCGACTGAGCGGATTCGCAGGATGAACATTCTTACTGCCGACCTCGGGGTAAAGGGACCACGGAGGCAGCACGCCGCTATGCCCGATGTTTCCGATAGCTGGTATGAGTCGAGCTCAGTGAATGAGGCCTGATGGCCATGGAAAGCATCGTGGGTTAGGCTACTGCAGCAGCTTTGGTGGCTCTCGGATGCAACGCACATTACTAAAGTCGGATCCTGACACTTTTGGCGAATCTGGCAATTATATCCATCTAGAACACGCAACCATTGCGTACAAATCAAATACCTATAACAGGGTGGTCTATTCGTAGGAATCCTTTGATGACTAATATTAATATGGCGATGCCGCTCGCCAAACACCTTTCCATGAACTAAAACGCCACTCATGACAGATCGTTTCCCGAGCTCTTCAGCCCATCAGCTGGCTCGCGTCGTCGGGCGGCCACCGCACCTGGGCAAACGTCAGACACCTCTTGATGCTCTGGACGTATTTGCGCGTCACGTCGTCAGTCATGACGCTGCCCTTGTCGCCGCCGTGAAGCTTCTCGCGCGCACTACGCTCGTGGATGCCCACCATGATGACGCCAATGGGCCACGCGGCCTTGCCGATGCTGAGGCGCAGGTAAGCGTCGTTTGCGTCGACATATCGCCGCTCCTGTGCTGCATGCACGATTTCGACAATGGCAGCCAGGATCTTGTCGTCCATGTCGCCGTTTTCCAGCCGTCGAAAAAGCTGTGATGATTAGTCAGAAAACGAAGAAAATAAAATAAAATAAAAAGGCGTAAGATAGCAAAACACATACCGGTCTGATGGCCGTCCGGCTCTGTTCCATGATGGAGCGAGCCCCCCGACTGGCCTCGGTCTCGTCGTCGGCCGTGGGTGTCGCCTCCAGCAGGGCCATCTGCCACTCGCGCAGCACGAGATTGAAGTAGCTGGCGAGCTGCCGGAACAGGTACTTGCGGCCGGCCGGGTCGCGTGGGATGTCTGGTACGGCCGGCACCTTCATGTCCTTTTCGGCCACGGACGCCAGGATCGTCGGCACCGGCAGGTTGGCCAGCTGGGCTGTGGCGGCCGCCGTGATCTGCCGCAGCCGCCGCAGCCGTCGGCCGTGGGTCTCGCCAAACAGCGCGGCCGGCGCGCCGTTCTCCCGCAGCGCCGTGCGCAGCTCGTCTTCAGGCAGGTCATCGCCCTCGTCCACAGTCGCGTCATCCTTGTTGCTGCCGCTGCTGCCGTCCGCATCGACCTCGCCGGCCGCTGGCAGCTCCGGTAGCCCCAGACGCTTTCGTCGGGCGCGCTCCTCTTCGGCCTCGCGGGCCTCACGCCGTATCCGTGATTCCTCCGCCAGCCGTCGCCGCTTCTCTTCGCGGATCCGCTTCTCCTCCACGGCCTCCTCCTCGCGCTTCCGCTTGACGACCGCCTTGGCCGCCCGCTCGGCGTCGCGTGCTTTTTGTGCTGCCAGGTACTCGACCCTTCGCCGCTCTTCGGCCTCGCCGTTGCGCATGTACTTTTTCTGCTGCGTCACCGCATCCTTGCTGTCGTCGGCCTTGGTCGTGCTGCCCTTCTTCTTGGCGATCTGTGCCGTCATCAAGGACGCAAAGTCCATGGCGATGGAAGGGGAGGACAGCGGCCCTGTCCAAGCTCGTTATGGACTTTCTCGTTTTCGTGTAGCTTTGGCGTAGAGACCCGTCGGTCGTGTGTCTTTGTTGGCTGAAAGCTCGATACGAATGTTGTCGATGCTATGTACGGAGTATCAAGAGGAAAAATGTTGCTCGGCGCCTTTACTGAGTCGTTCGAGCTAGTTTTCCACTAAAAAAGCGCACTCATCACAGCTACAACACTACTCGTAGACTGCACCCCACCCAACTCAGCCTACTGTCCTTCCAATTCAGAGCTTCAAATTCGAGCAGGTCAGTTCAGCTCCAACCAGCTGCAGCCTGCACGTCCACCTCCCCCTTCGCGTCCTTTGACGGGATGTAGAGGATACACAGGACAAAGGCGCTAGCCGTTGAGAACCTCTCAGACCCGGTTGATAGGAATCTGAGAAATTTAGGGGAGATACTCTCCAAATGGCTACCACCAGCCTTGAGGGCCACACGACCTGCCCATTCCTGCTCAAGCTTTTCTACCGCACCGGGGCATTTCACAGGTGAGAGCGGGTTCTGCAGCAAGCTAAACATGTTCTTCTTAACTGTCCGCTAACGACGGTTCTCTTGCCCCAGGCCCGACGAGTTCTCCACGCCCCGACAGCTGCCTTTTGTGCCCGTCTATGCTTTCCCGACATACAGCCTCGAAGAGCTTGCCTGTCACCTGGCTGGCGGTGAGCAGGCCGTCCTACCGGCTCCTGCGGTCGGCACGCGCATCGCCTTCCGTCTCATCTATGTCGACACGCGCGGCGTCGCCGAGGGTGGCATTGGAGGTGGCGGCCCGGGCGTTCTCAAACCAGGACCTACGCGCTTTGCTGTCAGAGACCTCGGCAGCGTGGTGATTGGTGGTGACGACTATGTTGCATTGGCATCCCCCGATGCAGGCGACGTCGAGGCCGGCGAAAACACAAGCGACAGACACAAAACGCTGGCAGATGCCCGGTTTGTTGTCGGCGACTATATATCGTGCGCCATTCTGCCACCGCTATCAGACGGATCAGTTGCGTCAGCTTCTACAGCGCGCAGCGGCCGCGGATCCGGCGCCGGCGAGGGGCGGACGAGCATGATGCCTCCAGGCGGTGGTGGCGGTCGTCGCGACGAGTTCCGGAGGTGGAACCGCGGAGGAGGAGCAGGTGCTGGCCCGAATGGAGGGCCGGCTGGAGGACCGGGCGGAGGAGCAGGCGACTGGCGCCGTGGCGAAAGAGTGCCTGATGGGCCTTGGAGTCGAGGCGGTCGAGGCCGTGGTGGTAGATGGTAGACAGTGGCTGCCAAAGCACCAGCTCTTGAGAACTCTACGCGTACGTCCATACTGGCGATTGAGGTCCAGTTCTTCAGCATTGTGTATATGTACAGCTATCCCTCTCCTCCCCAGTGACCTTTTCATATGCAGAATCTGCAAATCTAAAACTCAGAGATCGGGTCGCCTCTCCGCTTTGCCCGCATATTCCACTTGCCCTGCATTATCGAATCCATACGTCAGCATACGATGCAAACTGAGCCGGGGAGAATACTGACTTCTGTCTTGTATGCGACGACACCGACAAGCGTCGGCACCAGTCCGATATAGAAGAAAGAGAGCCATGCTGTCCGTGGTGTCCAACGGAAGTATTTGTACCGGTTGTTGGTCATGTCTGTTCGCGTGGAAGTCAGCGGCGGGATTCAGGCGGTCTGTCTGGACTGTGTAGGCCCAAGAGAGTCAACACTGCGAGAAACATACTGGACAGCTTGACGATCGATGGGTCCAAGTCCATCTCTACAGAGAAATCGTCTGGTCAGCAAAACTCCTCTCGTTCCTCGGGCTCTCTTCTCCCACGGCGGCCTGCCGCATGGTTGCGTACTAAAGTGCTGAAGGCCAGCCATGATTTCGTATTCAAAGGTCGGTGACCTGGTCAATTGGTATAGTGGCGAGAGGGTGGCGCGGTGCGAACGGATGCGATATTGCGGCGCTGAAGGTCAAAAGCCACTTCATGAAGTCAGAAGTTCGGCTCGAAATGGATCGGAACTGATTGGTGGTGTAGAGATAGCGCACGGACCATGTTGGCTCTTGGCCTCGAAATACACACTGTAAAATACACTGTCACTAGAAGCTCAATTTTCCCAAAACCACCAACGCGGCTTCCAGCGCTTCAGGGTGGGGGAGGGGAAAGGTACTGTGTTCGTTATAGTGGTCGAAACCACAAGCGGCCTGAACGCGACTTCCAAAGACGCGTTGCACAGCTTGAAGACAGACATTCTTTTTTTCTTTCAGAGAGCCGACATTGCCAGGACATGCTTTCGGCGTGGTGCAGGACATGCCATGTATGCAAAAGGCAGCTGACATAGACACAATTAGGAGGAGGAGCACCCGCTTCGCCAGAAGTGCACCAGATGGCAGACGCTTCTGCAGGCGTGCAGCTCTTCAGCCAGAGCGTCTTCAACCCACCGGCTGATTCTGCGAATCTTGTTGCAGCCTGTCCGGCGATTGACCTGACTGCGACCGCTGGAGGCGGCAATGCCGTGTACGTCTGGAGACGCGGTGGTGAGGTTGTGTCCAAGCTCTTGGAGAGAAACAAAAAAGTCCAGGCCGTCGCATGGAAGGCCGATGGTGAGTTGTTGCGTTGGATCACCGGCATTGGATCTGTATTCTGACGTTTTCTACAGGCCAGTTCCTTGCCATAGCCTGGAACGATGGCGTGGTGCGTCTGGTTGGGCTGGAGAGCCCCAAAGCCGTCCATCAGATCCGCCTGTTTGAGGGCGAGCCATCGACTGTCACCTTTATCAGCTGGTCTAAGAATCTAGTCGGTATCCCTGAAACGTGGCAGCCCAGAGTCCTGGAAACACTCGGCGAGGGGGACAACGATGCCATTCTCGACTTGCCACGGACCTTGATGTTTCTGGAAGTCGAAGACGACCTGCCAAAACTGCTACCGCTGCCAGTGTCCGGTGGCTTAGGGTAAGAAAAGCATGTGCATGCCGCTTTTCCATGTCAACAGCCTTGTTACTAAACCAAAACCATAACCAGAGACGACATGTTTGTATTCTCCACCAGGACGTCGCTTGAGGTTATGTTCCCTGCGCTGAAGCCAAGCGAAGGTGGTGCCATTCATATCATGGTGCTAGGAACCGAAGATGGAGTCATCCACATCTGCATCTACGACACGTTTGTCATGGGCACCTTCAAAATCCCGTTGCCACTCGGTTCGGGGACACATCCGGAGGCACCGCAGCCGTTGCTTCGACTTCGTGGACACGCCAACCATCCGGCCAGCTCAACACACTCTCTATTGCTATCCAACGAAGACGCTGACGTGAATTCTGTTTATCTCATACCGATGGACTTCTCCTTCATCTTCTCCTCGCCCCTGAACCTGTCGCTGCTCGATTACAAGGCCACTACGTTTCAGAAACTCCTCCGTTACATCAAACAGACCCAGATCCATATGCAGGGCGAGTGGCAGGCCGCCAGAGAGCTTCCCGCTCGATTCCTGGTCAGCATTCAAGAAGACTTACAGCAAGAGCCTCGATTCAAGACTATCGATCAGGCCCTGCGCGTTGCTGCGCTTGCAGGCTATGTTCCTCCAGCCCTCAAGCTGTGGCTCGTGGAAACCATCTCAGAGCGGGTAGGGCTTTCAGTGCTTCTATTCTCGGCCTTTCCTGATGATTCGTTGGCCTAACAAATGAATACTAGGGCCACAAGCGATGGGACAAAGCAGTCATGTCCGGACTAGAGAATCTGCGCGACCTCATCCACGAGAACATGATGCCGGCGCTTGATCGCGCAAGCCTGGCTCTGAGTCGTCTTCAGGGCTTAGCCGAGTTCCACAGCGACGACGACATTGGATTTACGGGAGATCAGATGGGGCGGCTCACAGACATGTTGTCTTGTCTGATTGTGGCATCGCACAATGCCTTGGCTCTGGTAACGTCTGAGCTGGAGCTTTTTGTCATGTTCTCGGCCTGGCTACGACTGCTGATCGAACGACTGGCGTTGCCCGGTCAGGCGGAAGGGCAGGTTGAGAAGGAGCCGGTGATGAATGTGACGCCGGTGTTGGACTATATCACGAACCACCTCCTCTCGAGCCCGCTTGATCTGCATTTCGGCAAAACCACCGAGGCAGATTGGGATGCCGACTGGAAGGTAATCGAAGAGAGCTCCGAGAACCTCATGGACAAGCTTGAGGCAGAACTGGAGAAAGTCGACAACATCGGGGCGGAGGATGGTCTCTCACTCATGCCCAAGAAAGGAGCCCAGAAGCGGCGCAACGGTAAAGCATCCGCACAGGGAAACCGACAGCCTGCAGATGGCCTCCAGCCTAATGAGCCGAGCAACGAAGAAGACGGAGGGAACAAACCGGAAGCGCAAGAGGGTCCCGGAGTTGCGTACATGAAGGCATTTCCCAAATTCGAGTTTCTGACTAAGCTACTTGCAACACATGCCGACCGGACTCTCAAGGACATTGCCGAGTCTGGCAGACGCCACGTCCACTTTGGTCCTGTGACACGACTAGATGTCGGGGCACCGGTAAAGCAGGCAGAGATTGCCATGAAGGCTGTGTTGAAGACTGTGAGTCGTCAGTCCTGATTTCGAAAGTCGACCGTCTGCTTACCATCCTAGGATCTGGAAGAGAGCGCGGATGTGCTGGCATTCGCGGTCATCACCTCGGACGAAAGTCCAAACGACTGTATGTATAAATGTACAACCTCCAAGAGGTAAGCTGGAATACGGAAAGCTGACCGCTCCAATAGTCCGCCTCTTCCGCACTGCCATTTCCACGTCGGGTGGCATCAGCACTGCTGTATCGACCCAGGTCTGCGCTGTTGCACTTTCCGGCAACGGCAGCATAACAGACCTCCGCTTCCTCGGCGCAGATTTTATACTTGTCTTGTGGACCTGGATGGCACAGGGTAAGTGAAGCGCCAAAGTCTCCTTTGCCAACCCGGCCAGATGCACTGATCCTTTTTGCAGACCGGCCGCCACGATTGGTTGCCATCCCGGTGCAATCGCCAG
The DNA here is from genome assembly GCA_019925595.1 of Grosmannia huntii. Taxonomy (NCBI): domain Eukaryota; kingdom Fungi; phylum Ascomycota; class Sordariomycetes; order Ophiostomatales; family Ophiostomataceae; genus Grosmannia; species Grosmannia huntii. The sequence continues at coordinate 53,816 of JADHKJ010000016.1, forward strand.
GCATCCGATACGAAAACTACAATGAAGGAAGCACAGATAGCACGGAGCTACAGACGATTCAGCTGGACCACGACACGGTTCTTGAAGAAGGCGGCTTCGCTGCCGGTGGTCTCTGCTGGGTGGCAGATCTCAGCAGCGCCAGCAGCTCTGGCCGCGTTGTTCGCATGGAGGTGCTGGGTCCGAAGAAGAACGACGACGCAAGCGGAACGCCTGCGAGGGTGAATCTGCTGTATGCAGACGGAGCGACATATCGCGCTTTTGCGCTGCCGCCTATGGCCGAGATGTTCGATGGTAGGCCAGCATAGACGTCAAAAGTAAAACAGGGAAGTTTTATTTTTCAACCAGATTTCCACATTCCACACAAAGCAAGCAAAGCCCCTGCCGAAAAGCCATGTCTATTTTACAACTGCCCCATCGTCTGCCCATCGGCTCGCTTGATTCGCCGTCTCCTCTGCATTACTTCTTCTGCTTGGTGATTTGGAAAAACTCGGTCAGACCTCTGACCACCACATCCACGTTCATATTGATCAACGGGATCTTGTCGTAGGAGCCCTCCTTCATGACAGCCACCAGGGCCAGATACTTGTCCACTTCGCGAAGCAGAATCGGCTTACTGCCGTCTGCCAACACGATACAGCTCTCTGCCCAGGGACAGGCGATTTGGTCGGCGAGAGGCTGATGCTGCGTGGCCTCAAGGCGCTGGTGGTACGCTTCGGGTCGGTCCCAGCTGCCGTACACCTCCGTGATGTCGATGATGCCGTCGATAAAGTCGGAGCAGACCTCGTATGACGCCATATCCGCAGGCGTGCTATCCGTGGCAATGTATATCTTGCTGAGGACGTCAAACAAGTAGGCCTTTTCAAAGCGGCAGGTACGACAAAGTGACGTCAGCATAGCTTCGAGCTGGCCCAAGCGTGGAATCAGCTTCTGGATGACCTTGCTGAAGGCCTCGAATATGCTGTGGTCATAAATGCTCGTCAGGTGAAAGGTGACCGGGGCATTCTCAAAGCCCTGGTCGGAGAGTTCGTCCTGCACGCGAATCATAATGTCACGGTGGATCTCCATCTTGAAGTCGTCGGATAAGCCGTCGACCTTGTGGATGAAGACCTCGACGTTGATGTTGGGGTAATTTCGCTCGACGATGAGGATGGTGTTGTTCAGCCGGGCGACAGCTTCGAGGTAGTCGTCTTGTGAGTCGATGACCCATATCAAGGCGCCCACCTCGCCGAAGATGGCATCGAGGTCGAAGCTGCTGGCTTCCAGATAGTCTATCTGGCCCGGAAAGTCCCATACTTGGAAGTCCATGAAGGATCTAGGGAGCACTTAGCAGGAGCCTGCAACGGTCCGAAATGGATATGCTTACGCCATAGAATCCTTCTGCAAACGCGAGGTGGATTCGAGAAACAGGGTTTCATTAGGCGGAAGCTTGTGAAAGACCACGCTCGATATGGACGATTTGCCGCTCCTAAACGAATGCGCCGGTTAATACGGAAGCCAAAATCAGGCGACTAAATGAGTCCATCGAGCCATACGGCTCGCGCGTCGGCAACCAATACAGGCGCGCCAGTCGCCCAAAGAATTCAAGAACAAGGGCGTGCTTACGCTCGCTGGCCCATCAGCAAGAGCCTCGGTTTTCCTTTTGGTGGCGCTGCTGGGGCTGGATCTGGCTGTTTGGCAACGACGGCAGCGGGATTTCCGTCTCGTCTCCGGAGACGTTGTCGGTTCTGCTCGTAGACACGTGTAAGATTTAGCACAGCTAGACTTGGGGCTATGATGGGGTGACTGTGCAACGGCGCAAGGCTCGCCTCAATAGAGTAGCAGGAGGACGAGTGTATGGGGGCAGCAGTTTTGGTAAGACTGCGAGTTGGAAAGGTGAAAGGCATTTTGACAGTAGAACAGCGGTAAAGTCGAACGCAGATATGGAGAGCAAAAGACAAAAAGGGTGAAAGGGGGCAGGAAAGCGTAGGCGGGAGACACATTCAAAGGGCTCTCTGTTTGACAAGATGATCCCGCTTTCGCTATGAGTCTGCCGGTGCAGATCGGTACAACAGGATCAGATGAGAAAGTAAGGCCGATTTGAGACGTTGTCTGAGGAAGAAGCTTGGAAATAAAGCAGATCTCAGAAGTGGCCATAAAATATACAACGCAAGAGACCAGTCCGTAAAAGAGAAGTTGCCTTGCCCAACCGGCGCGACACGTCGTTGCAGCAAACAAGCCGCATATAAGCCAGGTTTGAGAGCGGCTATAAAAGAAGTGCGTCATGGGCAGTGGGTAGAGTGGTAGGCGTTTGTAAAGATAGCGGGGAGTGTGGGAAGACAAACGTCTAGTAACTGTTTGTCTGAACCCTGCAGCCTTCTTTCTTCGACATTTGAAGATTAGGGAAACGCAATTTCATGCGCCCGTGTGTCTGTGTATCACACGAGACAATAGGACGGAGGGCAAACAGAAGTAAATGGTGTGGTTCCATTGGATTCGGTGAAACAGAAAGGAAGCAAACAGGAAGACCGGAAATGCGCGTAGGGAAAGGATCGAAAAAGGAAGGGAATGCCGTTCTGGCTCCTTACATCCATAGTTTGTCGTGTTTCTGCCCAACACGGATGTGTCGGCAGCCAAATAGAGAAGACGTCGGAGTTGGGACCTTTGCTTCTCGTCTAAATCACGGCGAGGGAAGACTGAGAGACCTAGGACCAGCCTGGGTGTGCAGCCTTGGCGCGGCAATGGCGGAACCCCAAAGAGCGACGACGTGGGGACAGAACGACTGCGCCGGCCTAGGAGCCAGGATGGCCTCAAAATGGAAGCGCGGTTGAGCGCGCTGGAAGAGAGTAAAAGACAGAGCCAAGCGGCGGCGTGATGATGAGATCGGCGAGATTGAGCAGGCCGACGTGAGGCGGTGGGTGCGCAGCTCTGGCTGGTGCTTGGACAGCTTCGTCCACGGCCTTCCAATTTCTGCGTCGTGCCGGGCGGCCTCAGATCCAGGATTCGTGGTTGCTGCAGCTATCGTCGTGGCTGACTGGCGAGTTTGTCGTCGCGATGTTCCTTTTTTGGTGGCTTGCCTCTTCCAAGTGTTGATGAGTAACTTATGAGGGACGTACCTTCCTATCTTTGTGTCTTTGGGCGACCCCCACATGAGCTACTTGTTATGCGGGGCCAAAGCTAGCAGTGTGAAAAGTTGGTCCTTATTTTTAGGCGCAATCCGGTGGACTGTTGCTCTAATGGTGTACAGAGTCTGTACTCCATAGTGATAGAAGTTGGATGAAAGGCCGAGACTATGTCTGCACAGCTTATTATCGGAGTACATACCAAGTGAAGTACTCGAAGCTGTTTCCAACCGCAACGATCATAGCATGGACAAGTCACGTGATCATATGTATAAGTGAGCACATATTCAGCTCATGTTTCGAAGCAGGTGTCTTTTCTAGTGAGTTACTTCTCTTCGTTTCTGATCGTTAATTCGTAGCGAGAATGCCGTCATGGTCAAGGTGCTGGCATTTTGCACTACCTCCTCATTAAAAACTCTAATGACCTGACCTATTACTACTGCCCTTGCTGTTCACATTGCCTCGAGGCGGAATTATACGAGCTACAAGTCTCTGCTCGTCAAAATACAAATCGGTCTCCCTCTTCTTCTTCAAGATGCCCCCATCTCATGTTTGATCGCTGATCGCCCAAAAAGCGTCGCCACAAAGCTCTTGGTTTTCCTAGCCCGTCTGCTGGGCTGCCATGTCGCCGACGGACTGGTTTCCGGTAGCATATCCATGCCCGTATCCTGATCTGCTCCAGGGTAACCCTTGCGTCCCCTCCTTTCATTCTCCCTCTCTGCTCTCCGCTTATCCTGTGGGCTCTCCTTAGGCGACCGCTCAATGATAGAGGGCAGATAGGCTGGCGACAAGAAATCCTGGTGTTGCTGCTGCTGCTGCTCCTCGACAGAGCTGCCCACCGGTGTCGGACTCGGAGGCGAGGGCGACCTGAAGCTGGATAGAGACTGGACAGATGTCAGCGATGCCGATAGCTCTAAAGGACTTTCATCTGCCTTACCTTGACACTAAGCTTCCGGCTGGCCCTTCTCTTTCGCGAGCCTCCGCCGAGGTCGTGCATATCGGCAATCGTGGACAGGACCGGAGACCGGCCACTGTAGTTGTTGGTCATGCCCGTGGCGGTGGTCCCTGTGTTTTTGGGCAGGTCGTCGATGTGTCCGGCCGTCGTCTTGCCGCCGTACGCCAGGTTGGCCTCGGGAACGGGTGCAAAGCGCAACAGGCCACGAGCCGGGGGCACGCCGAGGGCCTCTTCCATGTGCCGCTGGATTAGGGCCGCGTTGCGCTTGTTCGTCGTAGGCTGCAGCTCGGCCGGCAGGGCAAAGACGGACAGGACATAGGCCGGGTCGAACGAGCCGCCAAAGCACATGCACGCGTTGTGATGCAGCGTCACCACCACGGACGAGAGCGGCCGACGATAGCGCACGGCGAGGCTGGCGGACAGCTCCGTGATCACCGTGAACTCGTCGCCGATCTGCCAACGGTCAGCGGGAAAAGGGAGAGAGGTGTCGGCCACAGCCAAAACGTACAAGCACGTTGGTCCGCAGCTCTGCCAAGACCAGGGCCTCGCTGCGAACACGTTCCTTGGCCGGGCTCGTGTTGCTGTCCCGGGCTGAGAAGACGTCTTCAAAGTACTGGCTGCGCTGGCGCGCGACATCATGACCGCCGCCGCCTCCGTCTCCAGCTGCCGATCTGCGGCGAGCCCGCAGCAGCGACGGGTCGCCAGGAGGCGCGCGGTCAATGTCACGCAGGATGTGGTCGCCTCTGACCAGCAGCGGTGTCGGCACGCGCCTGGGCTCGCCCTCGTAGCCCCTGATGGGCCTCTTGTCGTGGCTTCTGTTGAGGCTGGTCTCGGGACCTTTATGCTTCCCGTAGTGGTCAATGTTCTCGATGTTCTCGTGGTTCTCGTTGCTCTCGCAGCTCGTGAGGCTATCGTGCTTTCTTCCACGAGCCATGTTTCCGTTCCGACTGCTACCGTTGTTTCCGTTGTAGGAGACGGCCAGAGGCGTGGGAGCTCGCAATGGCGATCGTGGACGACCTGTCCGCTCAGCTTTGGTGGCGGGCGCCATGGCAGCTGAACTCTGTGCCGTGTCTTTTTGGTCGTCTCCGTTGCTATGTTGTCTCCTTCTTCTTCCTTCTAATCGGCCCTTTGTAAGACGAGAAGGAGAGAAAGGCTCGAGTCAGAGAATGGTTTTTCTTCTGCTTCCAATGTACAATTGCCGTCTGGAACAGTTTAGACGACTCGTGTCACCAGTCAGGCGAGCTGTTGGGCTCTTATTTCGCAGGCAGTCGTCGCTTCGTTTTGTTCTTCCGTTTGTATATGGCCCAAATGCGGGACTTGCATTGAGAGAGTGGAATACCTCCGAGACATCAACAATGTTTCTCGAGGGGTAAAAAGTGCAGGGCAGAGCTGAGGGGCGAGAAGAAAAAGGAAGGAAAAAGAGCAATAATCACAATTTCCTGAGTCAAGTCCTTCACCATGGTTTCGGCAAAGGCAACACGATCGACAGCAGTGGGGGTCAATTTGATGGCAGAAGCAAAAGCCCAATGGAAAGCAGCAAAGATATGCCATTTTGCAGAGTCCTCGCAGATTACGCCTCTTTTCCCTTGTGTTACCAGTGGGTGATTGGATAGGAAAATGGAAGTCAGTACTTGCTATTCTGCATTTGAGTATAAGTCGGGCGCTTAGAGACAAGTCATTTGGACGCCCTGCATCCAAACCGATGGGATTTCTGTGTCCTCTCCCCTGCACTCGCCATCTCTGCTGACCGGACAACTGTGCTTTCTGACGAGACACCACAGCTACGCCACGTCTGAGATTACCCGCCCTCTCAGCCTCGAATGGGTCTTTGGGCGTACCGGCTGGTAAAGCTAGCAGTCTCATTTCACCATACTCTTCCGGCGGGCTATTGTGCCCACCGATGGCTCTATCTGACACAGAGGCAAAGGTGACACTACGGCAACTTAGAAAACTGGTGCTTACTGCTTCAGTGTTTGGGTATATGCTCTGCATCTTGACTTTTTGATCTGCTAAAGGGAAAGAAAAGGCCGAAACAGCAGACCGTTCGTCCAGATGGCCGGAAAAAGGCACCAAAAAGCACCATCGCGAGAAAGGAAGCTCAAATTACGTATTATACGATTGCATCCCAGACGTGAAGCCAACCCGTCTTTGTCCTAGTCCCTGTTTCCATTGCAGGGAAGCCGTCCATCCAAAAAGTGGCAGAAAACGACCCCGATTGCGGAAATACATGCCCAAGTCTCGTCCCCTACACACGTTCCTCGTTGTCTTCAGGACAGAGCGGGGCTTGGCGTCTTGCGTGCGTGGCTGTACGCCAGGACGAAGCGCTCGAGCTTGAGCTGCCAGCCGGCGAGTCCCAAGGCAGCCGTCTCGACAGGGATCAGCAGGATGGCCAGGTAGACGCCGGCGTGGCTGGTGCGGCAGAGCGTGGCAAAATGGGGCCGTCCGCGCAGGGTGACGTTGCGCCAGCGGCAGCTCCACGAGAGCAGGGTGTCGGCCGTAGTGGAGCGGTTGATGGCGTAGAAGAAGGCGACGGCGATGATGGCGGCGACGAGGCCGACAAACGGAGCGACAAACGTTAGCGGCTTGTGGGCGCGGGCGAGCTTGTTGCGAACCTAAGCAGTCAGTAGGGAAGGGGGAAGAGGGGAGAAGACGAGAGCTAACCGTGGGATGGTGGCTAGAAAGAGCGACAACGTTGCAGAGCACAACCAGAGAGGCACCAACGACCAGAGCTATGGTGGGCCGGAAGTCAAAGGCGCCCGAGCTGGGCCACAGCGAGAGCCAGGCCATGTTGGCAGACAGGGAGAGGTGGGTGGCGTTGTAGACCTGGATGCTGTTGCCGGCGACACCGAGGATGATGAGGCCCATCAGGAGCGCCAGCAAAGTAGTCGCAGCGCGCGCGACATCGATGTGGCGGAGAAGGCCGACATGCGACTGCAGGTAGGTGTCCTGGGAGTCGACCTCGTAGTCAGAGACGATTGTCGTCTTGTGTTCGCACATTGTGATGGTGGAGGGTGGAGGTGAGAGGGAGGGAGAGAGGGAGAGAGAGAGAGGGAGAGAGAGAGAGGGAGAGAGAGATAGAGAGGGAGAGAGGAAGAGAGGAAGAGATAGAAGGACGTGGGATGAGAGACGTGAGAACAGAGAACAGAGAACAGAGAACAGAAGAGAGAACAGAAGAGCACAAATATCAAAGATCCCGTTATTCACCAGGAATAGCGACGAAACAGAAATGGATGCAGAGCCAGTCTGACGAGAGAAGGGAGACGAGACCTACAAATAAAGTTCTTGGCTGTCGCGATGTCGCAACAAAGAGGCCCAGTAGCCGCCCAACGAGGCCGTTCCCAAAGATAGAACGAGCTGCTGCACATCATCGCTGGAGAGCGAGTGCAGATGCGCATTCCCAAAGCGCATATCCATCTCGCACTTCTCCAGACATTGTGCACGCTCTCCTTCCGGCGGGCGCGTAGAGAGAGTGGGTTGGCTGAGATGTCGGCGCTTATGGTCACCTGCATGACGGCCAGCCCAATCAACGTCTCAGTTTGGCTCCCGTACCCCTGCCAACTTCTGGGCCGCGTCCGTTCTCATCACTCCCGTGCTTCTATTTGTGGCCGGAACTGGGGCCGCTCTCGTGGGCTGAACCTCGTTCTCTCGCCTTTTTTTCGTTCCTTTTTCTCTAAAAGGTCACGTGAGAAATCCCCACAGCTTCACGTGAACTCTGCGAGAGCATCGTAAAACGACATCAACATGGTCACCAGCAGCCCTGTGATTGGAAGAGACTACGCTCTGTCCGTGTCGCACGCTGCTGCAGGATTGTGGCCGGGGTGAGAGGACTGTTCTCGTCGGTCGGACGCACAAGAAGCACCCGATATGCTGTGCTCAGGGAAACAACAGGCATTATTCCAAATCCTGCTCTGCCCTGCCCTCCTCTTCTGCAGTCGGCTAGCCATGATGATACAACAGTTCGGCTCCACCGTGTTGGGAAATGGCGGTACGCCATCAGCCTCCAGGGACAGAGACATGGACCCAGGAAAGTATGCAGGAAACGGGAAGAAAACCCCTCTCCACAGCTGCTTTTCGCCATCGTCCCGGGCTGGCCGTGTAGGCTCTGGTGGAGAACATAGCTCGTTTGCGTAACCGGACAGCAGGTGATGGCCAACCATTGCTCGGAGCCGCCGTGCTTGCAGGGCGCTCGTATAGTGGGCTCGTATAGGTACTGACCAGCGTTTGTGTCCGCTGCGATGTCGATACGCCGACCAGCTGCAAACGGGACATGGCCTCCGACGACAATGCAAAGTGACCGTCCCAAGCGGCTGGGTCTCCCTTCCCCTTTGTGCTGCCGTACCAGTGGCCCGGCTCTTGGGAACGAGGAGAGCTTCGTGAGCTTTGCGTCTGCCTCTGGTGGATGCGTCTCAGCCCGGGATGTTCTGCTTCTTCCTATTGGGACGGATCTGCAGGAATGCGCATCGTCCATGCATCACCACCCCTGTTCTGTGATATACTCCTCTTTCCTTCCCGAGACGGCGTCCCGGGTCCTCCAATGCAGACGGCCTCGGTTATTGATTGCATGCAGCTGAGATTGGAACTGCATGTCCCGATATCTCGCGACCGTTGTCACGGAATGCAAACAAGAAGGGGGCTGTGTTGCCAGCCTGTTGCTTCCGTCTGGGAGACGCTCTTGCTCTACTTCCGAGTGTGAAGATGTCTTCAGAAGCCCGTGACAGACTCCCATGGACAACAGCCAGTTCCATGACGGCAGAAACAGACAGCCTTCCCATCTCCTGATGGGGGAAGCTCTTGTCTTCCCCGGGTTTGGCAAGGATGTGCTTGTCTCACGTCCGTTGCCTCCCTCCTCTGCCAGAGCCCAGATGGACAAGGCTCCCCTCGATGCATACGAGTGCATCCGCGGCCGCCCAGCTTTGTGTATCCCTCGTAACCCACGGGACCCTGTGCTCTCCATCTCCAGCGTGCCGGTGCCTCGCATCCCTGTCACCTCATGAGCTGGCATCTCGACCCAGAGGAGCTGCTGGCAGAGTGTCCGTCCCTCCCAGCCGGATCCTATTTAAACCGCGGCCCCATACCGCGACCGCAGAGTGGCTGCTAACAACCACTGCTGTCCCCACGAACTGACTCCAAGCACACCATGTCGCTGGCAGACACCTCGGCCTCGACCACGCAGAGGCCAGCCTCAGCACCGGCCTGCTCGACATTCGTATGTCTTCTCTCCTTCCTGTCTCTGTTCCCCGTGGCGATGTGTACCCTTGCACAAGCTGAGATCCCAAGGCTCAGACTAACATCTTCCCCCTGTCCTGGGGGACCACTCGCTGCAGCACCTCTTCCAGAGCCTGCCTCCGGAGCTGAGGCTCACGATATGGGCCCACAACCTGCCCGAGCCGCGCGTGGTCGCCGTGCAGTGTGGCAGCAGGTCGCCGTCCCTATCGGCGCCGCCTCTCTCGGTGGCCAAGGCCGGCCGGCGCTGGCCATCGGCGCAGACGAAGCGGCCTTTGACGTCGCCGCCACCGCTGCCCTGGTGCACTTCGCCGGCGGCCATCCCGGCCAACCTGCACGTCTGCCACGAGTCCCGTGCGGAGGCGCTGCGCTCCTATGCGCTCATGTTTGGCATTGCCCGCCAGACCGGCCACGTGTACTTTGACGTTGAGCACGACGTGCTGTACTTTGGCCCGCGCGACGGCTACATGGCTTCAGAGGCCCAGCTGCGCACGCTGCTGACGCTGGCCGCCCCCGATGAGCTGGCCTCGGTGCGTCGGGTGGCCCTCAACGAGGCCCTCTTCTGGGAGGGAACCCGTGCCGCGAGGACAACGGCCACGGCCACCGATACAGCCGTCGCTGCCGCCTCCTCCTCGGCCTTGCAGCTGGCCACCAACGCGGCCGTTGACGTGCTGCACCTCCTACACACCAGGATGCCAGGCCTGCGCGAGCTGATCCTCGTGCCACGCGGCCAAGACCCCGTGCACGGCCTCAACCCGGCCTTGGTGCCTCTTGTCCGCAGCAGTGACAGTGGCAGCACAGGCAGCAGCGCCACCGCCATCGACCCGCAGGCGGCCGCCACCATCGCCCGACTCAGCTGCCAGATCCAGGAGGCTGTCCGCCGCATGCTTGTGGCCATGCCGTCCGCGTCGCCACCACACTGGGACATCCTGGCTCTGAGCAGCAGCAGCAGCAGCAGCATCGACATTCATCCCCCGACAGTGAGCCTGCCCGAACGTGCTGCTCCGCCGTCGAGAACTGCCCGGCCGGCCCTGCCATCGTTCCATGCCACTCTTCCTCCTCCGCACAACAGTCGGAACTCCTCAGCCTCGCATTATTATCCGTCGTATGGCAGATCGGCCGGTGGCGACAGCAACACCAACGGCGAATACTACTCCGCCACGTATCACAGTCCGGCCTTACCGCCCTGCAACCAGCGGGACCAGAGACTGCCCTCGCTGACAGCAGTCTTTCCACATCCGTCCAACATTGCGTCCTTTCGCGAGACGAACGCGCCCGGGGTCCAGACATCGGCCACGTTGCCGTTCTGGGAGCTGAAGGAGTGAGCGGCGTAGGGGAGTCTGGCGCGTCGGCCCTGGCGTGAGTTGTTTTCTTTGTCTCATTTCATTTGCTTGCATTGCAGTAATGGAGACAAGGAAATGTCTCGGCGTTGATGAGTAATAGCGAAAGATGGATTGGCACGGGGAAGGAGCAGCCGGCAAGCATCGGCCTCTTTTGAATGCATGTCTCTAGTAGTACTTCGTATTCCAAATTTATAAACGCTATGAATTCGACATCACAAATGCAGGGGTATACATGGGAGTTCATTCACACAGCCGTCCCTATTTCCATCCTCGCTACCGCTTCCGCTCCCTCTCCGGTTAGGGGGGGCGATAGCGGTGGAGACATGGCCGAAGCTGCTTCTGCCGTGGCAAGGCCCAGACCGATGCCCTTTCTACGACCACAGAGGACGGCCTCGATGGCACGGCCAACGGCAGCGTGGTCGCCCAGCAGGCTGACGTGGCCCCGGTCGGAGCTGACGTAGCCATCCCGCACGACGTGGTAGCCGTCGGGAACCATGGACTCACGGGTCAGGACGACGCCGTCGCCGGAGCGGAAGACGAGGTCGTCGAATGCGTCGCTGCGCGCAATGCTTTCGCGGTTGGCCACACGTGCCGCGTACACGGTGGGAATGCCCTTGCCGTAGATGACGGCAGTGGGCGGATACACGTTGGCGGCGGTGTGTTCCGGACGATGGGCGAGTTCGGCGCGAAATCGCTTCGTCTCGGCCAGCGTGCGTTCGAGATAGGCCAGCGAGCGGGCGCGCTGAGGCGTATCAGCCGCCGGGTCGTAGGACGGCGATCGGTGATGGGTCTGCGGCGAGGGAGGCGGGAGTGTGTGAGTGGTGGAAGACATTGCTGGTGGCGGCGACGAAGAGGCAAGGCTGTCCGCCCCGATGCGTTCGGTCGTGCCCTCGCTCTGGATGCGATTCCGAAGCGGCAGCGACGGCAGGCTGCCAGAGAGATCGTCGAGCAGGGCGCCAATGGTACCGCTCCGCTTGAGGACGCCGCCACCGTCCTGGTGAGCCGGCGGCAGGGCAGGCGGACCGATGCAGGGCGACAGACGGTAGCGGATCCAGTCCTGGACGTCGTAGTAGTCCACGCGGTACTCCTCGTTCGGGTCGTTGGCGTTGACGAAACAGAAGCCGTCCTCGGGCAAAAAGACAAAGGTGGTGCGCAGCGAGAAGTTGACCTGGGCAGTCAGGACTTTTTCGTTGAGCAGGACGGCATCGCCATTGCGAAACGGCCCCAGAATGTTGATGCAGCGCATGGGCGTGCCGACATAGATGACGCCGGCGTAGAGGTCTGGCCGCTCGTTGACGGCGTGCCGGGTGATCAGGCCGCCAAGGCTGTGGGAGATGACCAGGGCACCGCGCCCGGCCGAGCTTGGCGGCAGCTTGTTGCTGGGCAGCGTCTCCAAGAACGCGTTGAGACGCTTCGACAGTAGGTGCGGACTGAGACGCCAGTCGTAGCCGTAGTCGTGGACACGCAACTTGCCGCGACGAGCGTTTTCGCACTCGCGCAGCTTCTTGAACAGCCGGCGCGAAATGTCGACCGGACCAATGTTCTTCAACATGCCCGACGCAAAGATGGTCTTGTCCATGTTCAGCTCGTCCTCTGGATCCAGGCCAATCTCCATGTTGACCTTGCGGATGTTGAGCCCGACCTTGACCGGCACCCATAGCTGTCGATGTGGTGGCTCGGCCGACCGCAGAATCGACCCGCGGTAGCCTCCCATCACGACCACGTCGCCGGTCAGCGACTCGAGGGCGGCATCCAGGGACAGTGCCGGCTCGCGCGGCGTGCATGTCCCCGCATTCGACTTGCCGTCCGGAAAGAAGCCTAGAGCCGGTCAGAAGAGCGAGGGACGAGGCGAAACAAGGCAGACCTACTGGGCAGTTTAAAGGTCGGGCGGTCAGGAAAGCTGTCCATGATGGCTTTGACGCGCGAGTTGACCTGCTCGCGGATGTTGTCAAAGTTGTCGTCGTCGCCGAGGGAGGAAACCCGGGAGAGGGTCTGGTAGAGCATCGAGTCGTCAGACGTGGACCGATGGCGGCTGGCCGCCGTCTGCAGCCGTGGTTGGTGGTGCGCAGCTGATGGGCTCTTGCGCGGTACTGGTGCTGTCGGAGACGTCACGGCCGAGGAGAAGAAGGATGGCGTCGGCAGGCTGGGGAAGAAGTTGCTGGATCCTTTGGGAAACGAGAGAGATGGCAGCGCCTTGGACAGCCGCTTGAGCGCGTCCGAGCCGACGGACGAGGAGCGGTTCTGTCGTGCCGCGGCGTGCAGCAGAGCCGTCCGGCCGGTTTGCGATCTGCGGGACGCCAGATTGGAGACGTCACCGCCTTCAACGACACTGCTGGCTGCCGCCACCACCGACTGCTTCCGGGGCAACGACAGCCGCGTGGCCATGGGGCTCATGGCCGGCTGGATAAAGGACTGGGCGTCGTCCTGGTCGCCATACATGCTCTCGTCCGACGTGCCCGTGTCGGCTGCAGCCTCGTCGACGTCACTGGTCGCGCCGGCTGTCCTGGGCGCTGCGGGAGCGCTATATCCCCCACTAGGAATCATGGTGGTGTCTACTGAGCTTGGCATCGACGAGGCGGTGGAGGTGGACAGGGCCGAGACTGGGCGGACTACCGCATCCCTTGCAGTGCCACGATCGGCGGTGGCTGTCTCCGAGGCAGACACATGCTGGCCGCTGCTGGAGGCCGCTTCTTGCATCTAGAAGTAGATGTTGATCAATTGAGCGGAAAGAGATGCGCGTGTTGGCGGGCGTCGATGGTCCAAAACATGCGTCTTTTTGCGACAAGTGCGTGCGAGCGGGAGGGAGAGAGAGGATAGACAACAACACATGCATCCTGGTGGCGGCTGCAGCAAGAAGTAGAGAAAGGAAAACAGAATGTTGCAAGTGCAAAGGCAAAGACAATTGCACAACGACAAAGCGGAGAAAAGATGGAGACAATCCGGAGCTTCCGGCGACAAGGCAGTCCCGACCCGGCCTGCACCTTCCTTGGATTTTTCGTCCTGGCTGCTGATTGTGGCGATCGGCCGTACGAGCGAACTGCCAGGTGATCCGTCTGACCCGCGAGGCTGCTCGCAGGCGGTCACCGATCTGGATTGAGACAGCGCGTGCATGCTAAGCGGGAGGCCCTGGCAGCTTTGGTTGGGCAGCGTTGGGCCGGGGGGGAGGATTCATGGATGACCGAATATGCTTATGTAAGCGGCGGTGGACAAAATAAAAGAGTAAAATGTATTTGCCAACAGCTGATGCCGTCTTCACTACCACGGTACTCGTACGCGTTGCACAATTCACACCGACATCGCTGCCAGCAGACTACAATGGGCAGCTAACGTCCCCTGGGCGTGGTCAGGACAGAAAACGTGCCGTCCACTTCCTCAATCTTCGCAATGGACTGTAGGTACCCCGGCTCCTGTTCCAGCCGGGCCAGATACGCAAACGTGACGGGGAATTCTGCCTCGGCCGATCCGCCGTGCCACGGCCCCAGATCCTTGCAGCGTGACCGTGCCGCCAGCAGCGGGAAGCTCAGCAGGATGTCGGCCGCCGTCAGGTGGTCGCCGCAGATGTAGCCCTGGCCGTCGGCCGCCTCGGGCGGATTCGTCAAGAACTGCTCCATCAGCGCGAGGTTGCTGCGGATGTTGGGCAGCAGAAACGCGCTGTTGATCCGGTTGGCGATGCTGCTGGTGATGGGACGCACGAACCAGGGAATGGTTGGTCCTTTGAGGGCTGGAGAATGAGCCGGGGCAAGAAGGATGAAAGGTGAAGGACAGGGACAACACCTACTCGAGAGCACAAAGTAAAACACCAAGTACGGCATCAGCGAGCCCTCGGCGTAGTACATCAAGTACTTGAAGCGCAGATAGGCCGCCGTCTCGCCGCCGAGCTGGCCTTGACAGCCGTCGCGCCAGCGCGTGGGCACGAGCTTCTTGTCCTGGCCAAAGTGCTCGCACAGGTAGTCCACGATGAAGCCACTCTCGGCCAGCACCAGTGGCTCTGCGTCGGCCGTTGCGCCTGCTGGCAGCACCGTCACCAGAGGCGACTTGCCCAGCGGGAAGATCTTTTGCAGCGTCGGCGGCGCATACACGCCTTTGATGCGGTGGTAGATTTTCAGCTCGTACGGGACGTCGAGGGCAATCAGAAGCCAGAGAATCCGTTGCGCCCGCGAGCCGTCGAGCCTGGGGACTTGTCAGGAGGCCATTCGGTTCCACTTTGTTTGCCGTTTTCTGCCTGAAACAATGGCTCGCGAAGATGATGCTTACCAGTGGAGAGTGATCTGAGCTTGCCTGTTGTCTGCCATAGTGATTAGGGATGTGAGGAAAGAAGTCAAGATATCTGGCGGAAGCAGAGGTAATGGCTACTTATACGATGACGACACGTGATCCGAAGGGCGATCAGTTCGTCCGTCGGCCTTTCTTCCGTTTCGATCCTCCTGTCCAACATCTCGACTCCTTTCCAACTGTCAGATTACGTCAGATCACATGACTCCAAACATCTCCATCTCATTTCATCTCCTCCCATCCATCTCATTACACTCGTATGAAAACTATATACAATAAACGCAGAATTACCACTCAGCCACCCAACCACCCACCCACTACCCGTACAGACTCGTAAAGACGGCCGAGATGGCGGCCTTGTCGTATTTGACGTACTTGCCACGGCCCTTGTCGACATCGTGATACCGGTCAAAGAACCGGTTGTAGAGCGGCTCCAGCATCTGCTGGATGTTGCGGGCAAACGCCTGGCGCACCTCGCGCTCCATGGCGAACTGGCGATGGCGTACGAGCAGCTCGTCAAAGGACGCGTTAAAGGCCGTGAACTTGCCCTTGATGCTCTCGCGATCCTTGGACGAGAGACCCTTGAGCACCGATGCCGAGTCGACGATGCCCTGACCGGACTGCGGCCGTCCGGAGCCACTGCCGCCGCCACCGCCGCCACCACCACCACCGCTGCCGCCACCGCTGCGGTTCGTGTGGATCACGTCAAACAGGTGCATCGACACGTCCTTGCACGCGTCCAGATACACCGTCGCCGCCTTTTTGCGCCACGGGTCCACGACACCCGCCAGCCGCTGCTGCAGCACCGGCGCCAGCTCCGACTCGCGCACCATCCGTTCGATCACGCTGATGCTGTTGGCCAGAAACACGCCCACCACCGGTTTGCGGCCCTGCAGCACCCGTGCCCGTGCGTCCAGTGCCGACAGCATCGCGTCCACCGTGTCGGCGCAGTAGTGTGCAAAAATATCGCGGCCGTCGGCGTTGACGTCAAACGACGCCAGGCTGGGGATGCCCTCGGAGGACGCTGACGCTGACGCTGCCGTGGCTGCTGCCGTTCCTGCGCCTGTGCCAACTCCTGCTGCTGCTCCTGCTGTGCTTCCAATCGTACCCGCCGACAGCGACGAGGCCAGGGTTGCCGTCGATCCCACGCCGCCGTATCGCCAGCCGCCGTCGCCCAGCGAGATCATAATGCTCGACAGCGGTCGCAGGAACTCGGTCATCACTTGCAGCCGCTGCATGGTCTCGGACACCACCGGCAGCACGCTCCCGTCAGGCGGAAGCGCCTGCATCGCGCCTGCGCGTCGCCGCACGTCGTCCAGCAGCTCGGCCAGCGATCCCTTGGCCGTCTCGCGCACCGGCTTCAACGCTGCTGCCAGCGACGCCTTCAGCTCGCCCGTCCGCGTCTCCAGCTTGCCCGACAGACTCGACACGATCTCCACAATCTCGTAGGCCAGGTAGCAGTCTGTCTGCGGGTGCGCCTTGATGTGGCCGTTGAGCTCGCGCAGCGTACGGGCCAGCTCCGTCAGCACGTTCTGGCAGGCTGCCTGGAACACCGGGCCCCAGTCCTCACGCGTGAACACGCTGCAGATGCTGTCGTACTCTGACAGGAACATGCCCTCCATCGCCTGTGTGTACGTGCTGATGCCGTTAGTCCCGGCCCGGTAGATCGCGTCCGCGTTCTTCTTCTTGGCCGTGTTGACGCTTGCCGACGCCAGGTTCTTGAGTGTGCCCGCCAGATACGGCCCGCGCACCTCGGCGTAGATCTTGGCCACCGGCGACTCCGATCCGGCACTCCCTGCTGTCGTGCCTGTCGTCCCGCTGGTCTGTCGATAGGCTGCAGCCACGTGCGCGTTGATCAGCCCCAGTCGCGCCGTCAGGTCCTGCGACAGCACCGGGAACGGCTTGTTCTTCGTCACGTAAAACAGCGGCTCAATCTCGCGCGGCGTCTCTGCCCGCAGCAGCTTGTCAAAGTACAGCTCGAGCTGCGAGTTGGCCGACCGGATCAGCCGCTGCAGCTCGCCAATCGTCTGCTGCGTCGACCGGATGTTGGACGCCTTCATGTCGCCGAGCGACCGATCCAGCCGCTGGATCGACGACAGGTACGCCGGCAATCCCGCGTTCTCTGGTCCCGTCCGGATGATCTGCTCCTCGTCGTTCTTGCTGTCGGCCGGCTGACGCACCCGCGCAATCGCCGCGATCACGTTGTCGATATTGTGTCCCAGGATCTGCAGCCGCTTGGTCTCGCTGTTGAGCGGCCCCGCCACCTCGTGCACGCTCTTTCCCTTCGCGTCCAGCCGGTGCAGACACGTCTCGATCTTCTTCGTCAGCTGCGACGTCTTTTCCAGCCGCGAGTTGAGCACGTCGACCTCAGCACGCGCCTCTTCTTCGGCGGCATGGCGGCTCAGGCTGGCGCTGGTGCCGCTCGCCGTCAGTCCGACAGCCATTCCTGCGATGGCCTGTGCGCTTGGATGTCGATAGCAGGCCGCGCCCGTCGGCGTCTTGATGATCACGACGGTGGCGAGACGAGAGAGACGAACCGTCGTCCTTGTCGTTGTTGCAGCAGTCAAATCATGGGGGGGGCCCACTATAGGTTGCTATTAGCACTAGCTAAACCGGAATTACAGCTGCTCCGAGGCCCGGACGCACAGTGAGCACCGAGACTGCTTCAACTGTTTAATTACTGTACGGAGTACGGAGTATACGAGAGAAGATAGCTATGTATCCCATCACCCACCCATCACCCTATAGCTTGGCCGATGCTTCGTTTTTAGCAAAGTACTCTGCAATCAGCCGGCACACCTTGTCGCTGATCTCGTCGACTTCTGCACGGGTCACATTGTATGGCGGTGCGAGAATGATATGGTCTCCCAAAACGCCATCTACTGTGCCAGATCCCGGGTAGACCGCGATGCCGTGCCGTGCGCTGAGGCCCAGCTCGGCCAAACCCATGGCCACCTGGCTCTCTGCTGGAAACGGACGTGCTGTGGCCTTGTCCTGCACGAATTCAATGCCCCAGAAGAAGCCTCGGCCACGAATGTTGCCCACGTTTGGATGGCTGCCGAGTCGCTGCACCAGCAGCCTTCCCAGGACAGCGCCCAGATCGCGCACATTGGCGAGTAGACCCCCTTCTGCGACAATCTTCTGGACGGCCAGCGCGGCTGCACAAGCAACAGGGTGTCCCTGGTACGTGTGCCCATGGACAAACGATCTGAGCAGCACGAACATGTCAGCATTCATCAATCACTACGCAAATACGGAGAACCTACCCTGTGCCTAGGCTGAAAGCATCAGTGACTGCGTGGCTGGCGAGAACGGCTGCAATGGGCTGATACCCTCCTCCCAGGCATTTTCCCATGGTCTGGATGTCGGGCGCCACGCCTTCCTGCTGCCACGCGTGCAACGTTCCCGTGCGGCCCATGCCACACATGACCTCATCCAGGATGAGCAGTGCGCCGTGCTTGTGACACACATCCTGGACTGCCTTGAAATAACCGGGCACAGCTGGAACGGCACCGAGAGCCTGTCGACACGAGTCAGTCTGCGTTGGCCAGCAAAGATGCAATAGGATCACTCACAGCGCCGACAACAGGCTCGGCTACAAAGGCGCAAACGGTGTCGGGGCCGACACGCTGGAACTCGGCGTCGAGCTCGGCCGCCAGCCGGGCAACGTAGGCGTCGTCCGACTCCTCGTCCAGCTTTCCACGGTACGGAAAGCAGGGCGAGACGTGCGAGATGCCCGGGAGCAGCAGCGGCTCAAATTTCTTTCGCCGGAACGGATGGCCGCCCACGGAGAGTGCGCCGAGCGTGATGCCGTGATACGACTGGTGGCGGGCGATGAAGCGAAAGCGGCCGGGCTCAGGCGTCTGTTTCTCGAGAAAATACTGACGCGCCAGCTTCATGGCCGCCTCCATGGCCTCGGACCCGGAGCTGACAATGTATGCTCGCGCCATGTGGCCGTCAGTCGAGTCGACCAAGAAGCGACACAGCTGCTCACACACGGCCGTCGTATAGAACGCAGTGGCGCAGTAGGCGATCTGGGACATCTGCGCCATGGCTGCCTCGACAACACGGCGGTCCCCGTGGCCGATGCAGGCGACGGCGGCGCCGCCTGACGCGTCGAGGATGGACTGGCCGTCGTCCAACACGAGCCGGCTGCCGATGCCCTGCACAACACTGGGGAAGCTGTGGTGCAGCTGACGGTGCAGAACCGCTGAGTTGTAGCTGCTATGGGGGCCGGCAGGAGGCGGCTGCTGGCCTCGATCATCCATGCTCTCGAGAGTGTGCGATTGGTGGGGGCTATGACAGAAAAGAGGACAGCAGAATGAGGTAGAAAGAAGGGCAGGAGTGCGTCTTTTATTTCTCTGCCCCCTCAAGTCCCGGCAGCCTGGCACAGAAGCAGTGGTATCCTATTGGGTACGACGGAAGAACAAATAGGTGCATCTCGCGAAAGGAGACTAGGGTCAAGCGGCCACAGAGCAGAGTGACGACAATCTTACGACTAAATTGGCCGTCGGTGTAGCTTTTCGTACAACGTGCAACGTAAACGCAGCGTGGAGCTCTGGCTTTCGTTCTTGCTCTCGGCACTTCGACCGACAACGACGTTCACCTGTGCCGGGTCTCGGCGGTCTCGGGTGCCGTCTTCTCTTCCTTGGAGTGGCTTCTCACAGACTGTACTGTGCTACTATGCACAGCTGGCCGTATATTTGCTCGTACTACTAGTCAGGCCGTGAGACGTTACCATGGCTGTTCTGAGATATGACGAGGAAGCTGGCCTCCTGCCCATATCAGCCTAGCATGGACTAGGTCGAAGTTCTTCTTAGAAACTCTTGTCTGCGTCATTGTGGCTGACGCTACTCGTGACAAACGTCTTTGTGTCTTGGACGGTGGACAAAGTACGTCTGCGTGGGACAGTGTAACATTAGCCCTGGTCGGCTGTCTGGTATGGCTTCGCTACCTTCGGGCCGAGAACAAAGGACCACTAGTCCTCCGAAGTGTCGACAGATGTGAGGCTAATGACTCGTAAGATACATGCGGCTAGTTGCTCGTTATCGTCGGACGGAGGCGGTGTCTGTGATTGTGGGTAGAACAGAGGCAGACGGGCTAATTCCTCCCAGCCAGATTCTACCGTGACAACAGGCCATGTTGTGATGATGCGGGAGGGTGTCTCTTGGCGAAGCGAGGCAATTCATGGGCCGGAGATGATCGGTACTTGTTGGTACTGCGTAGATGCATAGATGGGCTACAGCGATAGACACCCACCCGACCTAATTTGGCACAAACGGAAAGATCACTTAACGCGTAACGCGTCTTGGACGCGCCGTTCCTGCCCCTCTCTTCGTCGTTTTTGTTTTTGGCATCGAATTTGCCTTCAGCACCTCAGCACCTCAGCACCGCACCCTTTCCTTCCGGCCGTCCACTCGCACACAAACATACAGACGCAGGATGGACAGCCTTTTGCTTCGCGACGATGCGGCGCGCAATCGAGTTCGGCAGGCGGCGGAATTTCTCGATCCCAGCGACCAGAATGTGCGCAGCTACCGGCCAGATATTATTGTGATGCTGCAGAAGAACCAGCGGCGGCTGGTGGTCAACCTTGACCACGTGCGTGACCACAACGCGGAGATGGCAGAGGGGCTGCTGATGCAGCCATTTGACTTTACGGTCGCGTTCAACCACGCGCTGAAGCAGATCGTCAAGACGGTGCCGCAGGCGCGGGCCGAGCAGACAGACGACGAGGTGCCTTACTACTGTGCGTGGGCGGGCAGCTTTGGGCTGCACACGTGCAACCCGCGGACGCTGTCGTCGCAGCACCTGAACCAGATGGTGTCGATCGAGGGCATTGTGACGCGATGCTCGCTGATCCACCCGAAAGTGGTCAAGAGCGTGCACCACAGCGAAGTGGAGGACAAGTTCTACTACCGGGAGTACCGGGACCAGACGATGACGAACGGGGCGACGACGTCGAGCGCGTACCCGCAGCAGGACGAGAAGGGCAACGCGCTGGTGACAGAGTACGGGCTGTCGACGTACCGGGACAACCAGACGGTGTCGATCCAGGAGATGCCGGAACGAGCGCCGGCCGGCCAGCTGCCTCGGGGCGTGGACGTGATGCTGGACGACGACCTGGTGGACCGGGTCAAGCCGGGCGACCGGGTGCAACTGGTGGGCATCTTCCGGACGCTGGGCAACCGCAACACGAACCACAACAGCGCGCTGTTCAAGACGATGCTGCTGGCGAACAATGTGGTACTGCTGTCGTCCAAAGCGGGCGGCGGCGTGGCGACGGTGGACATTACGGACACGGACTTGCGCAACATCAACAAGGTGGCGAAGAAGAAGAATTTGTTTGAGCTGCTGTCGCAGTCGCTGGCACCGAGCATCTACGGACACGACCACATAAAGAAGGCGGTGCTGCTGATGCTGCTGGGCGGCGTGGAGAAGAACCTGGAGAACGGGACGCACCTGCGAGGCGACATTAACATCCTGATGGTGGGTGACCCGTCGACGGCCAAGTCGCAGATGTTGCGGTTTGTGCTGAACACGGCGCCGCTGGCGATCGCGACGACGGGTCGGGGATCGTCGGGCGTCGGTCTGACAGCAGCAGTGACGACGGACAAGGAGACGGGCGAGCGCCGACTGGAGGCGGGCGCAATGGTGATGGCGGACCGGGGCGTGGTGTGCATCGATGAGTTTGACAAGATGTCGGACATTGACCGGGTGGCCATCCACGAGGTGATGGAGCAGCAGACGGTAACGATTGCCAAGGCGGGCATCCACACATCGCTAAACGCGCGCTGCAGCGTGGTGGCGGCGGCGAACCCAGTCTTTGGCCAGTACGACCCGCACAAGGATCCGCACAAGAACATTGCGCTGCCAGACTCGCTGCTGTCGCGGTTCGACCTGCTGTTTGTGGTGACGGACGACATTGAGGACGCGCGGGACCGACACATCTCGGAGCACGTGCTGCGCATGCACCGATACCGCCAGCCGGGCACGGAAGAAGGGGCACCAGTGCGCGAAACGGGCGGCCAGTCGCTCGGTGTGGGCATGCAGAGCCAGAGCGAAGCGGCCTCGCAGCGGCCGGTCGACGTGTACGAGAAGCACAACGACATGCTGCACTCGGGGGCGCTGGCCGGGGCAGCAGCAGCAGCAGCAGCGGGCAGCGGGCGACGAAACGAGCGGGCGGCGAACCGGAAGCGAGAGCTGCTGAGCATTCCGTTTCTGAAAAAGTACATTCAGTACGCAAAGACACGGGTGCGGCCAGTACTGACGCAAGAGGCGTCGGACCGGATCTCGGACATTTACGTGGCACTGCGCAACGACGAGATGGAGGGCAACCAGCGGCGGACGAGTCCGATGACGGTGCGGACGCTAGAGACGCTGATCCGGCTGGCGACAGCACATGCCAAGTCGCGGCTGTCGAGTCGGATCGAGGAACGCGATGCAGCAGCAGCGGAGGCGATCCTGCGGTTTGCGCTCTTCAAGGAGGTGGTGGAGGACGAGTCGCGGCGGAAGAAGCGCAAGACACGGCCGAGGGAGGACAAGTCGAGCAGCAGCGACGACGACGACGACGAGGGCAGTTCGGACAACGGAGGCGACGATGCGGACGATCGTCGGCGAGCAGGAGCGACAGCCTCGCGATCGACACGAGCAGCAGCGCGATCCGCGCGGGTACAGGAGGATCAGGAGGAGGAGGAGGATATGGAGGGTGCAGCACACAGCGGGACGACGACAACAATGTCG
This sequence comes from Grosmannia huntii, assembly GCA_019925595.1. Lineage (NCBI taxonomy): Eukaryota > Fungi > Ascomycota > Sordariomycetes > Ophiostomatales > Ophiostomataceae > Grosmannia > Grosmannia huntii. The sequence continues at coordinate 76,450 of JADHKJ010000016.1, forward strand.
CTGCGACGGTCTGGTCGAAGCGACGGGACGACTTCGCAGTCCAACGTGTCGTTTGCCTCTTCGCTGCCGGCATCGCGCGTGGTGGGCTCGCAGACCGAGACGGCGTCGCAGTCGCAGGGACGAACGGACGAGGCTGGGGCGGATGGAGACGGAGACGAAGACGAACTGGCCAGCGGGGCGGCCGGACTGCGCATTGGGACCAAGACGGGGACAAAAGGGACACCCATCAGTGCTGCGCGGCTGACGACGTTTCGACGCGTCCTCGGCCAGCTGCAGTCGACGAGCCTGTTTGAGAACGAGACGGCCGACGTGGACGCCATCGTGGAGGCCGTCAACGGCAAGGTCGGGGCGCAGGGCGGCGCCTTTGGCCGCGAAGAGGTCGTCAAGGCGCTCGAGAAGATGGACAAGGACAACCAGATTATGTAAGTGGAGGGGAATGGCTCTGTTCTGGTGGCGTGCAAGCGGAACTAACACAAACAGGTATCCTGGCGGAAACGTCGTCTACCAGATCTAACGGGGCGTTTGGGGGGATTGCATGTTGGTCTAGAAATGATCTATGATAAGTGCTGAGGAGTAGGGAAGCGCTTTTCAGCAGGGAATGAGAGATGCTTATTAGGGAATGAAAGTGCTTATTCATCAGGAAGTGCTATTCCAGGGAAGTGTGAATGAGAAGGCTTAGTCATCCTAGAAGGAGAAGGCTTATTCAGTGAAGATAAGGCTTAGTCATTCTGAAGGACATCGCCATCAGGTCTGTCGCCATCATGTCTGATCACCCCTGCCGCTCAGCAATCCTTTCTGGCGTAGACGGGTCTCGTAGGCAGCGCAGCGGTCGTCGACGCGGTCGCCGTTCCAGGTTTCGCGGCCGGCATCGTCGTGGCCGAGGACGGCGACGCCGACCTGCTGGATGGCAAAGCTGGCGGCAACGTTGCCCCAGACGGCGGCCTGTTGGAGGCCGTGGCCACGGGCGAGGGCGAGGGCCATGGCGCCCATAAAGGCGTTGCCACCGCCGGTGGGATCGACGACCGAGGCGCTCGTCTCCAGGACGGCCGGCACCCAGACCTCGAGACCCGGATCGACCTCGATCTCCTCGCGCGCAATGGCGCCCTCTTCATCCTGTTGCAGGCCGGCAAACAGGGCCTCCATGTCGACGTCGGGACGCAGGCCGCCGTGGAGGTTCTGTTTGGGCGGCGGAGGTGATGGTCCGACGGAGAGAAGAGAGAGCGGGGGATGGTGTTTGGGGTTCGTGTGTGTGTGAGAATCCTTTGCTGTGTTTTTGTCGTTTGTGTCGGTTGTGTGTTTCTCTGTGTATTTTTCTGTGTGTTTCTCTGTGTGTGTCTCTGTGTATTTCTCCATCTCTTTCTCCTTTTCTTTCTCCTTTTCTTTCTCCTTCTCTTTCTTCTTCTCTCTTACCCTCTCTCCCTCCCTCTCCCTCTCTCTCAACCCCTCCCTCTCCCTCTCCTCCTGATGCTTCTTCTGCCGGTTCTGTCGACGCCGACCGCCGTTCTTGGCCACGTAGCAGCCGAGCTCGGCCGCCCGCACGACGATGGCGTACGACTGAAGCGGCATGGCGGCCAGGAGCTGTTCGCAGGCGCGCTCGACGGCAGCGGCAGACGGGCGGCCGGACGCGGGGTCGATGCCGCCGTCGGGATCGCCCATGTAGGCAGCCAGCTCCGCGTGGTTCGGGCTGCAGACGTCGACGACCGGGAGCGTGTTGGTGCAGTCGAGCAGCTCGTCGGGCGTGCACCGGTCCGGGACGGGTTCCCAGACGATGTAGGGACGGGGCGCGCTCGAGTGGCAGTCGCGTCGTCGCTGCAGCAAATCCGCCACCAGCTCGCGACAGCGGCCGGCCGCGCTGACAATGTGGACGGCGCGGGCACACAGCAGCGGCGGCGGCAGGTCAGCGGCGGTCAGACGCACCTTGGGCGTCGTGTAGCGGAAGGCGCGGCGCTCGCCGACGTCGTAGCCGTTCCAGCCACGCGTCGTCTGGCGGCCGGCGTCCTCGCGCATCACCACGGCCGTCTGCCAGCTGTCGATCTGCGTGCGCATGGCGGCCGGAAAGTCGGCGCCCTGGTCGACGATCCAGCCGACCGAGCGCGACAGCCGCGGTGCCGCCGAGAAGAGCCGCGCGCCCAGGGCTGCGTATGCACCGGCGCCTCCCAGAATGTCGCACACCGGTGGCCGTGGCGGGAGATACTCAATGTCGTCTGGGGTGTGAGCGAGGGGAAATGAAGAAAGGTGAAGTGAGAGAGGGACAGGGACAGGGACCAGCAGAGAGCACCGCAGCCAACACACCTATGATGAACATGCCCAGCGTCACAAAGTCCACGGCCTCTTCCGCGAGCTCCTCGACTTCCTCACCAGCCGTTCGATTCGCTGCCATGACAGACAGCTGTCGATGCTCCATGTTGATGACTCAGACAACAGGAAGCGTCGAGGGAACAGCGACAAGCCCGTGTGCCTGCCCGAAGCGCAGACCCATGTGAGACACGCTAGCCGGATTGAGAGTAGAAGAAGGCACTGAAGGCAAGCGACAGAAGGCAAGCGACACAAAACAAGCGACAGAAAGGCAAGCGACAAGTCCAGACAGCAGCAGACAGAGATGAGAGCGCGGCCCTGCCTCGCATTGGGCACATCCCAGCAAACAAACGAGTCGTGCTCTCACAAAGTACTCGTCTCACATAACACCACTCCCTCACGTAGTGGGGCATGCACTAAAAATACAGAGGGGTGGCCCTAACGCCTCGGAGAGCTGTCCCGCCTCGGAAAAACAACCCAGGGGTTGCGCATCGGTCAGAAGCAGACATTCGACAGATTGCCATCTCGGACGACCAGGCAGCCTCCTGCTCTCCCATTTCTGTCATTGCCTGACCAATCTTGCTGGCTGCTGCCTTGTCTCTTTTCAGCTCGCGCTGTCGCTTATCCTAGCGTCTTTTCTATTGCGTTCCATCGTCCCTCCTCCTCCAGCTCATCTGTCCTCATCCATTCGCATTCTCTCGCCGACATGCCTCTCGCCAACATGGCTACCAACAATATGCACAACCTGACCACGCTCATCAAGCGGTTCGTCTCCTTCCCATGGCCCCTTGGTCTTTTTGTTCCCCTGCTGACGGCCCAGGCTCGAAGCGGCCACCGCCCGGCTCGAAGACATCGCCTCGTCCACGATTGAGCTTCCCCAGGCCGTCCCTGGCCTGCACGACGCCGCCGTGCCGCCCTCTCCGGCACTGCCGCGCGTCTCTGTGGCTGCACCGACCCCAACCGCCACCGTCCCTCCGCCGGTTCCAGCTCCGGGACCTGCACCGCCGGCCGAGGAGCTCCCCGCGTGCATTGAGGACTTTGACGTCTTTCTCGCCGGCGCCGTCGCCAAGTTTGTCGACCTCAGCCGGAAGCACGGCGGCGTCGTGGCCGAGCAGGCCGACAAGGTGCTCGAGGGCTTCCGGGCCCAGCGCACATTTCTGCTCATCGCCACCAAGGCCAAGAAGCCCGACATGACCGGGTCCGAGATGGCCGTCTTCCAGGACCTGCTCAAGCCCATCAACGAGGCCCTCATGGCCGCCATCAGTATCAAAGACGCCAACCGCGGCTCGCCCGACTTCAACCAGCTCAGCGCCGTGGCCGAGGGCATCGTCGTCCTGGCCTGGGTCACCGTGGACAACCGGCCCTACAAGCACGTGGAGGAGTCGCTGGGGTCGGCCCAATTCTTTGGGAACCGGGTGTTGAAGGAGTTTAAAGAGAAGTGAGTTTTGTTTGACACATTCTCTCTCTTCCTTCCTCTCTTCCTCTCTCTCCTCCCTCTCTCCCCCATCTAACCAAAACAGAGACCCTCTGCAAGTTGAATGGGTCCAGTCCTTTTACCAGGTATTCCGCGACCTGACCGACTACGTCAAGCAGCACTGTAGTGGCGGCCTGGCCTGGAACCCCAAGGGCGAGCCGGCCGCCCAGGTAGCCAAGGCCCTGACGTCGGCAGCCAGTCCTGCAGCCAGCCTTGCCGCTGGGCCGCCGCCACCACCGCCACCACCGCCGCCAGGCCCGCCGCCCGTGCTGCAGATCAAGACGGAGTCGGCGCCGGCGACGAGGGGGAGCACGGCGGCCGCCCAAGGGGCCGTGTTTGCGGAGCTCAATAAGGGCGAGGCCGTCACAGCCGGACTGCGCAAGGTGGACAGGTCGCAGATGACGCACAAGAACCCGTCGCTGCGGGCAGGCTCAACGGTGCCAGACGGCAGTGCGGCCGCCCATCGGGGCAAGAGTCCGGTGCCGGGCAAGAAGCCCAAGCCGGAGAGCATGCGGGTCAAGAAGCCGGCACGGCTCGAGCTCGACGGCAACAAGTGGACAATCGAAAACTACGACAAGGACGCCAGCAGCGGCCCCATTGAGATTGACGCCACCATCAGCCAGTCGATCCTCATCAGCAAGACGGCCAACACGACCGTCATCATCCACGGCAAGGCCAACGCCGTCACCATTGAGAACACCAGCCGGCTGTCGCTCGTGCTCGACTCGCTCGTCTCGTCCGTCGACGTCGTCAAGTCCCAGAACCTCGCCCTCCAGGTCCTCGGCTCCATTCCTACCGTCATGCTCGACCAGGTCGATGGCGCCCAGATCTACCTCAGCCGCGAGAGCACCGCCACCCAGGTCGTCATGAGCAAGACCGACGGCGTCAACCTCAACGTCCTCACCGCCAACCCCGACGACAACGACCCCGACGGCGAGAACGGCGACTACAAGGAGGTGCCCCTGCCCTCCCAGATCTGCTCCTACTTTGATGCGGCCAAGGGCACGCTGGTCAGCGAGATCATTGCTCACGCTGGGTGAGGGAGGCCAGAGGTGCGGGGAAAGAGCTCCGAGGATAACGGCAGATAGTATTTAGTATTTTGTATACGAAAGCGTCCCAGCGATCTTCTCATTCTATTCTAGCCAATTCCATGCATTACGTAATCACAACCGCCTACACGCATACGTAATCACAGCTTCGCCTTGGCTGTTTCCAGCGTCGGCAGCAGTAGGTCGCGAATGTCGCCGGCGGCCTCGTTCAGGTAGAAGCTCATGCGGGTGCTGCCCAGGCCCTTGGACACGATGTTGAAGTTGAGGCTGTCGAGTTAGTCCATCGTCACAGCACAGAGAATAGACACACCCAGACTCACCTGTTCTCGTTGATCATGTAAGCAATGCCAAAGCCCTCGTCCACGACCTGACTCCACCCGTAGCCATTGAAAAACTCGGAGCTCAGCTGGCTCGTGGAGAGGAACCACTTGCTCGAGTACGCATAGGCCGGGTCCGCGTAGATGGCCGGCACCTCTTCGCCGGGCTCCAGCAGCTTTCGCAGCCCAAACAGGTGACGGTCAACACCCTTGCCGTCCGATGCCGCGGCAATGTACTCCAGATGGGCGTCGATGGCGGCGCGGAACAGCGTCTGGCGTGTGGCTGCATCGACACTGTCGACATCGCTGCCGGGACCGGCCATGGCGCGGCAAAAGGCCACCGACGCCTCCGACACAGACCGACAGGTCTCGGTGCGGCCCAGCTGGAAACGACGCGTCGTCGCAGACTCGTATGTCGGCCGGTTCTTGCCGTACATTTTGAAGTAGGCCAGCTGGATGACCATCTGCACGTATGCGTCGGGCGAACAGCGGAACTTCTTGATCAGGCCCTTGCCGTAGCCCTGGTACGACTGCACGGCCAGCTCGTGGCGGCCGATCACGTCAGCAAAGTGCGCGCCCGCTGCAGCAATCGCGGCCGTCAGCGGCTCCGTCAGCCGGAAGTCGATCACCGCCGGCTCGGGCAGGTCAGCGCGCACGTGCGGGTCGTTAAGGGCGTCCAGCCGGTTGTTGAAGATGGCGTCGCACACCCAGTCGTTGAGACGGTGTGTCGGCGTGCCGTCCATCATGCTGTGCTCGCCGATGAAGCCGGCCGTGCCGTTGTCGTTGACGATGAACTGCAGCGGCTTGTCGAACCAGCGGTTGGACCCGTCGCCGTGCCAGTACTGGTGTGCGCGTTCCTCCAGCGTGACCGGAGCCGCGTCGTCGAGGCAGACGAGGAAGGCTGCCGCGTCGATCGTCGCCAGCGACTCCGCGTTGACCGGGCTCGCTGTCGCTAGGGCTGTTCGTGCATCCGTCCAGACGTCGCGGTTCTCCGACGTCAGAAAACCGACAGGAGGCGCCGGACCCGACGCTCCGCTGGCCAGCTCGTACACGCGGCGGAACTGGGCCTCGAGCTCGCTGGCGTTCAGCGTGCGGCCGCCCGCCTCGTGCACCACCTTGTAGAAGCGGTTCTTGCGTGCCACGATAATGTGCTTGTTCGTGGCCGCGTCGTGCTTCTCGGCGTGGTCCTTGGGCCGCGCCGGGATCCGGTCGCAGTTGAACATCCACTTGTAGCTATCCATGCAGACCGGCAGCCCCTTCATGTACTCGGGCTCGAGCGTGCCCGTGTCGACAAGCTTCTTGAACGCGAGCGCAGCCGTCGTCACGGCTGCTGCCCGCTTGGCCGGATCGCGACGGCGACGATCGTCGCGGTGCGAGTAAAAGTACGACACGTACGGCACCACGGGATCGCGGTATGCCAGATAGGCCGCGTCGTTCCACCACTCCGACAGCCAGTTCTTCACGCTGGCGTCGTCGCGTTGGGCCACCAGCTTCGACTGCAGTCGCTGGCCCACGCCGCCTGGCCGGATGAACTCTGCCACTGCTGCCTCGCTCTTGGCCACGTCTTCGGCCGGATACAGTGCTCGCAGCGACTTGACGTAACGGGCAGCCGTCTCCTCGAGCGTTGGCACTGGCAGACGCGGCAGCGACTCCTGGAACCGCAGCATCGGACCCTTGGACTTGTCCTCGGCGTATCCTAGACAGGGTCAGTCCGAACGCACAATCGCAAGGTACAAAAAAGGACGGCTTACCCTTGGGAACCGGCTTAGAGCTGCTGTTCCGTTTTGGTGGTGCCATTGTGAATCTGGACTGGAGGGGGTTAGTGAGATGAGGGAGAAATAAAGACGAAAGACAGAACCTACCAGTTGTGTTCTTGCCGATAGATACGCGTTGCTTGTGCTGCTGCCACTCCTGAGAACAGAAGACTTCGCTCCAGCTCGTGCAGCCGCCGCAAACATCCCCGACAGTATGCGAGATTCGAGAAAGCTGAGAGGGAAGGCTGGAGAGCGTGTGTCGTTTGTTGGAGGGAAAAGAGGACGGACAGCCTGTCGCCCTGTCTTTGTCGACACAAGACGGCTGGCTATTTTAGGCAAGTGTCTGCGATCGCCGAGGTGCTTTTCGGCTCCTGGGAGTGGATGCAGGGTGTTTGGTGGGGAAGGGAAACTGGGGTCCTGAAGCGGGTCGGTTTGTTATATGATCGTACCTTCCTCTCCGGCGACGCGCTCGGAAGGAAGAGCGAGCAGGCTAACGCGGCTGAAGCATGTTTTCATAGTGTAAGCCACGAGTACTCGTACATCCTCTATTACCCCCCTTCCATTGAGCCGAGGCATCTCGCTAACTCGTGCCATGGGGCATTTGTGCGGGAAGTCACCCCAGCTTTTGCCGCCCCGGTTTTCCTGCGCCTAATCTGTCTGTAAACGTCTTTCACATGATTACTTTTCCTCTCTGCGGACGAAGGGCAGTCACGTGCAGCCACAGATTAAGCCACTTATTACATCCTATTTGAGTACTAAACTATAGAATCACATGTATTTCATAGAAACTGGATGAAGCACGGAAATGAAACGTGAGACAGAAACAAGGAAAAGCAAACAAGCAGCGAGCAAAGCAGACATTGAATACCAACCCTCGGAGAACGCCGATTCTCTTCTGCCAGACCTTCCTGTCCTTTTCACCTGGCCGCTCTCGCCCTTCACAGCTCGACGCTCCGGACAGCACCACTGGCACTCAGCGGCTGTACCAAACCAGCCGCCGCGGCCGCCGGCTGCAGCGTCAGACGCGGCCCATCGACCAGACCGTGGTCGCCGCCCGTGACCGCGGCCAGCTTCAAGTTCTCCTGCACCTCCTGCACGCGCCGCTTGAACGAGAGCCGGTCCAGGAAGAGCTGCTGTCGCCCGCGTTCCAGCTCTCGCCGCTCGGCCTGCAGCATCGCCTCCATCTCGTTGAAGTACTTGAGCTTCAGCTCCATCTTCTGTAGCGTCACGTTCACCGCCGCCGACACCAGCCGGCTCATCTCCCGCTCCTCATGTGACGCCAGTCCACCCGATCGGGCTCCGATCGATGCCAACGGCACGCTCGCCAGATCCCGCGTGCTCTGCTGTGCGGCTGCCTTGGCTGACTTCACCGTCACCGCCGTGTCCTTTTCATCGTCGTTGTCGGCCTGTGCTGCGTCCACGTCCATCGCGTCGTCCGCACCGTCCTCCTTGTTTCCTGTCGCCTTCGCCTTACCCTTGTCGTCCGTGCTCCCGCCGCCCGACTCCAGCTTCCGCTGCAGCCCCTTCTTCAGCTCGTCCAGCGACTTGCTAGCCGCCGCCGCCGTGCTCGCCGGGTCCGCCAGACTGGCCAGGAACCCGATCACAGACATCACCGGGTTGTCGGCCTGGTTGAACGGCAGCCGTCCACCGCCGCCGCCGAGGATCGACAGGCCAACTGGGCCCGACTCGGTGATCTCCGAGTCGAGGTACTTGGACTCAATGTCCAGCTGTAGGAACTGCAGAACACACTCCTCGCGTGTCCGCGTGCCCACGTGGTCGGCCACCTGACCCCAGTCGTCGTCGAAGCGCTCAATAGCCTCCAGCAGCCGCACCAGCTCGGCATCGCTCCACGGCGCGTCTCGGTCGAGGATGGACGAATAAGTCGGGTTCTCCATCCGCAGGTATTGCGCGCTCGTCTGGTTGCCGGCCATGCGCCCCTCCAGGTAGCAGCTCGGGCAGAGGTCGTACTGCGCCCGCGGGTTGTCCTCCGCCTGCGGGTTGTGGTAGTAGATGCGCGTGCAGTCGATGCCGCACAGGTGGCAGTTGACCTTGACGCTCGGCTTCTTGGTCAGCTCGTCGCCCGACGGCGTGCTGCCGCCCGGCACGCCGTTGGCTGCCGCGCCGTGGGCCTCGCCGTTGGTCTTGGTCTCGGTCTTGTTGACCTTGGCGCCCCGCGCGTTGGCCTCGTAGATGTTACGGCCGACCTCGAGGCTGAGCTCCGACTTGGGCACCGTCCCGGCAGCCGCCCGCGCATCCGTGTCCGGGTGTCGCTTGCCCTTGAGGATGACGGGGTCGGCGGCCGGCTGCCACGGCTGGAGGCCGCGTGGCGTGTCGGCAATTATCTTGAAGTGGCCGGTGAAGGGAGGGCCGACGTGCGATGGCCGCTGCTCGTAGTCCACCTGGTAGTTGATCAGGCCCCACTGCTCGAGGAAGGCGTGCACCCGCATGATGGCACAGACATCGCCCGCGAGATTGCGCCGGCACGCCGTCACCGTCAGGTACTCGATCGGGTTCAGGCGGTACGTGTTGATCATAAAGTCGCGGTAATCCTTGTAGACGTGTGGCGTCTTGCTCCGGTTGCGGTTGTTGAAGAACTCGGGCAGCGCTTTCCGCTCAATGTTGTGGATCTTGTTCATGTCGAACCAGGTGCTGTAGCTGGGCAGGATGATGGCGTGTGTCTGCGCAATAAGATGCTCGCGTGCCGCGTTCTCGATCGACTCCTTGGTTTTGGAGCCGTTGATGCCGCCGGCCGCACCCACACCCGCAGCCTCGCCGTCCTCGCCGCCGCCCTCGAGGATGCTCACATCGACGCCAGCAGCATCGACGCCGTCGTCGTCCACTCCAGCACCGCCGTCTTCGCTCTTGTTCTTGCTGCCGACGTCGTCCGCCATGTGGCTCGCGTCGCCCATCTCCTCGTCCTCGCCGACAGCGGTATCTGCCGCCGGTGCCGTGGGCGCGTCGAGCGGGTTGTCGGAGAGGCCCGCCACGGCCGGCGTGCTGCTGTCTTCCTTGATGGCAGGTTCTGGTACAGCAGCCGCATCGAACGCCTCGCCCTCGCCCATCTGGATATCTGTGGGCAAACAAGTCAGCACACCAGACTGGCCGGTCTCGTTAGGCCCTCCGCTCGTACCGTTGACCGCAACTCCTGATGCATCAGGGTCTTGTGCTAGATTGTGGCTGCTGTTGGGCGTCGCGCCATTGGAGGGGCTGCCAAACTGGACCGAGTCGTCCTCCATGGTGATGAGCGGAGACGCGAACAGCGAGAGATCTATCGCAGGGGCCAGGCAGCCGGCGATGGGAAAGTGGATTTATGAATGCTGCAGGCACAAGGCGAAAAAGGTTCGCGACGCCGTGGGCAAATCGGTAAGGGTCAACAAGTGCCAACAATCAGGAAAAGTCGTAATGCGATCGGCACAACGGCGTCGTTGGCATCGAGGACGCAGCGTCCCACTGTACGGTGTTTTCTGAGATGGACGGGGGGTGTTGCCGGTGCAGTTGGCGAGTTGTCTATTCCAAGGGGGTCTTCTCCGATTGATCGATTCAAAGGGCTGCGTCGCGTTTGGAGCAAAAAAAACGAGCTTGAGGCGCGCGCAGCCACGGTGGAACAGATTGGTGTCTGGCACTAGTATGTTGGCCTTAGGCATGAGCTTCTGGGAGCTGACGTTGCGTCCTCAGGCAGAGACCGCTAGCGGAGCCTTGGCTCGTGCCTCCGAAAGCGCTGTAGCTCCCAGGTACCTCGGGCCGTGTACAGCCGCGCAAACTGCCCCTCAAGCCGCGGTCTTCGGCGATAGCTCTGCCAATTTTGTGACTATTTTTCAGCACTCCCTCCTCTCGTCAATTGGCGCCCTCACAGCCTTACATCGCACCTTTGCAGATATGTTGTCCACCGTCCAAAGGGCTGTCGCGGGCAGCGGCCGACAGCAGCTCCGGTCAGCAGGCCTCGCGCGGCTGCTGTCGTCGTTGGCGATCCTCGAGCAGCGGGATGGGAAGCTCAACCACGGCTCGCTCAGCGCGGTGACGGCAGCGAAGAAGCTGGGCGGCTCCGTGCACGCGTTCGTCGCCGGCGGCAACATCCAGTCGGCGGCCAATGAAGCAGCCAAGGTGGAGGGAGTGGAGAAGGTGATTTCCGTGGACAATACGGCATACGAAAGGGTGAGTGAGGGGAGAGGCAGAGAAGAGGAGAGACAGAGAAGAGGAAAAGGAGAGGCAGAGAAGAGAAGAGGCAGAGAAGAGAGACAACATATTCGCTAACACTTACGCAGGGCCTCCCAGAAAACTACGCGCCACTACTCGTTGAGAACATCAAGAAGGGCGGCTACACACACGTGATTGGGGGCCACACGGCGTTTGGCAAGAACATCCTACCGCGGGTGGCAGCACTGCTGGACGTGCAGCCGGTGTCGGACGTGATCCAGGTCGAGAGCGAGAGCACGTTTGTGCGGCCGATCTACGCAGGCAACGCGATTGCGACGGTGGAGTCGACAGACGCCATCAAGGTGTTGACGATACGAGGAACAGCCTTTCCGGCGGCCGAGACCGGCAGCAGCACGGCGCCGGTGGAGGCAGGCGTGGACCCCAACGTGGAGAGTGCGACAGAATGGCTGTCGGAGGACCTGGCCCAGTCAGACCGGCCAGACCTCTCGACGGCCGGTCGAGTCGTCTCGGGCGGACGGGGCCTGCGGTCCAAGGAAGACTTTGACGGGCTGATGCTGCCGCTGGCCGACGCCATGGGCGCAGCCGTGGGCGCGTCGCGAGCAGCAGTCGACAGCGGCTTCGCGGACAACAGCCTACAGGTCGGCCAGACCGGCAAGGTGGTGGCGCCCCAGCTGTACCTGGCCGTGGGCATCTCGGGGGCCATCCAGCACCTGGCCGGCATGAAGGACAGCAAGGTGATCGCGGCCATCAACAAGGACGCCGAGGCACCCATCTTCCAGGTGGCCGACGTCGGGCTGGTGGGCGACCTGTTTGACAAGGTGCCGGAGCTGACAAAGAAGCTGAGGGCCTAAAGGGAACACAGGGACATGCGGGTAGAAAACGGGGGAATAGAGAGGCCGTGTATAACAATGAAACAATATGAGTACAAGTCCGACAGCCTACTCGAGCACGGCCAGCATGTCTACCGTGCGCGTGAACTTGCTGCGCGGTTTTCCCAGGCGGGCACCTCTCTCCAGCTCAGCCCGGTCGATGCGCTGCCAGTCCGGCCAGGAGACGACACGGGCAGTGGCCATGTCGACCTCTGCACGAACGCCATCCCAGCCGGCCGTGGTTCTTGTTGTTGAGAGGAAGGGCATGTCCGTCTGCCAGTCGTGGACGATGGCGTCGGCCGTGGCAAAGGCATCCGCCATGGTGGAGGCGATGACGCCGGTGGGCCCACGCTTGACCCAGCCGGCGCAGTAGAGGCCTGGATGGGGTTCCGTGGCGAGGGCCGAGTCGGGGGTGCGGATCGCCCGGAGGACGCGGCCGTGGCCGTCGTTGCAAACGAGGCCGCGGCGCTCGTCGAACGGGATGGCAAGGGCGTCGAAGCCGGCAAGCGGCTGGGCGCGGTAGCCGATGGCGCGGAAGACGAGTGACGTGGGGAGGTGGACGAGCGAGGCGGCGTCCATGGCCGTGGGCTCGAGAACCGTCGTGTCGCGGTCAAAGGGGTCGGCCAGATGGGTGTGCTCCCAGGTGGTTGAAGTCACGTGACCGGCCGTAGTACCTACAAAAGCCCGGGGCGTGAGGCAAAAGTCGAGGGACCAGGACCGGGCGGCGGGCGTCAGCGGGGTGGACGAGCCGCGCGCGAGCACCTCTAGGAGGCGGCGCTGGGCCCGTGGCAGGGTCGAGAGGCGGGGTGGCAGCAGGCTGTCGTCGACGGGGTGCATGGCCACTTGGGGCAGTCGTGTGAGTTCGCGGACCTCCTTGACGGTGAAGGCGGCCTGGACGGGCCCGCGACGGCCCACCAGATGGACACGGCGGACGCGGCTGCGGGCGAGTGCATCCACGGCGGCCTCGCTGATGTCAGTCTGTCGCAGCACGGCCACGTCGGCGAGCAGGAGACGGGCCACGTCGAGGGCCACGTTGCCCTGGCCAACCACGACGGCCGTCTCAGCCGCGGCCAGATCGTCGGCCAGGCCACACAGGGCATCGTGGCCATTGCCGCTGTCCGTCGCTGTCGGCTGCCCGTTGTACCAGCCGACAAAGTCCCGGGCCGCATAGACGCCGTGCAGCTGCTCGCCCGCGACGCCGAGCCGTCGGTCGTGTGCGGCCCCGTACGCCAACACGACCGCGTCGTAGTGTCGTGTCAGCGTGGCCAGCGGCACGTCCAGACGGTCGGGAGCCTGTGTCGACGTCCCGTCTGGGCCCACGGCCACGTTGCCGACAAAACGGAATCCCGGCGACTGCGCCACCGCGTCAAACGTGTCCTGGCAGTTCTTCACCTCTGGGTGGTCCGGCGCCACCCCAAATCGCACCAGGCCGTACGGCACCGGCAGCGCTTCGTACATGTCCACATAGGCCCGCGTCTTGCCCATCACTCGGTACGCCGTGTAGAAGCCCGCTGGCCCCGACCCAATCACCGCCATGCGCAACGCCGGCCGCTCGCCAGAGACCGCATTGTGGGCCCGCCGCTGCTGCTGCACAAGGCCCTGCACCCGCTGTCCAAGGCCGCCTCGCAGTCGTACGCAGCAGGTGGCTATGGCGGGCTGCATCATCGTCGTTGTCTCTGGTTTCGAGAGTACTCCATATTTCCTATAGCGCCTTTACAGCACCAACTCCGCTATTATCTGCCGGCTGTGTCTGCCAGCTGGAAGCGGCTGAGCTGCCAGCTATAGTGGGGCTGCAACCTACGTAATATTACGTGTAATATTCTGTACCTCATTCTCACAACTGTTTCGAACCTCACTTTTACAGCACGTATTTCACAATGGATGTAAGTCTATATTAGGTCCCTGTCTCTTTATTTGTCTCATTCTTTCCCTCTTTCCCTCTTCTTCCTTCTTCTCCGTACTCCCGTCTCCATATACACTAATCTCCACCAGGAAATAGCCATCTACCACGTTGCCACCCTGTCATGGATCGGCCTTCAAGCCTTTTCTCTCTTGGTCGCCCCGTCTTTTGTCGTCTCCTTGTTAGCGACCGACTTGTACATAGATGGTAAACTTCCTCCTCCTCTCCTCCTCCTCCTCTCTTCCTCCCTCCTCCTCCTCTCCTCCTCTTCTCACCTCTCCAGACGTCGCCATCTACTTTGCCCGAGCACTCGGCCTCGCCCAGCTGTCCTTTGCCCTACTCGTCGTCGTCCTGTCCGGCATCCTTCCCCTCGGCTCCGTTCTCGACAGCAGTTCTTCCTCCCGGTCACCCTACGCCTCTGCCGCCGTCTTCGTGTCCACCGTATACCATTCCGCCGCCGCCTTCTACAGCTACGGCTGCTACTACTCCCGCGTCTATGCCTCCGTCGGTGCTTACGGCCTCGGCTGTGCGGGCAGCGGCCTGCTGGCGGCCATGGGCCTCTGGTGTCTCCTCTTCGCTGGCAGCAACAATGCCGGCCACATTAGCCGCCGCACCGGCGCCGACAAGCGCACTAGCGGCTTCCCCTTTACCAACGCCACCGCCGACAAGAGAAAGGCCTAGGAAGCTGTCTCGTCCCGGACGATCCAACATGTCCTCACATCTCATTTTTGCATTAGGAAATATAGGAAACATCAAACTTATCCCCCGAATCAGGAAACAAAAGGAAACAAAAACAGTCATTGGTTGCTTCATGCCCCTGCTGCAAAGCAACTACCCATAGTTTGCCGTTATCTCCAAATTAATAAACCCCGGAATCCTGTATAAGCAATACTTGATACACGCCATTGGATACACACAAAGCAGTCCTGCTCTTTCTGCTCTTTCCTCCCCTCCCCTACGACACCTCGTGTCGCAGATGCGACCCGACAACCGAAAAGGACGAGGCATCGGCAAAGGAATAGCCGTCCATCGTCACGTCGGCATCCATGCCGTTGTCGTCACTATCGCCGTCCCCATCGCCGTCGCCATCGCCGTCACCATCGCCGTTGTCGTTGTCCTCATCGCCCATGGAGTCCTCGTCCTCGTCCTTGATCCCGGGTACGCCTCCTTGTGCTGCTGCCACGGCTGCCGCTGCCGCTGCCGTCCGCTGCTCCTCGACGGCCAGGCTGGCCAGCACCGCCTGCCGTCGTTCGTGCCAGTCCTTTTCGCTCTGCAGCACCTGGTCCAACAACACCTGGCACTCCAGCCATGCCTGGTGGTACTCGTCCTCCCATGTCGCACACTCCTTGCGCAGCTCCTCGTTCTCTGTCTCGGCCCACCGCAGCTGGCAGCGGCACAGCGCGTACAGCGTCTCCAGCGGCAGCTCCAGCTCGCGCGCCGTGAAGCCTTGCTCGCGCGTCAGCGTCGTCTCGTCGGGGCCGGGCTCGTTGACAAACGTAAAGCTGCGGTGCTGTGCCGGGCCGTAGTCCACCGAGTCGTCCTGGCCGGCGGCGTGCGACTGCGGCGTCTTGATGATGATCTTGAGCTTGGACGAGGCACTCTTGTGACCGACGCCGCCGTTGCTGGTGCTGTTGGTTGCGCTGCCCGTTCCGTTCATCAGCGCCGCCCCGTAGCCGACGCCCGTCTTGCCGTTGATGCCGCCCGGATGCCCGGCGCGAGGCGGGTCGATGGACCGCATCAGGTCAATGTCGTGCGCACTGCGAATGTGTTTGTTGAGCGCATCGGCGCGCGCAAATGCCAGGGCGCACTCAGGAAGGTAGCAGACGTAGGGCTTCTCGCGCGTGTGACTGCGCAAATGCGCCTTGAGGGCGTAGGCGCTCGCGTGCGACTTGCCCTTCCGCGGACACCCGATCCACTCGCACGTGTACCGCCGCTGCTTGCCCTCGACGTGCTCGGCATGCAGGTGCTCGACCAGCTTGTCCATGGTGCTCAGGTCGCCGGTCTTGCAACCGTCCCAGGCGCAGATGGTGACCTGTCCAAAGCCATCGTCGTCGCCCGGCAGAGAGCCCGTCCCTCGGCCGTGTGGCGCCTCGCCTTCTGTGTCTTCCGAGATGTTTGACATGGTCTCGACCAGCTGCGTGGCGTCGACGTCCATGTCGCCCTCCGCTTCCGGTCCGCCTTCGGTTTTGATGGCCCGCTTGTCCTGCTTGGCCTCTCGTCTGCTGTCCGTCTCGTGGACGTGGTGGGCCCTGTGTTCTGCCTCGTCTTCGGGTTCGTGGATCACAGGAATCGATGGTGAGTCGGCTGCCGAGCCGTGCGCCGCTTTCAATCGCTTCGATGGCTTGTGCAGGTCTTCGTCTGCGATGCCATCGTCGTCCGAGTCGGCGTTTGTGGACACGGGCGTGAAGGAAGGCTCCCGCGGAGAGTGACGTTTCGTCATTGGGGCTGATTCGGGCAGGCGTGAAGGGGGGAACGGAAGGTGAAAAATGCGGAAGGCGCACGCACGTTGGTGGAAGGCACGATGCCTGCTGACGCTGCTGGATGGACAGCGTACAGTCCTGGGGGCAGGTTGAGGCGAATACGGTAAAAAGGGGCGACCGAGACGAAGGTAGAAATACAGCCAGAAAAGACCCGCGCGACGATGCACAGGCAGGTGCAAGGTCCCAAAAGCACGTTAAATGCGTGTCGCAGGTCTTGGATGCTGGCTTTGGCAGCCTAGGTCCATTTTTGGCGCGTTGCAGCGCTAAGATAAGGAGACGCTGTCTTCACGTTGCCTGCCTTGCCTTCCCGGGTCACGAGACACACGTGCCGCGAGTCGTGATTCGCGGTGCTGCTCTGCCAATGTGCAGCCATGGCAGCAGGCACGATGGTCGCTTGTTCATAGTGAGCCCACCGTGACTTGGGCAGTTGCGCAACAGCACCATAGCGCCCCAGACACGTCGCCAGCCGATGCCAGCTGTAGCCTATTTATCCTGTTGTTAGGCTCAAACGGGTTTGGTACCCCTCCCCCACGTTTTGACGCCTAGCACAGCTTCCTATCAACCACAAAACGACTGAATTTTTCAAACAGACATACCCGTCAACACCGGGGCTCTTACGCGTTCCACTGCAAGGATCGGAAGGAAGACGGCATTGACCTCTTTTTTCTTCATTTTTGGTCTGCTCCACCGCCACGATGGCCTCGACAAAGGTGTTCTCCCTCGAGGGGAAGGGGCTCAAGCTCGACACGGCCGCCGACCTGGAGCCACACATTGCGGCGCTGCGGGCGATGCCGGACGTGGAGGAGGTACGGCTGCTGGGCAACACGTTTGGCGTGGGCGCGTGCCAGCTGCTGGGCGAGGTGCTGTCGACGAAGAAGCAACTGCGGTCGGCCAACCTGGCGGACATGTTCACGGGGCGACTGCTGAGCGAGATTCCCGACGCGCTGTCATCGCTGCTGACGTCGATCCTGAACCTGCCGCAGCTGACGACGATCAACCTGAACGACAACGCGTTCGGCCTGAACACGCAGGCGCCGCTGGTGGCCTTTCTGGCCGCTCACGTGCCGCTGCAGCACCTGTACCTCAACAACAACGGGCTGGGACCACACGCGGGCATCCTGGTGGCGGACGCGCTGAGCGAACTGCACGCGAAGAAGGAGGCGGCACGGCAGGCAGTCACGACGGCGACGGCGGTGCCGGACCTGGAGACGGTGATCTGCGGCCGCAACCGGCTGGAGAACGGCAGCATGACGGCGTGGGCGCGGACCTTTCGGCTGCACAGCCACGTCCAAGAGATCAAGATGGTGCAGAACGGCATCCGCCAGGAGGGCATCCGCCACCTGCTGAGCGAGGGCCTGCAGGACGCGACCGATCTGCGCGTGTTGGACCTGCAGGACAACACGTTCACGCTGGCGGGCGCGCGTGCGTTGGCGGGTGTGGTGCCGCGCTGGACGGCCATCGAAGAGCTGGGCGTGGGTGACTCGCTGCTGAGCGCAAAGGGCGGCGTGCTCCTGGCCGAGGCGCTGGCTCTGGGCCAGAACAAGAAGCTGCAGGTGCTGCGGCTGCAGTACAACGACATTACGGCGCCGGGGCTCAAGGCGCTGGCCAGGGCCGTCGACACGGCGCTGCCGCTGCTGCAGAAGCTCGAGGTCAATGGCAACAAGTTCGCCGAGGACGACGAGGCCGTCGTGGCACTGCAGGCGCTGTTTGAGACGCGCAAGGAGGCGCTGGCCGGCGACGTCGTCGACGAGGACGCCTGGGGCCTCGACAGCCTCAGCGACCTCGAAGACGAGGAGGACGAGGAGGACGAGGAGGACGAGGAGGACGGCGACATTTCAGACGACGGCGAGGTCACCACGGAAGAGCGCGCAGAGAAGCTCATCAAGGAGGCCGAGGAGGCACAGGAAGAGCCAGTCCTCCAGGAAAAGGACAAGGAGGTCGACGACCTGGCCAAGGCGTTTGGGAAGACGACCATCTAGCGATAGAGATGAAGAGCGCCAGGAGAGAAAGACACATGGGGAGCCATCCCAGATTTCATGTTCTCGCAGTTTCATCCCTTTCCGCCTGTTTTACCACCTACATAGTTCCCTTCCGTTGGCCTTGTCGACGATACCCAGCCTCCAAACAATTGAATATATCCATGAGCACGCGTACTTGTCGGGCAGCCACCGAAAGAGACAGAAGCCGGTGGATCGGGCTGGTGGAATGTCCGAAGCACGTCCACATCACCATATCGTCCTGTTTGGTGGCTCGTGGTCGCTGTAGCTTAGGCTGCATTCGCTGGCAGTCACCTGGCGTTTTAGCGTGGCTCCATCGTCACACCACCACCAACAGCCTACAGCCCCACTGTTGTTTTGTCCTGCCGTTGCATCTCGATGCTCTTGTGACCAAACCATGCACCATTCCGGAAGACGGCCGAAGCCAACGGACCGCCATGGACGCTGACTGAACGATCTGCGCTGCACAATGGAATTTGTATAAACAGGTGGACGGGATAAGAAGGGGATTTGCCATCTTAACAGTCAACAGTCTACAGAACTCACATCCAAATCACATCCATACATCCACACATCACATCCATACATACCCATCCCACAATGAACTCCATCAGCTTACCCAACCCGGTCGTGTTCGAGTCGACCGAATCGGTCATCGAAATCCTCTGGGACATCGCCCTGGCCGTCTTTGTCATCCGCCTGGCCTTTATCTACGTGGCCCTGACGGCCGTCGCCGTCGTGCTGTTCGGCTGGGCCACTAACGGGCTGCTGCCGCTGTCGGTGCACCTGCCGGACGTGCTGGCCCAGGCCGTCGCAGCGTGTTCATCCTCAGGCTCCGTCTCTGGCGTCGAGCGGACGCTCTCCATCATGGCCCTGGCCCTGCCGGCCGTCGCCCTTCCAGCGCTGTGTGCCCGCCTCGTCAACGGCTACTACCGGATCCCCCGTGTGGCCTGCTATCGTCTCGCCATTGGCCTCATGTCACTCGTCTACGTCGTCCTCGGCGGCCTGCTGGCTTCGCTGGTCCTGCCCGCCCATATGCGACACGGCGCCCACTGCACACATTCGCACGCCGTCCACAACAGCAGCAGTGCCCACCTCCACGTCGCGCTGGCCGGCCTCTTTGTCGCCTCGGTCACCCTGATGCCCTGTCTGTCCATGTGGCTGTTCGAGGGCCGTCGGTCGCCGTCGACGCTCTCAACCCCGTCCGAGCTGCCGTCACAGGTCTCGGAGAAGCACGCCAGCTTCGCTACCGTCTCTCCTGCCCCCGAGAAGACTGGCCGACTAGGTTCGATGGCATGAAGATGACTGTCGACACGAGCAGTATATCTGCAGGGCGGAGGTGCAGGCAGAAACGGAGAGAGTAGCTACGGATGGCTTTGCAGTCTACCCGTCTATACCGACTTCGACAGTCACTGATCCGAATCTCAACCACTCTTTTTACCGCCTTCTGAAATGAGAACATGATAAGAATCGAATACCCACTTTGAAAAGGAAAATGAAAAGGAAAATAAAACATCAATGTATATTGACAAGGAACTAAGATGTTGTTTCCGTGAAGAGACTCTGATGTTGGCGTGCGCTAGATCACCCATGCTTACTTATCGTTGCACCGATGGGAATCGAAGTACGTACTCTGTACAAACGGCTACATATTGTACACAGGTGCCAGGATTCACAGCCGAGTACAGCTGTGTGACGGCGGCCATGCTAATCAGAACTGCAATCAAAAGCAGCCGTCGAGCCTTTTTGCACATCGTGAACTGTTGCGGACGCACCGCTAATGTTCGTTTTGGCCGCAGCCGTGAGAGTCAAGTAGGTCGTCGAGCTCATGGCCGAGCCCGTCCTCATGGTCGTAGTAGAGGAGTTGGTCGTGGTGCTACCAGAAATCGCAAGTACCAACTTCCACAGACGTCTCGATGGCCAGACCGGAAAAGGCTTCAGCGTGCCGGCCGGCGATGCCTGGATCTCGCCGGCTTAGGCTTGGGAGCGTGAATGGTAGCAGAGCCATTCACGGCAGCGCCAACAGCAGAACCATGACTTGTGTGCACGTTGGTGTTAAGAGTCTGGCGGCTCTGGCCTTGCTCAGGGCGTCAGCACGGTTGTTGGCTGCCGCCGATGCGACCAAAAGCGTGTTGTTGATCGCGGAAAGAAAGGTGCTTATATCCAAAGTGAGATCAGAAGAAGCACAGAGATTTGTTCCAGACAAAAGCAAAGGAAGCTTACAGACCGAAGAGGAAGGAGTGATGGGCAGATACAGAGGAAGCAGTGATGATTCGCGACAGAAAGAGTCGGACGTATCGTGATCAGAGGCAGCGAACACGCTCCAGAAAGGACGGTTCAGACCTCCTGAACAAGCCTACTTTGAGGCGGAACGAGCAGTGCCCAAGGAGAAAAGAGAAGCCAACTCGCAGAGCATTGGCCAGTGCACGGCTGAAACGCACATTGCACGCTCGAGGTGGACTGCACGAAGAACGAGAGGGCAATCAACAATCAGACTACAGTACAAAACCAGATCCCACTCCTGTCCCAATCGCTCTCCGGCGCCGAAATCGCATGTCTCTGCTCTGATATCATGTCAAGGCGTCCTCCATCAGTCCTCCCCCGCAAACGCATTGCCAAAGGCAGAGTCCTCCATGTCTAGGTCCAGGCCTTCTCCCAGGTCTGCTGCGTCTTCCAGTCCAGCCAGCGCTTCGCCTGCCGTATCCAGATCTTCCAGCGACCCGTAGTCGTTGTTCGTGTTGTTGTCGCTGCCCTCCAGCAGTCCGCCTGGCGTCACCACTCCCGACTCAGGCCCGTTGCCACTTCCGGTCGGTGTTACTTCTACTGCTGCCACCCCTCCTACGATGGATGTCGCTGCTCCTCCTGCTATAGATCCTGTTGCAGGCCCTGCTGGCGAGACACCGCCTCCTGACGGAACAACCACCCAGTCCTCGTTGCCTGCTGTTGTCCGTTCCGCTGCTGTTGCTGCTTCTCTTGCTGTTGTTGCTGCTGCTGCTGCGGCTGCATGGTTTGCGTCCTGCATCGCAACAACGCCCATGGTCGCGCCTCCGGCTCCTCCGGCCACCATCGCCACCGAGGTCGGTGTCGAGGCTACCGAGAAGGCTGACTCCATCTGGTCCAGCAGCCCAGCTGCCGTGTCGCCCATGTCCATGTCGGCATCGCCAATCATGATGCCGCTGATCTGCGAGCCGGCAGGCGATGCTCCGGCTGCAGCGCCTCCTGCGCCCATCGTCGGGACTGCTGGCACTTCCAGCAACGTCTCCATCTCCGTCGTCGGCTCTGGCTCTGGTTCCACTTCTGGCTCCGGCTCCTGATAGCCGCCGTCCTGGATCCGCACCACAGTCCCTGTCTGCACAACCCGGTGGCCCAGAGACGTCTCCACATGGGCCACAATCTCGTCCACCGTCTTGCGGGGCTTCTGCTGGGCCCATCGTCCACTGTCGCCGTTGCCGTCGCCGCTGGCCTCGTCCCCGTCGTCCGTCTCGTCCAGCCGCCTCTCCAGCCCCCAGCTGGCCTCCGGTCCATTCGGATCCGTCGCCACCAGCGAGAGGCGGAGATCGTGCTCGGCCGCCTTAACGGCCGAGTTCAGCCGGAAATCGGCCATGATCTTCTCGTGCTGTGCCTTCATCTCGGCGATCTCTGCCTGCGCCGCCACCATTCGCTCTGTCACCCGCTTGCGGAACTCGTCGGCCAGGCCTGAGTCCAGACGTCCGACATACGGCTTCTTGGGCACCCGCTGCGACGCCTCAAAGCCCTGGCCCTCAAAGATGCCCTCTGTCACCGGCGCCAGCTCGCCCTTGAGGCCCAGCCCTAGGTCGGCATACCCAATCTGGTTGATGCGGTACGGCGACGAGATCACCTCCTCCATCCACTCGTGGTTCTGCTTGTACCGCTCGAGACTCACGTCGCGCGGCGTGATGCTGTCAAACATGTCGCCACGCGACGTGTCCTCCTCGTCGTCGTAGATCGCCACGTCCATCTGCTGCATCATCGGATGTGCTCCGCCTATGCCTGGCTGTCCGCCCATCAGCCCGACCCCGGGATGCACAGCCCCGGGTCCCGGCCCTGAAGCCACGTGGCGAGCCCGCTTCGACGGCGGCGGCACAGCCATGTTGCCCGGCGCGTGCGGGGGGTACGCCATCTGCTGTGGGATGTGGTGACCGCTGACGGGGACGCCTGGATACATCGGTGGCCCGCGAGCGTCGCGAGGCAGCGGGATGTGCGGCCAGTTGACCCGGTCTGAGAGCATGAACTCCTTGCGTGTGATCTGCCCTGCTCTTTGCAAGTTGTTGCGCGTCTCCATCGCCGTGCGTATCCTCGGCTCCAGACGGATCTTCTTGACCGGAATCGGTTCGCGCTCGTCAATGGGGCCGTAGTGCACCAGCCACAGGCTCGGGTCGACTTGAGGAGTGTTGGGGTTCGGCATTTTGGGCGGCATCAAGCGGAACCGTCGTCGCGAGTGAGTTGCGTATTCTTCGCCGGGACGGTACCCAACGGGCTGGTGGAATACCTCGAGGATCTGTGCGATTAGCTCGTTGTCCACCTGGTCTTGTGTGCGTGTGTGTGTCTCTCTCTCTCTCCCACTCTCTCTCTGTCTCTCACTCTCTCTATCTCCCTCTCTTCACGTACCAGGCCATCCCGAATCTCATGCTGGTAGTAAGTCTCGCCGCGCGGCCAGACGTAGCCATCCGATGCAAACTCCATTCCCAGCCGCTGCAACGGCTGCCACGTCAGGATGATAGTCCCATCCTGGGGTATGTCCAGATAGGTCCAGAAAAATGGCGCCCCGTCGCGGGCAATCCGGGGCGCATTGAGCAGCCATTCCGTCACTTCGGGAATGCCAAATCGCGGCACCAGTGGGTAGCGGTACGCGCTGATCAGATGGATGTGTGGGAGCTTCACCGCATGTGTCAGCAAAGGAGTGTCTGGCCATTAGTGGCCCCCTGGACAGCCAACTTACCAAGTCCAGATGGACGTTGAAGCTCGGATCCGCAGCCATCGCGTCGGCTCGATCGTTATGGAAATGAGCGAAACAAAGGCAGAAACGGCGGGCGCGAAAGTCAGCGAGTGCGCTTGGTCGGTGTGTAGATAGGCACTCTTCGTGTCGATGCTGCTTGGGCCGTGAATCGCGAAAGCCTTCAAACGCGGGCTAAAAGGGATCTTTTTTGCCAGTTGTCGCGTTTCTTACTACAGCTCAAGAGGTGGCTGGTAATCGTGGCTTATGTCACGTGGAAATGCACTAGTGTCACGTGCTTCTGTCATCAATCGTGCTTTTGATCTCGTATCTTTAACCATACATAAGCGGTCTCTCCAATATGCCCTCATAGCTTTGACAGGATTAGCGCCCTGCTTGGCGCCGCTCTGGGCGGGGGCTCAACACCTGACAACGCGGGATTGTCGAGATACCAAGTAGTATCGAATGTCGGGTCGAGCTCCTTGCTGGAAAAGCCGTTTCCGAGATAGCGAAAGCGGTTGCTACGACTAGGCTTCCCCTCTTCCACATCGGTGACATACACATAGTCAAAATCCTCGCCGCGGAAGTCCTCGAGCATATGGAAGAAGTGTATGCGGCTGCCTGGATGCAGAGCAGTAACCAGGCCATCAGGTTCGTCATGGCCTCGTTTGTACCAAGATCGACACGAAGAGGACCACGATGTACGCGGCATGAAGGCACGGATGTGCTCATTATAGTCGGCCACGGCGGATTGCGACGGCGAAATGGCTTTGATGCCCTCGGTCTGGCACTTGTGAATCACGCGGGCGACATACTTAGCAATATGCTCGCCGAGTGTAAAGGTGCTGCCGTGGACGATGGGGGCATTGGGGCCGAGGAATGCTGCAGGCGTGCCTGTCAGAAAGATGACATGCATCGCGGCGATTGGGAGGAGCTCACTGAAGTAGTTAGGCACCCCTGGAATGGAGCAGGACATGTAGGCCTGGGGGACGTTCTCGCGCCACAGGTCCTGCAGGTTGCCATTGCGTCCACGCAGGGGAAACCGTGGACAGAAAGAAACATCATAGCCCGTGGCGCAGACAATGGCATCGAGTTTCAGCACCTCCCCGGAAAGCAGTTCGATGCCGTCTGGCACAATGCGTCGCACGCCCTCGGTGACCACCTTGACATTCGGCTGGGTAAGGCTCTGCAGGTAGGCTGGGGCAGGGGTCAACCGCTTGCAGCCGAGGGGGTAGTCTGGTATCAGAGCCCCGCAAAGCTTCTCATCGCCACCTAGCATGGCAGTCATGTATGCGCGCACTTGTTTCTGTGCATATGCCTGGGTCGGGCCGTCTTTCAGGATCTGTTTGGTCAGTATGACACGACATGGACGGACAGGACTGCTATGATTTGAGAACGGCCACTCACAATGGGAAAGGTGTTGTTCACCTCCTTCTCAATACCCTTGACAAACCTTTGATAGAAGGCTGGGTCGTTCTTGAAGCGCTCGATCTGGCTGGGCGCAAAATTCTCATCTTCATCCAGTCCGATGTCCCGGAGCACTTGGCCAGCCTCCCCCATGGAGAAGACCTGGACATGTGGAGGGACAATCCACACAGGCGTGCGCATAACGTGGACCAGCTGTTTGACGGCCGGCTGTATTGCGGGCACGATCTGGATGCCCGACGAGCCGTTTCCTATGACCGCTACAACCTTGTCTTTGTATTCGAACTCGGCCGGCCACCGGGCACTATGGATGAGATGTCCTCGAAAGCTGTTGAGCCCTTCGATGTCGGGCCATTTCCATTTGCTACGCGTGTTAGCAAGTGTCGCCAAAGAGGGGAAAAGGAAGACAGAGGGACACGCACTTCAAGATACCCGACGTATCGATGAGAAAGTGGGCATAGTCATCGAATTGTCTGCCGGTGCGCATATTCTCAATGGCAAGGAGCCACACGCCTTGGGTCTCGTCCCAGGTAGCGGCTGCCACCCGGTGCTCGGTCTTGATACTGTCCCGCATGTTTTCCTCGTCGCAAACGCGGCCCAGATACGCGCCAATGTCCTCGGCCGCGGCAAAAAAGCTGGTCCAGTCCTTCTTGGGCCGCCAGGAGAACTGGTAGTTGTGGCTTGGGATGTCACAACGACAGCCCGGGTACCTTGACTCGTGCCAGCTTCCACCCACATCCGAGTTCTTCTCATAGATGACATGTTCATAGTTGTTCAGTTGCAGACGCAGTCTGCGAGTCATGTTGATGCCGCTAGGGCCAGCACCAATGCCGACGACACGGATATGCCTAGCAGACCCTAGGGGTACCTCTCGAACAGCGTAAGTGGACATGCTGGTGGTGCTGCCAGCTGTGTTGCTTACACGCTGAACGCCACCTGTGCGAGGCGGGGCCTCCTGAGGACGACGATCGCCGTTCCAATCGCTGGGCTTTTGGATCGACATCGCAGAGAGACTCGGCTGAATTTAAAAGGGGGGAAATCGATTGAGAATGGACAGAAGGAGATGGAAAGTGGTTCTCTGTGTGGCCTTTGCACTTGATTTGTGAAAAGCACACGGAACTGACGAGTGTATTTATACGTGCGAGGAGGAGGGCAAACGACAGATAGGTAGCCTCTGGCAGATGAGTTATTGTGGTTCTGCACATCTAGGATGTAACGTCGATGGGTATGAATGGGCCAATGACCAGAAGGCAGCAGAGACCTAGAGGTAGGAGGCAGCTAGAAGCACTTGGAGCCGTTCGACATGAAGACCTAGGATAGCATCGAGGCTAGGAGGACAATGGCTACGTCCAGTAGCGATGCTGCTGTCTCTGTGGCCCAACAGCAGACGCGAGCTGTTGAAGATTTGCACACTTGTCTCCGGAGAGCCAAGACGACGGCCACCTTCCTCATGCAGCCTGGCAGACCGGGCAGACGAGGAAGTGGAGACACATTGTGTAGGAGCAGAACGGCGGAAGCACGAGGCCAGGGAGGGAGGCAAGATACAGCGGTGCGGAGATGGTGAGAAATTAATACAAAAGCCAGAGCCCGATCGTTGCCGTTTCGAGGGTCATCCGAACGGTGGAGCTTCTTGGCAGGACACTGACTGTTTTGGGCGTGTCAGAAAGGCTCTGAGGGACGTACGATGGGGCGATTGAACAGCCAGCATACGACGGAAGACAGCCGGCTTGCCGTCAGGACTACCACAACAGAGAAGAGCGGCTAGCCGAAGCTGAGTTAACCTGAGCTGAGCTAGCTCGGAGCTGAAGGATGCAGGCGTGCAGATATGCAGCTGCAGGCTGTCGATGTAGATGACGAACAGGGGGAGATACATATCTAGTGCCTACGGACAGGCAGGTGGACACGAAGTGGTGAGGCGGTGGATGTTCAGAAACCTCGGAGAAAGAGCGTGCGTGAGATGAGAGAGATAGCACGAGGCAGGCGATGGAAGCGTGGGCATCCTGATGGCGGATAAGGTGGATGAATCCACTGGACACGCGGATGAGCAGATGTGACGCCAAGCTAGAGCTTGCATGGCGGCCGATGACCGATCGACGGTGTCTTTGTGAAAAGGGAAAGGAGCTAGTCTGTCCGTTGCTGAAGGAGAAGAGCGGCCAAAACGGAACCAATGGGCATGGTATCGGAGTCAGCAAAGTGCGTCTCCGGGAAGCACGGGGCCGACGGCTGTCTGAGCTGATATCGACAAAGCAGTAGGCAGGCCGAGACAGAGAGACAAAGAGAACAGTCGAGTGCTGAAGCGCCAATCTGCAATGTGATGGCAGGGAAGACGAGCAGGAAAGACGACGCGAGAATATGCACTAATGCGTACTACTATGCACACACCGACTCGGTGTCAAAGGCGGTGTAAATGAGCCGCTATAAGCCGGGCCGATCGATATGATTAGAAGATGGTTGAAGATGCTAGCGGCGGGAGCTGGTGGTGGGGTGAGGAGAAGATAAAAAAATGATTACGAAATGAGAATGTAGCAACGCACCACAAGATACTAAACGAGGAAAAGTTGAAGACGGAAGGAGCGAGGGCAAGAAGGAAAGTTTGGCAGCGACGACCGGATTCTGGCAAAACACGTATCTCGCGAGACAGAAACGGCAAGCGCGGGACACGTACAGTGACAGGAAGTGCTCGTTGTGCAGCAGACAGACTGCAAGCTGCAGGCTGCATCCCCTCTTCCTGTCTTCCTGATCAGCTTCTGCAGGACGCCGTCACCATTCGGGGTGCGATCGGCGGTGGACAGCAGCACTTGTTCGTTGCAGAAACAAACTCGCCAGACGCGCCAGCCGCAAGAACGCACCAGTGCGGAGAGCAGCTCTCATGTCTTTTTCCTTTTCCTTTTCGGGCGACGACATCGAGGATGTCAATCCCCATGGATCAATCCCGGCCCCGGAAGCAGCCACTACTGCTGTCTCACAGGGAGCAACAACATCACCCTCTGCTGCTGCCAGTGCTTTCCCAGTGCAGGGAAAGCCCCAGCTTCCACCAAGCCGGCACTATATGATGCACATGTTGAGGGACCTGCCTTCCAAAATTGTATATGGCCTCATGAGCGTGAGGCTCGAGGCGGAGCCTGGCAGCCCCGATGGCGACACCAGCAGCGGCAGCCAATTTGGCACGATCCAACTGCCGCGACGAGATTTGTGGGATGTCCGCATGCAGGTGATGGCCGAGGAAAACGAGAATCTACTCAATGTGGCCGACGGCAGTGGCGAGATTGCGCCCGGACTCGGCAGCCACGACGTTAAGACGGGCATCTACGAGGGCGGATTCAAAAGCTGGGAGAGTAGTGTCGACCTGGTTAAAGTGCTGCTTAAGCTTGATCTGCAATCGCCCTCAATGTCCAGTCCTTCTGCAGTGGCGGCCAGCGTGCTTTGCCAACCAGAACAAGCTCGTGTAATCGAAGTAAGAAGCGACATCTCCTCTCTCGACCGGTTGTTTCTTTTCTTTTTTGTTTCGTGCTTTGCTAACACCTGCGGTCGGTCTGCTGGTAGCTTGGGTGTGGAACAGCTCTTCCGTCATTGGCACTGTTCCAGTGGGCCTGCGCCACTCGAACACTTCCTACCGTTGACCGTACCAGCCTCTACCCGCTTACCTTCGCCGTGGCCGACTACAACCCCAGCGTACTCCACCTCGTTACGCTGCCCAATCTGATTCTTGTCTGGGCCCTCCAGCAACGGCGCGGGGACCCAATCCTCGAGGAGGCCTTCGACTTGGAGGAGGAGGTGCTCCAAATTACGACTAAAGTGAAGACCGCCTTTTGCATGTTTCTCGAAAAGACGAGAATCCGGTTTACCTTCCTGTCTGGTGGCTGGTCGCCCGAGTTTGTCCGCATACTGTACACGAACGAGGAGATTTACGGCTCTAACGGCACCAACACGCTGGTGCTTGGTTCTGAGACCATCTACTCGCCCTTTGCCCTCGAGTCCTTTAGTGAAACCTTGCTGGCTTTTCTGCGTCACGAGCGTGGCACCACCGCCAGGGCAGCCGCGATCGTCGCAGCCAAGAAGCTGTATTTTGGCGTTGGCGGCTCGCTGGACGACTTTGTTCACCGGATGCGTGACGCGGGAGCGCTGGTGACGGAGCTGTACGAGGAGACAGAAGGTGTGCGTCGTGGTGTTGTCCAGTGCATATTAACCGAATGAAGGCAGGCACAGCGTTTCTTCAGTGGAGACAGACAGCTGCTTGGGCCCTGACACGTTACGAAAAGCTTGCACGAGACAATCAGGCAACTGACAGCAGCTTGCATGGTGGCATGGAAGAGTGGCTACAAAGTCGCACGGTCGGCTAATATATATACCTATTACGGCGTTCCCTGAAAGCCTTGCATGGAGAGAGCACTATCGTGTTTATTATCACGTGACGCAAGGGGCTCCTGTGAGTACGGGTACGAGGGAAATACGAGCTGCGCCCGTTTAAGAGCCCGCATTACCATTGATAATTGCCTTTTTGTTTTGTGCATGCACTGTTAAAGGGTCTGTGGTCTGCATCGTTGCCTGCCACTGGCAAGGGCAGGCAGGACCACTTGAAGCACGCAATGGACGGAGACATAGAATCGCCATCGTAACTGTTGCGCGTGTCGTCATGTCAGTGACATACCAACAAGGTACGTCGTGGAGTAAAAACGGCCTTTGGCTTCCCCACACGAGGCAATGCGAGATAGACAGGCGCCCACATGTTGTCTTGTTTATGAAACTACGAGTAGGTGATTTGTCTCGCTTTGCAACAATTAGCGATGTGCCGTCCTGTGGTGGCAGTCTGTACGGAGTAGCCGAAGGCACATCTGCACGAGACCCTTTCTGCAGCTAGGAACGGCCAAACAATTTGTCGAGGCGCAGCAAAGAATGTTGCTATATCAAGCGGCACAGTGTAGGATACAAAGTATATACTACTCGCCACTTGGCAAAAAGTGATAGGCAGGGGCAAATATCGAACGTCCAAAGTAAATATCTTCAGCCTCCGACTTTTGCCAATTTTCGCCCTCAGCCCGTGTATTGGGAAGAGAAATTGGGGCGTCGTTGACACTCCGCCAAAGGGGCTCAACGAAACGCCACTCCACCTTGAAGAAGTTCCATTGTGACATGTCTTGGCAGTCAGGTACCGCCAGCAGACGCTGTGCAATGAGAGAAGAGCAAGAGTGGATTTCCCTTGCATGCGCTGTGGGGAGATTTGTGGGCCACATCAACAAAGTAGGCAGTCGCGTTTTGCGCGTTTACGAGGTGTTGATCTGCTTGATCATGTGTTCTCCAGCTGACACAAAGTCCTCGTGTCTTCCGTAGTCCGTACTCCGTATACCATAGCCGCACTGCAATGCTGCTCATTTGCGCAAAAGCACTGGCTCGTGGCATTGTGATAAACGGGCGTACGGAGTAGTGGCTTCTTGGGCGCTTTGGAAGAGGGGAAAAACCCTGAAGCGACACCGTGCTTTCCGGCATTTCCACTTCCAACTGGCTCTTTTTCATGGCGCTCGTAAGATACCGTGCTAGAATACTACCTACTTCCAGGGAATGTCTGTGGTATGTAGAAACTGCGGCCCAACAGTGAGGCCGAGCTCCAGGCACCTTTGGACTCCGCAACGCATCAACTGATCTTGGGGTCCCGTATTATAGCTACTGTATCTCATCGTTCATTTGGCAATAAAAGCTGTGTGGGGCCGGGCCGTTTCTCGAGATGGTTTGGTGTGGCAGCAATAGCACCCTAACGGCTCGTGTTGCTGAGGTCTCGACCGATTGAGCTCGGTAAATATCTTTCTTTTAATTTTCTCATCTTGTTCTGGGCAGCCCCCCTTTTTCTCCTCCCCTTCCTCTTCTCTCCCATCGTTCTCTAATACGGCATCATTCCAACAAGCCTCTCGCTCGTTTCCTGTGAACTTTGCATCTTCATCCTCGTTTTCTAAAATCAACCACGTTTCTCGTATTGTAAGTCGTCTTACCGCTCTCCACCCAGCAAGGCTTTGAAACCGGGGCTTCTTCAGCGCGCGAGACGGCTTCCTGTTCTAACACGATCTCCGTTGCAGCGTCAAGCCCCGCGACTCGCAGGTTCTTTTTACTTCGTTCAATACTCCTTTCGGGCTCCCCAACACCAACTGGAAACATGAAGTTCTCTGTCACCACCGCTCTTGCGTCTCTGGCCGCTGCTGCCAACGCCAAGGTTGCCTTTACCAACGCGGCCTTTGATGTCACGCCTGGCAAGCCCTTCACCCTGACGTGGGCTGGCAACACCGGCGATGTCACCATCGTCTTCGCCACGGGCTCGTTTACCGACCTGACAACCGTCGAGACCATCGACAGTAAGGCGCCTTGTTGTTTTCCTGCTTGTTCGCCGCACATGGCACTCCGGATGGACTGACCTGTTGTCTCCAACCCACAGAGAGCGATTCCGGCTCCAGCTTCACATGGACGTGCCCGAGCGACATCACAAGCGGCGTGTATGCCTTTGAGATCACGGACTCGGAGACGACCAACTACAGCGTGCAGTTCAGCCTTTTCGGCACGACGTCGTCCAGCAGTGCCGCTGCTACCTCTGCCGCCACCAGCAGCGCAACCAAGACCAGCGCGTCTTCTGCCTCAACTGCGGCCACGTCGTCGGCTGAGACTACGTCGTCGGCTGAGGCTACGTCGTCGGCTGAGACTTCCTCGTCGACCTCCACCTCGTCGGCCGAGGCTTCATCGGCTGAGGCTTCGTCGGCTGAGGCTTCGTCGACTCCTTCGTCTTCTGCTTCTTCGTCTTCGGCCTCTACGTCGACCGGTTCTTCTTCGTCGCACTCGACGACCAAGACGACTTCTTCGAGCACCACCCTGAGCACCTCCAGCAAGAGTAAGTAATCATGCCCTTCTCACATGGCACTGGAAACAAGAGACTGACACGAAACAGCCTCGTCCACCTCTGCGAGCAAGACCGCGAGCGCTACCGCATCGGCTTCTGCTACCGGAACCTCCGCTCCGGCCAACACCAACGGCGGCATGAAGGAGAAGTCCCCTCTGGCCTTCATCCTCGTCACTGTTGCTGCCCTGATGTACTTCAACTAAGTTGGCACAGCGGAAGGGAGAATGATATATAGCATCTTGTCAAAATGGGAAATCGGCATGCTTTGTAAAACTGGCTGCATATGTATGTTCTACATGTAATGGAAATGATAATAAGGGAAGAGTTTAGTGTCTAGGTTTAAGCTTAATATGATTGAGGCTTGTTCTTATGAAATACGCGTAAGCAAGACCCACTTCCGCCAGATGCTGGCCAATAGCAATAGAATATGGTTTGTGCAGAGGCACGTAAAAGCGATGCAGTTCTGGTGTACATACCTACTCCGTATCTACTCTATATTCACCCTCTGCTCTCTCCATGACAAAAGACAGAAAGACGCCAGACCAAAGCCACGAGACGCCGAAAAGATGCTATAACAAAAATCTCCGGCGTATCTTACAAGCAATAAGGAAACACACAAATTCGGCAGAATCCAGAAAACCAGGCCCCTGTCTCATAGACGGCTCTTTAGCGGTGACTCAGAGGCCGGCTGGCTGCTTGCGGTGGCCGTCTCCTCAGACACGACCACCACCACGACGCAGATGTCGTCGACTTTGCCGCCGTGCCAGATCTCCTGGGGATAGTACCGCTTGACCTCCTTGGAAAAGGGCCCGTCCCGCTTGTCGTTGATGCTGGCCGCCTTGGCCGCGGCGGTGATGTGGGTGGCGATGAGGCTCTGCAACGTGACGACGCCGCTGCGGCGATCCGCGTCCGGACTCTGCGGGCACATCAGGCGGTCCAGATGAGAAGCCGGGGCCACACGCACGCCGGCCTCGTCGGCACTGTACCAAGCACCGGCGGTGCGCATGGCGCTGCTGACGAGGTGCAGGATGTCCTGATTGAACAAATTGTCCCACACGCCGTCCGAGGCAAAGACGAGCACGTCGCCGTGCTGCAGGTCGTGCCGGCTGACCTCAGCATCGCGCGGTTCGTCGCTGAGCTGGGCACCGCCAAAGGCGGCCATGCGAGCCAGCAGGCTGGGCGGGATGACGCTGAGCTGGAAAGGCGTGTTGAAGGCGTGTGTCTGCGGGTCCGAGACGGCATGGACGGCGTTGAGCCGCAGGTGGATGAAGCCGGAGTCGCCAAGGTTGGCCACCTCCAGCAGGCCGGCGGACGTCAGCACACCGACGACGGCCGTTGAGCCGCCGGCCGGGATGGACTGGTCGCGGCGCACCGCATCGTAGCCCAGCTGGATGAGCTGTCGCGCCGGGATGGGCACCTCTGCCTCCTCGGCGCCCACAGACGGCCAGGGCACCGTCTTGGCTGCCGCCGCCATGTATTCGCAGAGGCCGTGCGAAAAGTCGGCTGGATCGACGCCCGACTCCATCCATCCACCCACGCCGTCGGCGATGCCCAGGGCAACGGCTCTCGAATCGCCCACGTTGCTGATGAAGAAAGCGTCCTGGCCGCTCTCGGGACGCGAGGCCGGCCCGTCGTCCTGCTGACACTGGCGCGAGTGGAAGTTGAGCACATGTCTGGACGGGTCGTAGGGTCGGTCCTTGCCAATGTAGGAGGCGGCTACGCCGTACGAGAAGAAGCTCCTCTGCAGGACCGTTCCTGGCCGCCTCAGACCACCGGACGACGACATGCGTGGGCGCCGTGTAGAGAGCCAGATGCGGGTGGTGGGCTGCGAGGGTGCAGATGCGACGGCTACAGACACTATTCACTCGGTCAGATCTCTTTCCGGCTCTCTGCTGCCTGCCGTCCGACGTCTGTCCTCCGCTTCCCACACGTACATCGCGGCCGACAGGGTCTAGCGGCAGACAGTGCGAAGCGTGCGCCCTGACCAGCCATGTCTCGGCGTCTGTCCGCGTGGCCGTGTGATCCGGTGTTAAGAAGAAATGGCGTGTGTGTGCAACGGCCGACAGAGGCTGCCAGCACAGGCGCGTTGTCTGTGCCAGAGCTGTCGTCTAGAAGGACGGAAAGGGGTGCATTGACATGCTATGCACCACACCATTGGCTGGAAGCAGAAAACGTGGTAGAACAGGAGGTGCGGGACGACAACGGATGCGCCTTTCACAAGCTGAAATCGGAGAGACCAAAGCGACATCAATTAGGAAAATAACGGCTCATATGAGTATGTAATACGGAACAAACCGTATATGCCTTTAGCGGGGCCTATAGTGTCCACTAGAGCTTCTGCCCAGTCAGCGTCTCCCCGAAAGTTCCTCGCCGGCTAAGGACCATTGACAATGTGAGAGCGCCCATTGGCCAGAGTGTCCAGCCCCAACGTGGGGGAGAGAGCAGACTGGACTAACCGAGGTGTCCCGAAATTCAGTGCTCAATGACGAAAAAAATAGCACCTACTCTGCACGTCTACACCCCTTCCTCCCCTCGAATCACTCGTGCTCCCTCCTGCCCTCATCTCCATCAGTCTCCTGGACTTCAATGCGACCCCGAGCACGATAGACGCACCCAGAGAGCAATCGACACGCTACCGCGGCCCCCGTCTGAACGTCGTGTGAAGAAAATCGACATCTTGAGCTTCCAGCCCTGGGAGATACGCAAAACCACAACAGACACCATGGCCGCACTTCGCTCCTCCACAATGCGCTTCCTGGCCGCATCCTCCTCTTCTCGGCCACTGCTGTCTGCCCTGCGGCCGACGCTGGCTGCCGCCGCTTCCCCGTCTTCCATCCTCTCACAATCCGTCCGCTCCATGGCATCTGTCAGCACCGACGAGCCGGCTCCTCTGGTCAAGACGTTCAAGATCTACCGCTGGAGTCCCGACTCGCCGACGGAGAAGCCACACATGGAGACGTACTCGCTCGACCTCAACAAGACCGGCCCCATGATGCTGGACGCCCTCATCCGCATCAAGAACGAGCAGGACTCGACCCTGACCTTCCGGCGTAGCTGCCGAGAGGGCATCTGCGGCAGCTGTGCCATGAACATCAATGGCGTCAACACGCTGGCCTGCCTGTGTACGTCTCTGTCTGTCTCGGCCGTCGGCCGCTCGCCGATGCCCTCCGGACACGGCCCGTTTTTTACGTTGGCTTATCGCAATCTAACAGCTTCCTATAGGCCGGATCCAAAGAGACACGTCCGAGGTCAAGGTCTACCCGCTGCCACACACCTACGTGGTCAAGGACCTCGTGCCCGACTTAACGCACCTGTACAAGCAGTACAAGTCCATCAAGCCGTACCTCCAGAGGACCACGCCTGCTCCTGATGTACGTCATGATCGCCCGACGTGGTCTTTCCCCTGCTGACACCTCATTTCTTTAGGGCAAGGAATACCTCCAGTCCAAGGAGGACCGCAAGAAGCTCGACGGCCTGTACGAGTGCATTCTCTGCTTCTGCTGCTCGACATCGTGCCCGTCCTACTGGTGGAACTCGGAAGAGTACCTGGGCCCCGCCATCCTGCTGCAGTCGTACCGGTGGCTGGCCGATTCGCGTGACGAGAAGAAGGCCGAGCGCCTGCAGTACTTCCAGAACTCCATGAGCCTGTACCGGTGCCACACCATTCTCAACTGCACACGGACATGTCCCAAGGGCCTGAACCCTGGTCGCGCCATTGCCGAGATCAAGAAGGAGATGTCCTTTTAAGTCCGGGGTTGAGAGAATAGAGACAGGGAGCTTACGGGTTTCGAGAGCATGAGGAAGCCCGGCTCACGAGGCACGAATAGGATCAAGAAAGAACAAAAAAAAAGAAAACGCAGCAGAAACACAGACCCCATTAACAACCCGTCTTGAGTGGTTCAACAGCCAAAGCCTGCCCTTCCAATCCTCATATTTCTTGGAAAGACTTGGGAGCACTGTTGCAACGGGACGGAGGGGCTGTGGCATTATACATTATTTTTATAATCGAGTCTCTTTGCCATATGCGTAAATGGTATACGAGGAGTCTCAGTCACATGAATCAGAAAGAAACCATCACAACCACTGCGCTTGACACGTGTGAAGTCATGGAACTTTTCGGGTGAGGCACATGCTAAAACTACCATTGGTGCATGGCTTTGTTCGGCAAGACCGGGTCTCTGCAAGTGGAGAAGGGCTGGCCAAGCTCTCAGCGTCTGAGCTATTCCGGCGCCGACTCACAGGTGATGTTGATGCGAGTGTAGCTTTCCACGATGAGAGACTTTTCTGCGGACACATCAGCTGAGGGTTATTCGCAAGAGTGCGATCGGGGGGGAGCATCGACTGCTTTGTCTTACCGTCATACCACGTCACCTCGTGCAAGTCCTGTGCTTTCTGGATGGCCAGCCAGCTGCCTTTGCCCTTGCTGTACAACAGGTTCGTGTTTGAATGTGCGGCACTGCCGCCGGCGCCGTTTTCGAAGCCGTCGTCTGACCCGTTCAGCGTAAAGGACTCCCAGTCGATCTGCGCACCGATCGGTGCCTGTCCTGTAATCGGACTCGCATCCATGACTAGTCCACGCAGTCCGCCGCGGCCAGAGAGCGCTAAAACGCGGTCGTTGGCCGTGCCAGGGCAGAGGTGCAGGGAAACGTTGGTTGTGGAGCCCTGTACACTGGCGGAGTACAACCAGGGGGCTGTATCTGGGCCGATGTGGTCCAAGACTCCAAGGCTCTCGTCAGGATTGATGGCCAGGTAGTGACCGTGGATGGAGGTGGCTCCTGGCCTATGTGTGTGTTAGCATTCATGGGAAACCTGTTCCTATGCGAGATACTAGGTTGCATACGCATTGACTCTGAGTCGGCACGTGATGTTGTGGTCGTCTGCAGGTTGGACGGGAGTGACAGAAGAGATGACCAGAGTGCCTGTCCCAAGGACGAGGACTGGAGAAAGCCACTTCATGATTGTAAGCTTTATCATGTGATATGGAACTAGAAAAGTCAAAAGAGTGCAACCGTCTGCCTCGATCAGCACGTTTGAACTCAGAAAACGGTATGTAGATATCCTGTCCAGGGTGAAGCTTTATGAATGTGAATAGACAGCGCAGTTTGGCTCAACTGAGGGAGTCTCGAGAATTATAAACACGAGATATGAGTTAGTTCCGTCGAGAAAGTGACGATGTCTATTTAAACAATTGCCTATTCGGGAAGGAGCGAGCCTCCTATATCCCACACCTTCTCCCTTTGTAGTTGCAACCCGATTAGGCTCATATCAGAATGGGTTCACTCACTGTTCAAGTGCCCCATCTCTTTTCTTGAACCAGGGGTCTCACTGCTTGCTCTTTGTCGCCGCGCTCCAAAAGATCTACAAGCAACATGCCAACATGACCATAACATCAAAAGCTTGTCTATATTATGGCTGTCTAGTTCCCGACAAAATAGTAGTGATTAAATTATAAAGACAATATGTGTGAACGTAAAGGGAACAACCGAAACGCCTAGCTTCCATCCTACATCGGCGCCCCGTCCATGACCATGCCGTACGGCCGCGACGTAAACGGCCCAAAGCAAGCCTCGTCATACTTTGCTCGAGCCGGCATGGCTTCCTGCACGCGCAGGAACGTACCCAGCTCACACCAGCCGTCTACCCGCGAGGCATCGCACTCGGGAAAGCTGAAGCCGAGCGGCAACGTACGCTGGTTGAGAATGAAGTGGATATACTTGGTCTCGCGGTCGCTAGCACCATCTACGTATCCGGACCGGTCTGCTGCCACAGGGCGCGGGGCGTTGATGATCTCAATGTCGAGACGGGCACCAAAAGGCACAATATGCGAGACGGTGAAGTTGTGCTGGCCCGGATACGCAGCCGGCTGCAGCAGGGTCGCAAACTGCTGGAAGCCAAAGGCGGTCAGGATGGAGACGATGTTTGTGTCGTGTGAGAAGTCAAAGTAGAGGCTCTGGTTCAACGGGAAGGTGTCGGTGTTGTTGTCGAGGGTGACGTTAATCTGGGAACCCGAATAGCCAAGCGTGTGGTTCTGGAGGCGTGCAATGACCTCCTGCTGATAGCCAATGCCGACGGCTCTCTGAAAGATCCCTGTTAGCACGGCTCTCGGCATCGCTCCTTGGGTCTGGCTGACTTACTCCTGTGGAGGATTGGAAGCCGTTGTTACCAGCAAACGACAAGTCGATGGAGTAGCCAAAGCCCACCCACTCTTCGTATGTAAAGAGGTCGCAAAACCGACTGAAACCGTAGGCAGCCTAGATTTCTGGTTTCAGAGCAGGGCCAAGAGCTATGGAAAGTGGACGTCACTTACGGTCTCGTAGGGGCACAGAGTTTGTGCGGCATACGTGTCTTTGACGGTCCAGTCGATACCTTCAAGCATAGATCGGAAGCGCGCCGTGGCTGTCGAATGTAAGCAAAAAGGCCAGGCCAACACAATCTCTCCCCATCAGAGCTGACTCACCATTCCGTAGGTAGTTCTCCACCCAGATATTGTTGGCATTGGTGCCAGACTGGTCCTGGTATGAGTTCGGGCAATTCAGATAACCGGCAAGCGAGTTGTTGGCCTTTTTTTGCTCGATGATCACTTCAATCGTGGCGTTGTTGGTCCTACATACTGTGAGTGGGGAGAACCGATGAGCTGGCTGCTGGACAGGAGACCCACCACTCGAGACCAAAAAACCCAGCGAGGAAGTTCTCGGCAGATTTGAGCATGCGATCTTGGGTCTTTGTGTGTTAGTGTCCATGAAAGCATCGGATCGGAGCAGAACATACTGTTGTGCGGACGATGATCTTGCTGTTCGGATTGTAGAGGTTGGAGTACATGTAGGAGTGGACGATGCCTAAGTCGAGTGTCAGTACTGCATTTTAGGCTCTAGCGCTAGTTGGCGTATAAGACTGACCCGAGTCGAAGAGCTCCTGTCGTCCTAGACCGAGTTAGCCAGACGAAAGGTGATTTCAGGAACGTGGCAGAAAGGGGTAGAAAGCACCTTTTGGAACGAGGATCTCATGGCCCATCTTGTACTCCCAGTCTTGGAGGAAGCTGAGAGTACTGGATGCCTTGAACTGTCCTTTCAACTTGGCCAGCTTCTGCCCCAAGTCGTAGACGTTGGCGCCCAGCGTCGGATATCGCGATCCATGGCGGGAAAGCATCTGAGTCGTCAGAAGGCTTCCTGACAAGACACTGGCTGATTGCAAAAGAATCCCCCGTGCTCACCTGTACTTGCACGATCTCTGCACCGGGCGGAAGAGCGTATTCCTGCACGCCAAAGCCCGGAGAAGGTTTGTAGGGAGAGAGGTATCTAGAAGGCTGTCAGAGGAGCGCAAACGCAGACGACGGGCAACCCACCCCATGTTCTCAAAGATCGACTGGCCGCCAGCCGGCTGGCCATCGACGGCGATGTTGGTCTGCAGCGGCTGGTTGGCCACATACGTCGCGGACGGGTTGATGGTCACCGTCTGGGCCAGAAAGGCCGGCTTTCCCGTCGCCGTGGGACCGGCAAACAGCTGTGGCGAGGTCTGGAAGTGCTGGGGCACCGTGACGGTCTCGCTGCAGCGGCAGCTCTCGGAGTCGGCGTCATGGACAGCCACTCCGCCCTCGTGGTGTGCGCTGTGGTCGGGCAGCACCAGCGACAGGCCGCTGTTGTCGCTGACAAACTTGAAGCCCACGCAGGCGACCAGGCAGGTCAGGAAGGCGATGGCCACGGTGCGAAAAGTGCGCCGCGAGAGCCAGACCGAAGCCCCTTGGCCGGATCGATGGTACAGTGCTGCTGGCGGCGGATAGGGGCTCTGCGGCGGCATGAAGCTCGTCGTCTCGTCGCTGGCCGCCTCTTTGCTCTCCTCGTCGGCCTCTTCACCGCCATAGATGCGGTCCTCCTCTAGGTCCCTGTCGCCGACATCGGTCGTAGCCACCTGCTGGTATCTCGCCTTTCTGTTGCTGCTGCCCCCTAGCGAAGCCGAGTGGCCCTGAGGCTGCTGGGCCGGCATCTCTCTCTCGTCACTCTTCTCTTTCTAAGCCCCTTTGTACTGCCCAAATCGGGATGGTTGATGGACGAGATGCGCGGCGATAGATTGTGGTGGTTGCTGACTTGAAGCTGGTGCTCTGACATGGACCCGTTCAGGTTCCCAAGACGTCACTTAGTTCGCGCTGGAGACGCGGATGGGGCGCCTGATTGGCCCGTGTGCACGTGACCCACAGGTGCTAACAAGGGGACGATCCCACACATAGTATACGTGTTGCTTGGAGGATTTCTGCCAAGAAACGTAGCAAATATCATCCCACGCAGGCGGTCGAGCATTTTGCAGAAGTGGCAAATTCTGTGGCAGGCCCTTATGGGAAGATCGAACATGTCTCGTGTCAGGGTTGTGAGCTGAGGCATAAGTTTGTGAGGGCCGACGACACTGCAGAGATCTCGACCATGTAGACTACGAGTACAGAGTAATTGCGCCACTGGGGCCGCTTGCCTGATGATGCAAATCTCAGGCTGCCCAGATGCGCATCTTTTTGTTGCTCAGTGATCAAACCCAGACAGTCCTCTGACCTGCCTGGTTTTCTGCCAGTCTCATTGGCTCTGTTGTTTGCCGATGATAAGAAACAGGATCTTTTTCTCCTGGTTCTAGAAGTACTTTAACCCCAAATTATGTCACGAAACTGCCAATCACCTGCATGTGGACCGTTCTTGTCTGCAAAGCCTTGTACTCGTACGAGCCTCGTGCGCGTATACACTGTACGGATATGCAGGGGCATTGGACTGCGAGTGAACGAACGTGTTCTTCTTGTCGTAAGTGCATGCACGAATAGGATTTTTGCTCCACACGGGGGCAAACGCAGCAGCACTGAAAGTCGATCGTCCTAGGGAATAAAGAGTGCGGCAGAGCGATTTGACAGGGAAGACTTCTTAAGAGTAGTTATTTTTATCTTTCGAATGGCCAGCTTATTGGGAAGGGAATACTGCAAGGAGGAGGGTAATATGTACTCCGTAGTTACGAGTACGAGATGCTCCGTCAAGGCGTCGGTCTGTTGTAAAGATTGTCAAACCTGTTTGACCAACATAAACTCTAGGGTGGACGCCTCGTGCCAAAGGATTGGAGTGATAAGGACGAGGCAGGCCTAGGCAGGCCTTTTGTGAAAAAATTGGTCAGGAGAAGAAGGCAACCATTCAGATGGGTTCCAGGGGGCCGGCGGATGTGCTCGTACAGAGTCTGCCAGGGGAACGAGGTGGGGGAACACGAGGGCTTGCACAGATGTATAGAAGCCTGTTTAGACAATAGAACATGAAAGAGAAACCCAAAGAGGGAGGCGGAGCATGCTGGCCGGGTGTGAGCAAGAAAACTTTCGAGGCGTTATCACAAGCCGGCTGCCGATTGGCCAATGGCTCATCCCGGAGCTCTGGGCCCCTGTGTGTTTTTATTCTTTCTTTCAGTTACCACCGAGCAGGCTATCGTACGCTGAGGACTGGCTGAAAGACTGGCCGTTTGTAACGGTTTGTGGTGGCGATACATAACTATTAAGTAACAAAAGCCGGTTTGGGGAATTTGAGGGTCCGAGCCGCGCTTGCAAGGGCAATGACGGGCGCAGGGCGTAAGAGCATCAGCGGCTGTTCCTTGGCACTCAATCACCTGTAGCTGGAAAGCCGAACGGGTGACGGGAGAAGGAGGGTGGGAAGACGGCGATGCTTTCTACACGGTCGCCTGATGGTGAAGAGAAGAAAAGGTTGAGCATGACGAAATAGGCAATCGTGAAAAGGGAGCTAAAGCCCTCCGCACTCGGATCGACGGCAGTCGCTCCTGCACAGTGGGGGAGTGTGTTTGTTTCTCCGGGGGAGAAGGAAGGAGATGACTACGAGTACTAGCACAGAATACTGTCCGCTAATGGCTAAGCCTGGCTGTGTCTAGTGTCCGGGACCTGGCTTTCCTACCTGTCCCAAAAGCTGAATTCGACCACAACAGAAAACGGAGGCTGAACGATCATGGCAACAGACCAACGCCGGGAAGAGGAGACGGATTCTGTTCAAGAGACAAATAAAGACGAAACAAGGGATGGTATTTCTAAGGGCCTTGATTTTAGGCCTTGAAACTTTCTGCCGTGCAGTTGGCATGATCTGCGTCACTTTCTGTCTGGCCCGTTCTCTCGGTCCCGTTCCTTATCATCTACTATGACCTACGCCCAGAGAGACACACCCCCTAACCCGTGGGAGTGGCTCCACGCTAATGGCCGCTGGAGTGGAACGGGGGCGAAAAAAATATCTCTCATCCCTACCAGCACCAGGTACTCCGTACGGATATGGCACGGCGAACGGTCGGCCTCATGGCAGACGGCCTCGTTCTCTCGTCATTACTAGCTTTCTTCCCGTTCTCCATATGACCTGGCTCCTCTCGTTCTCATTCTTCTTTCGACTGTCTCCCGACTTCTGTCCCCGTCGTTGACAACCATATATCTGCGCCTTGTTTCTCATGTCGCCAAACTGTGCTCGCAAGGAATCAGTCAGCACCAATGTCATACCCCTGGGTCGGCGCGCCGGCCGTCTTCAACGGCACCAATGCCGAGACCGGCGGTGATTCCAGTGCGTCCTCTTGCTGCCTGCCTCCCCCGGTTGCCGCTAACCATGCGCAGCAACCGAGAACCTGAACCAATGGTATCAGTCGGGCGACCAGGCGTTCATCATCGTGGCATCATGCATGGTCCTCATCATGGTACCAGGCATTGCCTTTCTCTATTCGGGCTTGGCACGGCGCAAATCGGCCCTGTCGT
The DNA here is from genome assembly GCA_019925595.1 of Grosmannia huntii. Taxonomy (NCBI): domain Eukaryota; kingdom Fungi; phylum Ascomycota; class Sordariomycetes; order Ophiostomatales; family Ophiostomataceae; genus Grosmannia; species Grosmannia huntii. Next base: position 118,737 of record JADHKJ010000016.1, read on the forward strand.
TGATATGGGTGTGCATGATGTCCTTCAGCGTGGTCGTGTTCCAGTGGTACTTTTGGGGCTACTCGCTGGCCTTTAGCAGCACCGCGACCAACGGCTTCATCGGCAACTTGCACCACTTTGGCCTGCGCAACACGCTCGCCACCCCGTCGCCCGGCTCTCCGCTGATCCCAGAGCTGCTGTACGCCTTCTACCAGATGCAGTTCTGCGCCGTGACCGCCGCACTCGTTGTCGGCGCCACGGCTGAGCGCGGCCGCGTAGTGCCCGCCATGGTGTTTGCCTTTTTCTGGGCCACCATCGTCTACTGTCCCATTGCGTGCTGGGCCTGGAACGTCAACGGCTGGGCCTTCAAGTACGGCGTCCTCGACTACGCTGGCGGTGGCCCCGTCGAGATCGGCTCCGGTGTCTCGGCCCTGGCCTACTCGTGGGTGCTCGGCCGCCGCAACGAGAAGATGATGCTCAACTTCCGCCCCCACAACATCTCCCTCATCACCCTCGGCACCACCCTGCTGTGGTTCGGCTGGCTTGGCTTCAACGGTGGCTCTTCTTTCGGCGCCAACCTGCGTGCCACCATGGCCTGCTGGAACTCGTGTCTGACCGCCATGTTCGCCGCCATGACCTGGTGTCTGCTCGACTTTCGTCTGGCCCGCAAGTGGTCGCTGGTCGGCTGGTGCTCCGGCACCATCTCTGGCCTCGTGTCTGCCACCCCAGCCTCGGGCTACATCCCGCCGTGGGCGAGCATCATCCTCGGCGTCATTACGGGAATTTCCTGCAACTTTGCCACCAAGGGTACCGTCCTTTCTCTCGTTGTCCTTTGGTGCGCGTCTCTTCTAACAGTCCAGTCAAATTCGTCCTCCGCATCGACGACTCCCTCGACGTCTTTGCCGAGCATGCTGTCGGCGGCATGGTCGGCCTCTTCTTCAACGGCTTCTTCGCTGCCGACTACATCATCGGCCTCGACGGCGTCAACACCGGCCTCGTCTCCGGAGGCTTCCTCAACCACCACTGGCGCCAGCTCTATGTCCAGATCGCCTATCTGGTGGCCTGCTCCGCATACGCCTTCACCGTGTCTGCCATCCTGGCCAAGATCATCGACCTCATCCCCGGCCTGCACCTGCGCGCCTCCGAAGAGGCTGAGCTGTTGGGCATGGACGACGACCAGCATGGCGAGTTCGCCTACGACTACGTCGAGGTCCGTCGTGACTACCTCGCCTGGACCCCCGCCGAGAAGGACCCCAAGCCGAACGGCGCGCGCATGATACCGCAGCACGGCATTGAGGGCCACCAGATGCTCATGACGAACGGCCAGCCGGCCCAGGCCTCTCCGGTCTTACATCCGCCGCCTCGTGCATCGCCAGACCCCCTTTCCGACCATGAAGAGCCCGAGATGGAGGAGAAGCCGTAGCAGGGCTGAATGATACCGTCTATGATGTTTGCGGGGAAAGTAGGATACATGGATACGTATGATAGCATTGGGGTGGTATTGCATGGCTTGTAGTATTGGAGGAATGTTCTTTGGGTATGGAAGCCCCTGGGAGGATGGCGTTTGGGGGTTTGGTAGCGCTTTAGTATTTGGGCAATTTATCTCGGTTTACCTCTGAGTAATCGCCGTTTGGGAGAGGGACTTGCAGATAGCCACTATTAGTAATCATACTGCTAGACGAGAACGAAATGTACAACAAAACCTGTATGACTCTTGTCTATAGGATCCGATTTGGCATTTCATTACGAGTACGAGTACGGCGTTCTTGTTGAACAGATCGGCCGTCACCAGAAACATCCGCCCTATTCCCTTCATCTAGACCTTTCCAAAGCGTGCATCGAGATGGTCGGCGCCCGCTCTCACCATCCCTTCACCCCTTCACGATGCAAGCTGTCCCTGCAGCTCGCTTAGCCACTGGGACACCTGGCGCAGAGTCGGCCGGCCGTATGCAGTCTCGCTGCTGTCGCCGCCACCGCCGGCTGTCGCCGTATCTTGCAGAAGTCGGCAATTCCGCTCTAGGAGCCAAGCAGCTCCGTCGGCTAGTTGGGCCTGCCAAAATTCTCGTGCCTTGGCCACAAGGTCGTCCGCCACTAGTCGATAGGCAGCGTAAGCGCTCTGTGGCTGCTGCTGCTGCTGCTGCTCACCGCTTGTTACCTTGTCCTTCATGTAAATTTTCCCGCCCCTCCGCACAAACTGATTCTGCTCCCGGGTGCCGCCTTCGCCCAGGCACCGCGTGATCAGCTCCTGCACCGACGGCGGCGTGCGCAGGTATGATGGGAACTCCACCTCTTCCGGCTCCCAGCGATACGACTGCCACACAGCGCCTCGGTGAGGCGCACTCATGCCCTCAAAGATGCACCAGAGCACGCGTCCCAGCATGTACACCATGGCAGCCTCCTGCTCGCGACGCGTGAGGCAGATCCACGCCACATTGTAGCCGTGCGCCGGGTTGGTGTACCGCGTGTCGTCCTCGAGGCGGGCAATGAATGCCGCCACCGCAGCCGGGTTGTGGGGCGGCTGGCCGCCCTCCCTGTCCCCTTGACGGCCTTCTGCAACCGCAGCCGCCGTCCAGCATCCTGCTAGGGCCTGCCTTGCGTTCTCGCAGTGCTCCTCGGGGATGACGTGGTCCGGGTTGGCGCTGGCCACGTCCGGGTCGTCGCGAGACAGGATGCGCAGGTTCTCGACAAAGTCGACCTCGGGCGCCGAGAAACTGCTCCAGACACCACGCTGCTCAAAGTCGATAACGACAACGTCGCCTGCCGGTGGCCTAGCACCACTCAGCACGATGTTGTCCAGGCGTAGATCCGGGTAGTAGCACCGGCCTTGGTGCCAGATGTGACACATGGCACGCGCCAATTGGCAGGCCCAGCGCAGCTGGTCGTCCAGAGCGAGACGGCCGTTCAGCCGCAGGATGGGCAGCACGTCGCGCAGAGTGCCAACCGGGTGGTATGGGATGGTGAACCCGATGACACCGCGCTTTCCGCCGAACATGCACGGCTTCGAAATAACGTGTCGGGGCCGGCCGATGACATGTGGGTGTGCTGGCACGTCCCGGAGCAGTGTGCGTAGCTCGTGGTACAGGTACTTGACGCTGCTGTTGAGAGACTTGAGCACGATCAGCTCCGTCTCGTATTCGGGATCGCCCTTGATGTGCACCTCGCAGACGCTGTCGTGCAGTTGGCGGATCAGGATCACATCATGTATGTCCACCTCTGGCGGCAGCTTGGCTCCATCAGCGTCCCGAGCGTCTTTTTGGCAACAAGTGGATTCGATCGAGTCTCCCTCTTCTTTCCCTTCGTATCCCGGCTCGCTTGGCTGGTCTCTCGACAGACCCCACATTGCCAGGAGCTCCCGATATGGCAGCAAGTCCTCTTCCAAAGGGTAGTTGAGATAGACGTGAATGCGAGACTCATGGATGTGGCAGCCGAGGTTGTCGATGACAATGCGAGACCCAAACGGACCGCGTTGATAGTATCTCGCCACAACATCCGTGTGCAATGCTCCGTCTGGGTGTACCGTGTGCCATTGCAAGATCCGTAGAATATGCTGGGCGATGCCCAACTGCCGAAGGCGGCCGACGTCCTTGATCGAGAAGGCTCTGTCGAGGTTGAGAAGGTGGCGTAAGAGAGGAGGATACAACGCCCCCTCGTGGATAAACACGTCGATGCGCATGGGTGGTGGGTCGGCTAGAAAAAGAGGGATGGCATAGTATTGTGTGGCAAAGCCAGTGCTGCCATCAAGGCGCCACAAGGGATGCGAGAGCGGCGCAAGGCTGTTGATGCGGTTCTTGGGGTTCAGCTGGGATGTCTCCCAGTCACTCTCACTGCCAGCGAAACTCGCCTCCTGCCCATAGACAGACGGGCTGTCCTCCTCTTCGTTCGGTCCAGAAAAAGCAGCCGTGGGATGGACGACATCGTGAATGGCCCGGAAACTAAAGTCCATGCCGCAGAGAAAGGCGATTGGAGACTTGTTGTCAGGGTATATGGTGTTCGCTAAAAGTAGCCGTAAAACATGGAAGCCTTCTCCCAGTGGGCAGATGTGACGGCACCTGCAAGACGACACCGTTCATATATGCTGGCCTCTGACTATCTCCTCGTTTCCTGACCGCATCCTTTTGCTTCGATCTGCTGTTCGGGCTGCCGACAAAAGATGACAAGTCAAGTGCTGGGGCCTCGGGTAGTCATGAGATGCTCCGCTGCCAATTCTGCGTTGCACGACCAACTACCCGATGCATGCCGACTGGAAGGACAGAAGGCAGACGGAACGGGACGTGAAGAGATGAAGACGGAAAAATCTTTGGTGGAAAGTCAGGCTCCGGCTCTTCTGCCCATATTTTGCGTTACAGGGTGCGTGGGTGGCAATAAGCCGGCCTATCAGAGTCGGCGGCCTCGGTTCGTTGAACAGAGAGTTGCCGGCTTCATATCCAAAATTCCGGTTGTGCTTCCTCCTCCGCTTACTCGTCATTAATCGAAATCGATAATGGGCATAGGAGGCGCAAAGCTTGAGGTCCAAAATGGACGGCCATTGTTGGAGAGGCATTCGAAGCGCACAGCGATTTGCAGAGACATGAGTTGTGATTGGCTTATTCGGAATTAATGTGGCCGTATGGTTTGTATTGACTGGAGACGAGCCGCGAGAAATATGTGCAGCGGCCATTGGCTGGACAAAGATTAGAATGCCGATTCCCAACCCACGATATTTCTGGCCCGGCACCAAAAGGGGAAATGATATTCAGGGCTTTGCAATCGACTCGAATTTTGATTACGGCCGGGCATACCGGACATGGTAATGCCGTCGTCCGTCAGGACAGCATGGGCTCAAGAACATGCGAGCCGGCCTCGTTCGTTCCCTTCTAACCGTCCAGGCACCACGGCCAATATAAGCTGTGCTCGCACGTGCATCACCACTGTCAGAAGAGGTCAGCAGACGTTGAGGAAAAAAACGCGGATACGATGTCGTACATACCATCTCACGAGACCGGGGTTTGGACTGCAAGGGAACTTACTGTCGTTACCTCCCTAATCCGACAATATGCATCGGCAACGCGCAGGCTATTCTGTGAGCTCGGACGGGTGATATTGGGTCATCCACAGCATATACAACCGGTCAAGGAAGGGGGTGCAATTAAAGGCCGAAGGCAAAGGGCCGGTCTGTTGTGTTCAAAAGACAGCGGCCGTTTGCTGCGTGGCGCTCGCCGACAGGGACTGCTTCACAGATGGGTGTTGGAGTCCGAAATTAGGACGCGGTGCAAGATATCCGGCAGTCAATTTTCTTACGGCGGGACCGGTCTTCGGTGCCAAGGCGCGTTGGTTGAAAGAAATAGAGTAAATGTGAAGCAAGACTGCCGCACTCGGGGTCCTGGTGATATTCGACGTTTTATGCTTGAGTGGCCGGGACCAAGCAGGACTCAGAACCGTCTCTATGCTCGCACTTATTCGATAGTTTCTTTTCTCTCTTTTTGGCAGACTGTTGGGTGCAATGTGAAATGCTATGCACCAGGTCATTGGCTATGGGTTGAAGGCAGCATTCATGTTGTAGTGGTGTCGGCTGGCAACCTATAGAAGCAAGTTGACCCCGGTTCTTCCAGTCGCAATTTCTCTGCTGACCTACCGGGATAACAGCATCGTCCTCCCCGACGAATCACGTAGCACGTGCTGCAGGAAGCCTCACGATGCCCATGTGAGCAAGTCGAAAGTGGGGAGTAGAGTGCGAGAAGAAGAAAGGAAAGCGGAGAAAGAAGTCGAGAAAGACCGGGTAGCTGAAAAGCCAAAGAAGGAACAGCTCACGAGTGAGGTAGTGGTGGGTGACATACGGCAAATCCGGCAAGTACGTATTATGAAATGATGTCGGAAGGAAGTCGCACCCGTCTAACCTTCGGCTTGGCAAATGCAAGTTGGCCATCGATGCGATGCATATTACACACGAGTGGAAAATACGAGCCCTCGTACGTCGTATAGTGTTGTGTCAACGGAAGAAGAAAAACGGGACGCAGAACGAAGGGAGAACAACTGCTGTGTGACGTATCTTGACCGAAGTAGCACGCGGCATGATGCGTGAGATATTTGTGAGAGCAGAAAGTGTTGACGCTACGCCCGACATCCCATACAACTCTGTAGGGAAGTCGTATCCATAGACATGCGCCCATGCAGCTGTCGGTACAAGAGGCAGGCAATGGCGTACGTCAACATGCTTACAAGACACGCAAAACATGCATGAAGAAGGCGCACATCTGCATTGGAGAGAGTGTGATGAAAGAGGGGTGTTTCTTCGGCACTTTCTGCGAGCGAGGCAGTGCTTCTCTCTGCAGAAGGCTCCCACTTCTACTGTGTGCGTGTGTGTGTGTGCATGTGTGACTTGTGGCTGCGTCTTGACACAAGTTCAGAATCTACGGAGCACCAACAGCAGTCTAGAACGAGCCCGGCATCGGACGAGAGGATCCTGGGCGTCTGGGGAAGACGGCTGTAAGCCCTACGTCCAGCCGCCAGAAGAAAGACCAAACGAAAAGGCGGCTGATTGCCTCGTGGGCTAGCCATTCTTCACCAGGTCGAGCCGGCACCAGAAGCAAGAAAAGCACAAGTCCGGGCCGTCAGGAAATAGTCGGCATCAGGCCTTGGAAGACCTGCATCGTGGTGGAGGCAAGTCGTGTGACTTCATGCTGGATCCATCGAATGCTGTCAGCAACACGTGCGTGGCCCAGCCGTCTGTGGTCTCCGCGGGCCTCCTTCACCTGGTCTGGGACGCTGCATGTGACATCGCTGTCGACGCAGTCATGGCCGTCTTGCTTACTTGTACTCCACAACGGCTCGGCCTCTGCTACGATAAGAGTTTTGCAGCGGACGCACTGGCTGGCGAGCCGCCATTGGCCTGCGTTCTGTCCTCGCTTCGCCCCGCCTATCGGGCGTCCATCCGAAAGAGAACAGATCGGCATGCCGTTGGCAGCCAGGTCTCAGATACCTGCTTTTGGAGAAGCACGGTTGGATGGCCCGCAAATCGCATGGCGCTCATTTGCCCGCCCTAGACGGCTCCTGTCAGAAATCAGATTGATGACGACGAGCAGGGATGGGGGGACCCGTACGGAGTGCGAAATATTGCATAGTTTTTCGCCCGTATTCTGCAATAAAGCCCATCCTGTAACTAGCCTGACCGCCACCTGTCCACTAGAGACGGTTTCCACCCAACTAAACTGTCGGGAGCCTGTATCGGCTCCATCCACTAGTGCAGCGGACGATATGAGCTAGCCTTGAAGCACGGGCGCAGCTGTGCCACTGTTTCTACATCTCAGCACGATCCATCTGGAGGGGACTGTGTTTTGGATCTGGGTGAGCAGTCTCCCGATCGTCTCGTTCCTACCCCTTCTGGCGGCTGTCTGCCGTCGCCGTTTGGCGGTTCAGCGGTCCGGCTGGTTGCCATGGCCAGTGTCAGACCCGACAGCACGATCCTCTGCCTCTACCCTGGCGGAGGGTGTGGGTGGGTGCGTCTGCGGCAGGACGAATTGAAACGGGGGGTCTGGCCGAAGGGGGTGTGGGGAGATGACCCATAGTGCAGGCGCTCTATAACTCAAACCGATCCTGCTGCCCAAGCCAGCTGTAACCAGGGAATCTGTGAGAGGAAGAGATGCGACGTACGTATGTGGCGGCCCTCCTCCAAATTTCCCGCTTCTCCTCTCGCCCCGGTTCTTTCCTGCCTTCTGCCGGTTTGGGACTGGCAGAGGATGACTCGATGGTCTTGTCATCACGTCCTCGCTCGTTAGCTTGCGTGCGCAATTTTGATTTGCATTGGCACCGTATGTACCATGTACGAGAGCGTAGTCCGTACGTGGAGCCTGCCGGCCGATGCAACCCTCGCGCGCCCTCGCACTCGCGCCCGCTTGTGCTCTGGGCGTACGGCTCCGTGTGCATCCTTTTCCTCGTGCTCCTCCTCGCAACGGCCTTCAGGATCGGAGACAAGAGGCGCTGACGGCCTTCCATTGGCTGTGGCGGCAAAACCGCTGCGAGCGCTTGCCCTTCTTCACCTTTCCCTCCGGCCGTCTTGCCCTCTCTTCCCCTTTCAGCTTTTCTGGCCCTTTCCCATCCTCCCACGCACTTCTTCTCCCTCTCCATGTTGCCTTCGGAATAGCGAGACAACCCCTCTCCTGCAGACATCGTCCCTTCCTCGCCGCTGCATCTGCCTCGCACCACTGCCTCCTTCCCGATTGAACAATATCCTGCGCGCCTGCCCTCAGCGAGTGGCTCTTTTCTTCCGGCCAGCCCGCACCGGTGTGAGCAGCACACCAGCAACGGAAAGAGCGACAGAGACCGCCCACAGCCCCCCGACACAGACTTGCAATTCTTTCTCGTTCCGAGCACATCCTCTCGCTCACCGAGTTTCCACATCCTGTCCGTCTCCATTTTTGCCCCCAACGCCTCTTCGCTCACCTGGCCGCTCCCTGCTTATCGTTGCGCACCTTGTCGTCGGTCTGGCAGGCCCGGTCACCGCTCTGCTACTGCTCCTGCCACTGCTGCGCTTTGCGTCCCGGAACTAGACTGGGGACCTGTAGCTAGATCGGCCGTGCTGGACCATCGGAGCCTAGCTCCCGTTGTCCGCCGCTGCACCGGTCTGGCGACTGAGCAGTCCATCTTGCCCTTGCGAAACACAACGACGTCGTGTCGCGAGTGCACTCGGGCAGCCGCTGCTGTCTCGTATCGCCCTGTGGCCAGAAGAACGGCAGGCATCAGGCAGCAAGCAGAGACAGCAAACAGCAAAAAACAGGCAGCAGGCAGCAGCAGGCCGCAAACACAAACCCGGCCTCAACTGCACTCACCGGCACCTGCACGCCCAGCCTCGTCGGCTCTTCTTGCGACCTCTTGTCAGACCACCTACGACGACGAGCACAGGAACCTTCTATGCATGTCCGTCCTCGTCGCATCAAGTGCTCCTTATGACCAACAACACAACAGAACACGAACCCACACTTTCAGACCGACTCCTCTAATCCGTGTCCGCTTTCTCCATACCCCCTCCCCCCGGTCTGCCGGGCTCGTCTAGAGGGGCAGGAATCCCGGATTCTGCTGCAATACTCCACGATACCAAACCCCCACGTTTTCTTCCTCTGCCGTCTCCCACTTCTCGCTTCCACCCCCCTCCCCTCTTTTATTATTTTCTTAACCATATCCCAAAATAGGAACGTCATACCGAGTAATGCTTAGCCAAGCGCCCTAGCCAGGGTGTAATGCAAGGACAACTTGACCTCTGATCGATCCTGTCGCTCCCACCACCTTTCCCGCTGGTTGCCCTTCTCAGATCTACACCCATTCTGACCGGCGCTCTCGACGTCAAAGTCACATCTGACTTTGTTCGAGCAATCACTTGGATCTGCCATACCACATCCTCGCCATTCGCCACCCGGTGGTCCTTACACCCCCCTTACCCATCCCTCACCCCCTGCATGACCTTTTGGCTTCTTCTGTCTAGCCTCTTCGGTGTACCTCTTGCCATTGCTGTTCAACTCCTGCCTCGCTTGCTGCTTTCATCGTTGCCCGTATATCTCGGTTTCCTCTAATTCCCCACTGAACTACTTTTCACCGAGTACATTACACCTCCCTGGTATTTTCGTCATCATGGTAAGAAACCCACAATTTCCTTTCGTCGGTCGTCTGCTGCAAACTTTGCATCACTTAATATCACCATACTGTTGGCATGCCCGCTTCGTGATACTGGCCTGCATATCTTCCGTTCTACATTTTTCTTATTTTGTCCTTGCTCAGCCCCCTTCATAACTACAATGTGTATACTATGTTTCCATCTCACGTCTTGATATCCAAACCCCCCTTCTTATATTTCAACACGGCAACCATTGACTCGGCTTGGATTCGGGGCCATGGTCTGGGTGTTGGATTGTCGTCTGACAGTGGCTTAGGACAACACAATTTCTCTTAAAAGGCGGCGGCCTTTCGCTCACGACGAAGACGCTTTCACACCATACTACCAATCTGATTTTTTCCCTCTCACATCAGACGAAGTGCTTTCGTCCTCGTTATTACCCGAGCAACATCACATCCTTTGCCAAGCAGCAGCCATACTTCAGATTTCGGTTGCGGACATCATATCACTGGCGTCTCCCATCCCTGACCAGTACATAATTGAGCGAGCAGCACACATCCTCAATGTGCCCCCACAAAGCTTGCAGCAACTAGCCTACCAAGCTCCTGAAAGCCGCCGACAAAAACGTCTTCGGCACAGCCTAGACCACACCATGCCTCAGTATCCTGGTGGTGCTATGGACAGAGCCTTCCAAGAGAAAGCAACACTGCCCCATGCATTTCACGCCAATGCACAGGCCTTTGAGAGAGATCAACGGCAGCTGCTCCCGCTATCCCCCCCTCAGCGTGGTCCCTCTTTTTTCGACTCGACCACTGCAGGAGTAGCAGAGTGTCTTGGGAGCTTCGCCTACTGTCCTTTAACGAGCACCTATGAGCCCAGAACCGGTAAGCTGTAGTCTGTCATTTGATTCCTAAAAAGAGAAGTGGGTTGGGTACAAGTGTTACTTTGTCCCAGCATCACTTTGTTGAAATTCTGCGCAGTGAACTGTGCGAGTTCGGAGTTTCTTCTGCCTGGTTTGGTAGGTGACTTTCTGCTAACACGATGCATAGAATACCATGCTATTCCGACCTCTGAGCCAAGCCACCATTTCAATGGCGGTGCATATTCCGCGGATATGACGCCATCCCCGGTTGGCGAAATATGCCATGCACTGACAGGGGAATTTACAGCGTCTCCTGGTAGCGCGACTTGGATGCTCGGCGGTGAAGCCAGTTCAAGTCCCTACATTCAGGGCTACCCAGCAATGCAGCCCACCGCACCAGCTTCGCTGAATGCCCAACCGACAATGGTTCAGCCATCAACTCATTTTGAGGCAATGTACTACCCAAATGACCGGCAACTTGGCTTCCCAAAAAGTGAAGATGCGGAAGCATCGACAATGGGGGCGCTTCATGTGGTAACAACGGATCTGGTAAACCATCCGCCAGCTTCCCAAATTCCGTATCACTCCCCGATACTTGTGGACACATCTTCAGCTACGGCAGCTTTTAAACCACACTCGTCACATTTATTACCAGCTGTGATGACAATGGAACTTGCACCTGCTGCTACTGCTACTGCTACTGCTACTGCGGCACCTCTCGCTGCGGAAACCAAGACGACTGGCGCAAATCGTAGAGCTGTGGCTGCTATGGCTCCTGTATCAGTTGAGGGGCACTCAATCTCTCAAGCGCACATTGCAGTTTCGCAGTCTCCTGTCCAATCAGCACAACAAGGTGTGACGTACCGAACAAGCCAACAACCCAACGATCAAGTGCCCACAGCACCATATACAAGCGAGATGGAAGAGCCGCAGCCGAGTACCAGGCCGCCAGCGGCCCGGCGCGGTCCTTTCAAAGATCAAAAAGAGCGCGAGAGGACGGCTCAGACCAGAAAAGTTGGTAGTTGTATTCGGTGCCGAATGCAACGTATACGAGTAAGCCGCTACAATTCAGTTTCCCGGTCGTGATAATGCCAGGAAGCAGACGTAGCTAACAAAACAGTGTAACGCCCAGGAGGGAGACTTTCATGGCGAGTGCATGGGCTGCAAAAAGTCCTTGGGCAGGACGTGGCGGCTCCCATGTCTGCGCCTCAAGATCGGTGATGTGGAGCTCTCGAAGCCATGCCAAGTCAAGGGCCATGAGTGGACGCTCCGTTGGAAGGAAAACTCGGTTCTGAATGACATTGGTGGCTGGGCTTCATCTGAAGTCAGAGTCATCAAGCTCACTGAGGGCTATACTGATGATTTTGTGGAATTTCGAGTGCGACAATTCATACCCAAGGCAGGTGACAGCTTGAAGCGCTCGTGGGTGACGCCTACGGGGGAAATGCGATCTGTGGATATTCCGGCCTACGCCATCGTTGATACCGACACCATCGTGCCTCAGTACAAGGCGTATATAAAGAAAGGCTTGACGAAATGCTGCCACCGCGTGCTAAATGAGCACCAGGGGGGGCTGCTCTGGTGGACGTACAGCACTGCACTGAGACTATCACGGGTTCCCTCGCCCCTGTCTGTCGAAGAACGCAAAGTGCTTGTGGACACGCTGGAGTTGTGGATGGCAGTTCGGCTGACAACAAGGTCCTTCGAAATTGTCGGCCCAGAGACGCTCGGGATGCCGTTCGACATTCTCGATGAGACGAGCCCGTCTTGCGGGAAGATCCCCATCCCACCTGTTATGGGGGCCCAGCTTGACTCCAGCCTCATTCACGAAATCCAGTTCCGATCTCGCAGAACGGCCCTGGAAGGGCTGCACAAGCTCATAACTGAGAACAAAGCCAAAAGCTGGCTCACCACATATCTCATTATCTTCGTCCTCCTCCACAACACGGCGCTTCTGCTGAAGCACGACGCCAGCTATGCCAGGAAGCACGGAATGAATGTAAGCGTCCCTTCCATAACCTACTGTTAACTGTCCCTTGCTAACTATCGACCAACGTACCAGAGGCGATTCGCAAGACGGGAAAAGGTTCAACAATACTATATGGGGGCGACCACACTTCTTGCATACTTCCACTATTGCAACAAGGGCGCTTTTCCCTTCTCGGATGACATAAAAGACGACGATATCCGAAATCTTACGAGCTTGGATGAGGAGAGCATACAGTTTATCTATCGGACGCGAAACTACGTCGTCTCCAAGAGTGAGTGCCCTAGCTCTGCAAGGGTGTGTTGGCCTAGAAACATGTGTGGCGCTAACACGTTCTACGAGCAGGACAAGAGTGGCAGGATCTGCGGGATTCTAACGCTTATGAAGACGATTTTTACTTTGTCAGTCAACTCTACGAGGTCAACTGGCAGCCTCGAGGTATGGTCATTTGAGATTACGACGCATGGCAGATTGCAGAGCTAGCAATCAATTATATCTTATGAAAAATGTGCTCGCGCTATTATTGGGCTTATTGATGTGTCACCTCTGTACTTCGCATTGAAACTGCACATGTCCAGAACGAGGAATCGGGAAAACTAGTGTTCGCACTTGGGGAACAGTGGCAGGTGTATCGTAGGGTGCAGGTAGGCCGTACATAGGGGCACTAAACCTGTACTCATTCCCCTGCCCAGCCCCATGGTAGGGTTGCACTGGGCACCGATCAGCCGAAGTCCTTCCTGCACGTCTTTTCCCACCTATCTTATTGATGCCCAGTACTCGGTTATTCTCTCGTGATGCACTCGACGGGTAAGGATTCAAGTCTGGAGAAAAGGGCGGTGATGGACAGTGTTCGTACGATGTTCGTAAGTGTTCGTATGGTCTTCGTATGTTAATTCTCTGATCGAGTTGCAAAAGGGAAAAACACTAGGCCGTGCAACCATTTCGCTTTAGCCTGGGTGTGTTCTCAAAAAAGTATAGACGCTAGTGACGCCCTCACAGAGCTGAATTGGCAAGCCACCTGGCCCACATTAACCCATGGCGGCGAGGCAGGAGCACCCCAACAGTTTGTATTCGCCTCTCTGCATTTTAGCACCTTCCTTCTTAGCTGCCGTGTCTGTAGCCCGCGTCGAGATGTCTTGTGTGATTGGCCAAGAGACAGAACGCGCCCTCACTCCTTTTTCCGTTTTCAGTTCTCTCTTCACACAGACTATCGATAGATTTGCGTCTTACATGCACACCTCCGTTCCGTATCTCCCCTTGAACTCTTTCCTTCGCAGCTTGGACCCCTCGTCATCTTTGAGGCCAGCCGCATCTTTCTGATCCACCCAGTACGGAGTACGTGTACGAGTACGGCGACATTCGCCGTCGGTGCTAAGACCCTCTGTTGGCCCCATATGTCCAACCTTCCCATTTTCTCACGATTCACCCAGACGTGAGGCGAAGTGACTCTTCACTTGGCTGCGGCTTACTCGATCGGTAATGGCCGGTACTGGGTGAAAGGGTACGGAGTGGACTAGAGACGACGGAAAGAAAAAGGGCAGAGAAAAGAATGTCGGTTGGCAGCCGAAATTCACTCGCCCCCGATGGCCTCACACGGCTAGATGTCCACTCCGTTACCCGACTGTCGGCCAGGACCCCTCCCTCCTTCCCCCCTCCCCCACCACCGAGGTAAGTAGGCCTGGCTGTGTTATACCGTTGGCCATATATTGTCCCGATTTGCTACTGCTTGTACACAAACCTCAACAATCAACAATAGCCTACCATCCTTCGCCTGTGTGCCGTCAGGCCGATTACGGCTGGCGTTGGCTCGTCGATCTTCTCAGTGCTCGCTTCGGTTACAGGGATCTTGCAATTCGCATTAGCCCTGGTGTCCGAGGCATATCCGGGGTATGACCAATGCCCTTGGACTGTGCACGAGCAGCGGGTCCATGTTCCCTGAGCCTCGATGGCCTGGCCCTTGGTTTGACTCTGGATAAAACATTAACCTTTTGCAAGATCGACGGCTGTATAAAACAACATCAGGCTTGCTTGAAAAGGCACTGCCGTGAAGAAGGCTTTTTTCCTTGGGAAAGCCTTGGGTCAGATCCTTTCTTCATGAACCCCACTCCACCTCAGTCTTCCCACTTCCCGGCGGGTGCAGCTTCAACAATTCAGTAATACAGATTACACGGACATATATTTATATACAACTCAAAGGGGCCGCATATCAGGACACGCATGAGCGGTCACGTTTGATGCCGCGTATATAACGCAAACAGGAGTGTTATGTGGTGGGACTATTTCTTCCCGATCTGCAATTTCGCACCCGTTCGCTCTTCTCCCGTGTACAAGTCCCGGATTTGCAAGCGCTTCCACACCGCACAACCAACTCGTCCTCGCTACTCCGTACTATGCGCAGCAACCTGATGCTTTCGGGTGCGGCAGACGCCGAAATAGCTTCGGCCCGCATAAACTACTAACGAACTGTCTCACCTCCTCCTCCGTCCTTGGGCGTTTCGTGTCCTAGTAGTAGCCTAGTCTATTGTTATGGTGTTCTGAGTCCCAGGTCCTAGTCTTCTCGTCTGCTGTGACTATTCAACCAAAACGAGGCTGTCGGGACAACAAGTCAGGAAAGGACCATTGTTTAGACCAATCCAGCACCATAGCAACGCGGGCCAAGCAACCAGAGCAATATACGTATATGCAGCATATTCTGTTGCTGTGCGTCGTGCGTTGTGTTCTGTTTGCACTCTGAGTGTAATTACCCGATTTCTTCGAGACCTCCGTGGTCTCACAACCGGCTCCCTTTCAAAAGAACTCGGAAAGGACAACTACAGAGAAGTGCGAGCATGCAGCACCAAGGAGAGAAAAATATCAACATATGCAGATATTAAATTACACTGCATCCTTGCATACACGGACACATCGCCTGGCAACTTTTCGTTTCGATCATCGGGCTGTCCGTCCAGGCGTGCAGCCCGCTGTGCTTCCCATCGAAGTTGTAGGTGTACATATGCAACTAGTTCACTAAGCAGGGGCGCGCACTACAGTGCACATACAAAGCATATGGGTTTGTGCTCTCGACTTCTGGTTTCTTTTTTTTCTTTTTTTGTAGTACTCTTACGTGCTTTGTATGCCGGAAGTCTAAATGAAAGAACGAGGTCTCTCCAGTCGCTAATGCAGCCGGGGTCCCTAGCTATTTCTAGGCTCACCTCTACAGAGCAGACAAACGAATACGGGGCTCGACTTGACCGCCGACTGTATTTAAAGGAACAATCCTGCTGAGTCCAGGATTTTGCTCAACGCCATCTTCTTTCACAGCAGATTTTCCTCTTCAGAAGCCCCCCTTCTTCAGACACAGTCTCTACACTATCCTTTGGCCTCTCCAAGCCCCTTATAAATCTCGTTGCCTGCTCGCTCTCCACGGCCTCTTCTTGGTGGATTTCCGGCAGCTTTGGCTTCACGGTAGTCATCTTCTCGACGCTGACATTAGCCTCTAAAGCACGTCAACCTTGCTTACCCACGGCTCATCCTCGCCCCACACTTGCATCTAAGCCGTGTCTCTTGTATCTTGCCTAGCTCTGCAAGTATAAGCATATTCGTAAGTTATCTGGCATTGCATTTGGGTCCAGCCTGGGAATAGTGAGCGAGTCTGATTTTTTAACACGTTATTGTCAAGAACCATACACGCAATTTTCAGTCCAGTCTTCGTTATGTCGAGCCTGGTGCATGGTCCCCTCGTAGGGGATTTCCCCCACCAAGGGGCGTCCAAGATTGGAGCTGCTCTCCTTTCTGCGTCGCATGCTGGAGCATCAGTGCCGCTTCCTACTGGATTTCCTGCCGAACTCGGCAGCGATCTAGCCTGGTCTGGTTCCGACTTCAAGGATGATGAAAGTTACATTTATCATCTCACCGCCAAAGACGCCGGGGAAATTGGCTCAGCCCTCGACCATTTCAAAGGTGAAGAGAGAATGTCTCCGAAGGTGCTAGTAGTCGAAGCATCAGCTGACAGTTGTGCTAGGCCTGGGACTGGATGGGGCTCACGTGTCTCGCAGCACGTTCCCCCTGCCCAATTTGTGCCGCGAGCTAAGCAAGCTGGCCCATGATCTCCACCATGGACGAGGGTTCTGCCTTGTCCGGGGAATGAAGCCGGAGGACTACTGCGTCGAAGATCTGACGCTTGTGCATCTCGGTATTCAAGCCCACATTGCCGAGCAGAGAGGCCGCCAGGACAGTCGGGGGAACATGCTTGGTAAAACCACCGTCCCTGTTTATGGTGCATGGCTTCTAAACGCATTTAGTCCATATTGTTGCCGACAATACCTCCAAGACTCGTGCCGATCACCACAGGCATTCCAACAAGTCGATTGTGCGTATTCCTCATCAATCCCCTGGCGCTTCTATTCTAACTTTGCCCCTGTAAACAAATTAGACCTTCCACAATGAGGAAAGCGGTGATATTGTTGGGTGGCTTACACGCAACACCGCTTCTCGGGGTGGACGGTGCATTATTGCTTCTGCCTACACCGTCTACAATGTTCTTGCTGTCAACCAGCCGCATCTTGTCCGCCTTCTGGCCCGGTCTGATTGGCCGTTTGCCTTGTAAGTGACAGCCAGTCCATGTCCGAGTCCGTCAGCTAACCAGCCGGACAAGCCCAAACTTCCAATGCCGTCCCATACTGTTTTATGAAAACTCCCGTCTTGTGATGAACTTTGGCAGGACAGCCCTTTTGGGTAGTGCGATCCATCCGCGGCCGGAAAACCTGCCTAGCATCACGGCCCAGCAACTGGAGGCTCTCGATGCAGTCGAGGCCATTGCCAAAGCCACGCAACTGGAGATTCAGACGCAGGCAGGTGACATGCATTTTATTAACAACCTTGCCATTCTCCACAGGCGTGAAGGCTTCGTAGACGGAGCAACAGCGGTAGAGAAGCGACACCTTGTTCGCATGAGGCTCCGCAGCTCGCAGCTGGGATGGAGAATCCCGCGGGAACTGGAAGATGAGTGGGAACGCGCGTTTGGACCAAAGGGAAACAAGGTGTGGTACCTCGAGCCAATGCCGGATGCTTTCTTCCCGCTCCGAAAATACCCAAACTAAGGGGCTCGGAGACAGCAGCTGTCATGGGAGCCCAGAGTGTTGTGACCGGACGGCCAATGATCAAGACGTTGGAGGCAACAGTCCCTGTTCGGTGCAACGCGGCAGTCTGGACAGATTAGTGGGAGAAAACGGGCAATTCGGAGATGCAGTGCAACAGGCACCGCGGAAAAAGAAAGGAAAAACGGGGTGTGACAGGCAAACAAAAAGGACTGACTGGCAAGGCAGTGGGACGGATTTGGTCACAAGCTACCTAGTAAGCTCGACCAAGGGCGTTAGTTCTACAAAATGGTACAAGTGTTTTCTTTCAGACAGAGCAGGTGGTGTTTGTGGCGAGGAAGTCGTCGACGCGGGCGGGCCAAGAAGTGAGGTCAACCGATTATTGACTTGTCACAAAGGGAAGAGGCCAGCTGCAGAGGACCAGGCTGGCTGATCGGATCGGCGGTTGTACTGCTGACACCATCCGAGCTGGACAGGTCCCATGGTGCCGGGGCCGGCTCGAGCGCCTGAAAGTGGTGTTGGCTTTCATGCAAGGCTGGACAGCCAACCAGATGGCAGCAAGTGGCCTATACGAAGAGAAAGGCGGTGGCAGCCTCGGGTGAAGCGAGCTGTGTGCCTCTGCTTCCTTATTGCAATGCAACACACCGCCACATCCAGGGGCTGCTCTCACCTATCTTTTCTTCTTTCTGTTGCATTGAAATTTCAGCCCGACGGCCGCGGATTGCCCCTGCAGAATGGGCGGAAAAAAAGAACAGCGATGCCATCGGGGATATGTATGCTGACATGGTGACATTGTAGGCCAACTAAATTTCCCGGAACGGAAGCCGTGCAGGCACGGAAGGCACAGACGTTTACCTGCTTGGTTTTTGTACGTACCTTCCCTGTCACACTGCATCGGCCTTCACCGCTCTTGGCGTGCAGTGAAGATAAGCAGCTGAGGCAGAATCACATTGCACCCCTGCCGCTCATCTTCATTCATCCTCCACGTCGACAAAGGGGTTTCCCGTTCTTCGCCTTTTCTTCTTCATCCTCTTCTTATTTTCCTTGTGTTTTGTTCAACAGACAATCTCCTTGAAAGTGGTGGTGCTTACCTTTGTTTCCTCGAATATCCCGCTCGTGCTTCCACTTTCCGCACATGAATGGCCAATAAAGGATGGAGGGACACGCACCCATGTTTCTTTCCCATGTGTCTTTCCCACTGCACACCATCGATGCACAGCAGTGACTCTGGTCTCCAGCACTGCTTTTTTGCCAGCTTCCTATTGATCCTAGTCTGCCCCCACCGTACCCTCTCTCATAATGCTACTCCCGGGCGTTCAATTATTATTGGTGGTGGCGGGAATTGATATCTGCATGATAACTTCCCCGGAGTCATTTTGTATGCTGTGCCCACAAGGGTTGGCAGATGCAGGTCGAAGCCACCATGTCGTGGCGTTCATCTTCCGCCATCGGGTCATCAAAGGAGTGTGGCCGATAGGTGTGTCATTCTGGCGGAGGCGACAAAGAGTGACGTCGGACAAGATCCTCCCGCAACGGTCGGCACCAGTGTTGAACGACAATAGGTGATGTGGGAGATGTGGAATAGCGTCCCATGACGAGCGATACTGGGCAGGAGGGGTTGACTCTGGTATTCAATTTGCAGAATGAATAGCCTGCTGACCACTTGGAGATACAGCCGGACACGGAGAGCCAAGTGCATGCCGAGACACGATCCGACCTGACATACATCTTCCACCCGGCGTGCAGGTGGGAGCTTCCAGCAGCTGTGCTCTGCAACCGCCTCCCTCTTCCGGCCGTCCGCGAGCAATTTTGGTCCGGTGGATCAGATTCCCGGACGCAGAACCAGACCCACGTCCTCGACGGAGTTCCAAAAACAAAGCAGAGATGCAACCCGTGCATTGGCGAGACGAGCAATAAAGAGACGAGAAACAGGTCGGGTGGCCCGGAAGCAAGCTGCGGCTGCGGACGAAGAGAGCATCATGTGAGGCCCACCCTCCGGATCTTGCCTGTCTCACACGCCAGTTTTGCCTTCGGAACGTTGCGTGCCTTGCCCGATGCAGCGAAGAAGTCTGACACGACACTGCCCTCGCGACTCGCCAAATGAGACATCACGGGACAGCAAGAGTCGAAGTGCACAGAGCAGGATGTTGCCTTGTGAACCAAGACTGTCGAGGCGATAACGGTCTTGGTCGGGCTCTGCCAGAGATGGGGACAATTCGCGGTAGACATCAAAGGCCTGCTTCCGTCAAGAGAGGTCCTAGTTCAGGAGGTCCTCCTCGAGAGAAATCGTCGGAAACTGCGGGATTCCTGTTCGAGCTGACACTCTCTGTGGGAGTGTTGCTTGTCTCACCCCAATCACCAGTCTAGAAAGAAAAGCAGCGGTCCCGAACAGAAACGTCCCGGGACAGCGCCTAAGACCCCCGAGACCGAGAGGAACAGCATAGAGAGAAATACCAGGCTTGGACTTTCAGCACCAAGCTTCGTTCCGCCCAAGTCTACCAAAGAACAAGGCTCGAGAAAGCAAAAGGCCAAGCACAGGGCCCCTGGCCCTTGGTGGCCCATCAATCTCCACGATTCATTGTCATCGTCGCCTACCCTGTCGAAAGCAGACAAGATCGGCAGTTTTCAGCAAGAGACTGTCTGGGAGGCTTGTGATGTGAAAGCATGACTATTCTTTACATCGATCAGTGCGGTGCGGTCTGGCCACTTTACAGGGTAGTAGTAGGCCGTTCTAGGCCATGCTCTGCCCAGGTTGTTTCTACTGTCTCTCAGGACAGCACCTGCGGCAAAAGAATCTTGAGATTGGTACCTACACCGTAGACCTGTCTACAGTCCAACTTCTCATCCGGCATTGGGGATGTGCGTATATACTCCGTACGAGCGCATGCAAAGATGGACTGCGAGGCGATGCGACGTGGGATCCCAACACTTTCTCGAGAGGATCGCCTGTTTCGAATTGGCAATTCCACTCTTGAATACAACATTGCGAAGAGTCGTTTTCGGGCTCGTATCCGACATGATCCTGTTTCTTCTCCATCGAACAGACACTTACGGTGAAGAGTCGAGACCTGGCTGATTCCACCTTACGATCAATTTGAACGGCATGTCAGAGCGGCAAGCTACCCAACGTGGAATTGATCGATGTGGCTTTCCGTGGGCCCAATGCGGAGGAGATCCAGGACGCCCACTAATACTGCTCGTACTAGCATACCATACCGCGTGGCTTCATCCTGCATTGCCTCAGAGTTCGCATATCTCATGTGAAGGACTGCTGCAGTTTTAGGGACCGCCAATTGTGGCGTATTCGACTCGGCACGGCTGCGGATTAAGACGCAGTCTCCAAGGTACCGGATGCCGTTTGATGATCAGCCTGGCTGGTCTCGGCTTCTGGTCTCCCGTTGTGGCCGTGCCTCTGGCAGTGTCGATCATACCGAGTGGGAACAGACGATATTTGCGATGCCGCTCACAGCTCGTTGCCTTACCAGTCTGACACGGGTAGACCCCAGGCAGGGGCTTGCCGGTCCCCTTTTCGTCTAGTTATCCCGTCTTCGGACCTGCATCTCATCTTCAACCAAGAAAAGAAGGACACAACGGCACAACATCAGCAGCCCCGGCTTTGTTTCGGAATAAGGAGACTACGAGCCCGAGGGGTCGCGGATGGCACCTCTCGTTCAAGTCTCGTACGGGCCCCACCCGTAGGCGCGAATAGTGGACTGCTGCAGGGCGTGCGAGGCTATCTTTGAGGGCGAGAGAGATTTTGGGCGTTGGGGAGACTTTCTGCTCGTACGAGTATTCACGCCCTAAAGCGAGTCAGGCTTCGAGATTACCCTTTACAGGACAACAGGTGTCTCTCGCTTGCGTGTGTGTCTTGTTAAGCTCTGACAAACCAGTCGAGACGCGTTCCCGTCCACGTCTGCCATGTACTCCATACGATGCATGCAACTCAGGGCCTGCCTCCCTCACCCCCTTGACCCCCCGGCTATGCATATGGCCAATGCAACCTTGCCAGACACCGTCTTTGACAATAACAGCTGGAATTTCTGGGCCTCATCTAGCACGGCCCAGGGCGGCCCCAACAAAAACGGAGAAGCAGGTCAGATTAGACAACTTCCACGCGAGAACTAAAGCCCAGCAAAAGCTGTCTACTGTTTCAACGTCTTCCCACAGTCGGAAATGCAGTCTGGAAGACGTTAGCTCAGTCCGCCAATTCTCTGCCAGACGGCCCCGTTTTTTTCTCGACGAGCCGGCTGTCGCTCTCTTCGTGTCTTGTGTGGACGTGACTCGTCGTAAGGGGAGAGGAATACGAAGAGAGGGCTCAACCTTGGTTTGGGGTGATGGACAGCGTCCGAGAGCCTCTCGAAGTTTGGTACCCGGTGGCAGACGTTGTAGTCGGTGGTGGTAGCGGCAACAATGTTTTGCGCGCGCAGCACCTTGGATACGACTCGTATCTGCAAGTCCTGACACTGCTACATGCTATGCACGTCGTATGTGCGAGCGAGTATCGAATGCGCCTGAAGGACGGCTCGAGATCGGCCAAGGGCCAGCTGTCCCACAAAAGAAACCTGGTCGTCACGCTATGATGCTCGTGGACGATAATAAGAGGTCGCCATTTGTGGTTCGGCTTTTTGTCCCGGGAAGGGGGCAGCCGCTCTGACTCCAAGGTTGCGTGCATGAGATGGAGAGGACTTATGGCAAGGAGAGGCCAAAAACTAAGATACATACGTCGTAACATAGTAGAAGAATAAAGACACTTGCAGCCAAGAGGCTAAGCACGCCAGCCTAGCCGAGGCCTGTTTCCGAGGCCTGTTTCTAGAAGGCCCTCGATTGCTTGCGACATTTGAGCAGGATATGTCGATCACAAACCTCTTCCGACAAGCGGTGCCACGATGACTGCTATGCGCTTGTGCTCATGGGACGGGAATGGATGTTGCATGATGCACGCTCTGTTCAGGCGACGGAACAGTCGCATAAATTGCTGCTTTAGGCAACTCGCATACACAATAGACAGACAAGACAGCACAGTAGATCTTCTTTCCTCGAACGGAGCGCTCCGATAGTATCCCGCATTCCATCGAAATACGGAGTCCTCAGCGCTTGTATCTTACCCCTGGTCTGTCGAACCGTGTGCTAGCGGCTTCGGTAGATTGCCTTGAAACGATTTAGTGGCGTCGACAACCTCGGCCCTGCATGTTGTCTTTCTCTCTTGTCTCTTTCTCTTTTTCTCTCCGAAATACGCACCGACGGCTTTCGCGACTTTAGGAGAACGAGCGTCCCCAGCGGGCGGCAGAGAACTGAGAACAATGGAGCGGGTAATAAGTTTTCTTCGTACGTCGTACGTATTGCTCTGTATCTTCGTCATATCACGAGTACAGCGTCTATGAGCAAGGGTGGCATGCAGGCGAGCCTTCCCCCGGCAATGCAACCTGTCTTCCCGTCGGATGAACTAATGAACAGGACATTTTGCAGTAGAAGAGTTTTTGAGGGGTACGTTGCACTTGCTAGCAGATAGCGCATACTATGTAAGCCACCACGCTGTAAGTTCGTTCTGCAAGCCTAAAGGCCACAAAAGGGCGAGTGGGAGCGAAGACAAACGAAGCCTTCTCCCCCCCTTCTAGAATGACTACTATGTACGGAGCAGTTGTCTAAATAAGACAGGCCGAGCTAAGCGCCAACAGGGAAACGGTTAGGCTTTCTCGTAAGAGGAAAGATGTGCAGAGGGCTGCCATACTATCTTACTCTGTATGTATGCCATTCGCGACGTCAGAGGTGCTTCTGTTGTGAAACGGAGCTGTCGCCACGGCAGGGAGGGACTTTCACAGCAGAGGGAGGACATGACGACACGCCATACGGAACACGAGTATCGTTACTTGTATCTTCCATAGCACACAGTAAGCGTCGGCGTCGGCGTCTTGGGTTGCGTCGCAGGTGATGCAATCTCTTCGACTAGAGGCGGATGTGACCACAATTTCCTTTCTGACATGAGCCGCAGACGGGAAATATGACATGTCCTCTGCCATACAGCAGCCCCTCTGGCTGTGGTCCTATCTGAATCCGAGACGTGTACGCTGTAAGTTCGTACGTCCCACTCCATACCTGAAGCTTGCCAAGCCAGAAGCTCGGATTCTTTGCTGCCGCGCCGACATTACACGCACGCAGGCACTAAAATCTGACAGCCATCCCCGTCCTCGCGTGGCCTGCCTGCTGAAGAGAGAGAGCCTCCGGTTCTTCCGTCTTAGTGGCTACCCCCGGCAGCCAGTGGGCGGACAGGAATTCGATCCTGTGCTGCGACAGGCTGGCGGCTTCGTATCTCCGTGCAGGAAGAGAGCCAAGGAAACGCTAGGATGTCGTCCAGAGACGAGATTGGACTTGACGGTCTCGGCCAGCGGGCCACAAGATAAGATACCTACTCCGTAAAACGTAGGCGAAAGGCAAGGATCCCTGCTAGGCCAGATTGAGTTCAATGCCTGAAGAGACAGGGTTTGTGCATGGATCATTGCTCGCACGGGCGACAAGCTGTAGCTTGGCAGTGCTCTAAAGGGCGCCAAAAACACAAATAGCAGTACTATTTGCAGACCAAGTAATAGCTCGATGAGCACTCCGTAATTACTCCCTACTACAGGCTGCTTCATACCGATGCCAGAATAGGTATTGTCTTCGGCTTGTCGCAGATCGCGTCTAGAGTCAGCTCCGTTGCATTACGTTGCTGACGTTACTACTCTGTATGTACACAGCTGAAACCCCTGCAAAAGCCCTCATCGATTCATACTGGACATGCTGACATGTTGCGATGTCGGGCGTCTCCGCGAAACGTGCTACTTTTGGCGGTCTCCAGATGTGTAGATCTGATCTGGGCGTTGCTGTTGAAACGCACAGCATCCTGGAAGAGAAGCGATCGTGTACGCCGTATCTTACGATGTTCGTACTCGTATCTGCTTCATCTGCTGGAAATTCTACGAGCAGATCTCCGCCCCGACCGACGCTAACAAACCGTTGAAAATTGGGTTCCTTGCTCGGAGCGTGGAAGTCGCCTACTAGTACTTCATATCCTTCGTAATCGTCAAAATCATACCAAATTGGACAGCTTCATACCAGACAAAAGAGGAAATTTACGGGGAGTTGGTGGTCACATGACCCATGACTAAGATGTCCCAGACTAGGGCTTTGGCTTTGATACACGTTTGTGTACGAAGAAATGGACAATGCAGATCTCGTCGCGTGGCGCATGGTAGCGGCCGTGCTCTCTTCGAGGTGGAACGAGTTCCGCACATCGACCCGGCACTGCATTTGGGAGCCATAGAGACGACACGGAGCCCTGCTGCAGACAATGCCTTCTCTGCGCTTCACATGCAAACATGCAAACAGATCTCGGCTACACTCCACACGGAAGGCTGGAGAAAGAGGGGAAATGATGGCACTGATGTGTCAAGCAGTCTTTTGGAATCAGTCGACCATAGCCGCCGTACTTGTACTGAGTAGTAATTCGTAAGATACATACGTCGTAGTACGTGGATTGGGCATCAATGCCGATGTCGATCAATGCCTTATTCTTCTTTCCGCGTTATCGCTTCTTTTGCCGTCGCACCTCTTCACCGCGGCGGCTGGCAGCCTCAGACACGGCAACTGAGACGAGCAGTCGACGTATGAGGCAAAGGGGTTGGCAGCAATAACTGGCCAGCTTTTTTTTCTTTTTTTTTCTTTTTTTTTCTTTTTTTTTCTTTTTTTTTCTTTTTTTTCTCTTTTTTCTCTTTTTCTCTCTTTTTCTTGGTCTCGCTCTCTTCTGTGACAGGGGAACGGTACGATTGTACCGTATTTGCACGCTGTTCAATACTGTGCATTTGGTTCCCTCCCCCTTGCACGGCGCCAGGGGATACATACTAGATACGTCGTAGTAATGGAGTAGCAGTACGACTCTTTGTTGTGGAGCGAGCCGGGGTGTTGAGAGGAGCTCATCGGCCACGCTGGGCTATGACAGAGAAGACGCCTCTAACGGGTTCCGTTCTGGTGAGGAGGCATTTTCGGCTGGCCAATGGGGAGTCTGCAGAGGGAATTCCACTTGCTCCAACGAGAAGGTGTGGCGGCCGTTGTGAGTGGTTGATGCTGTAAAGGCGTTGCAGGACCGAGGAACATGGGCTATGACCGGTCTGCCCCAATCAAGACGGCCGGGCTGTTCAGCCGGACCAGCGAGCAGCAGACGCGCGACAGTGCCCGTGGCCACTCACATGGCTGCATGGCTCTGCTGGTGTGCCGTGACCGGCCTGTGCCTTGGTGCCGGGATCTCTGTCGCTACTCCGTATTGTCTGTTTATTTTCCGCAGGCGGCTGGAAATGAGGTGAGCGCGGCCTCGACGAGTAAATGGCCTTGGCCTTGCTTGGCTGATGACTAGATGCTCGTGAAGGAGGAATGGCTACCTGCCGGATTGGTTCACCAGGGTGAAAAGTCTGGGTCCAGGGGCTCCTGCCCAGGATGGGAAGTTGCCCCTTCTTCAGAAAAAAGTAGGGGGTCCACTTTGCTAACCATGTTCCCGGTCCCATTCCCCTCGATCGACAGAAAGAGACACAATGCCGCCTGGGAACGGAAGGGTACTGTAAAGGGACTGCGAGAGAGAAGACCCCGGCAAGTGACTAGACACTGTCGCGTTCGTGCCTCTCATCGTTCTGGCCAACTCCTGTATCGCACACGGTACACATGCTTCTTGTAGTATAATATACAGCTGGGTCCGTTCGCCGCTGCCGTTCCTGGCCACTCCCTCCCTGCTTCCTAAACTGGACTTGGACCTGTACTGCTTTCTGTCTTCCTTTTTCTCGTCCTTCATTTTTCCTGCCTCTTTTTTCGGCGAGACTTCTCCTTGCTTCCACTCCTCTTTTGTCTCGGCTGCTCGTCGTGGATTTGCAGGCCAACCTTGTCGACCGCACCAGCACCCCGACCGCATCCTCGATCGGCTTACATATACGTGCGACGCACATCATCCTACGACGTACTCTGTACAGTACCACACACCTGTCCTAGGCTTCGCCGCTCTTTTGTCCTACAGCTTTCCCTGCCTATAACGCATATCGTATAACGCATAACGCATATCCGCCCGCTACTGCGCCTCTTCCAAGCCCGACTCGCCCTGCGGACACGACCTCACCGCCACCAAACGTCTCGTTTCTTCAGCTCGTCAGCGTCGGACGACTCCGTCGGATTCGCCTCCACCCCAAAGGCGGCTGCGCCTGTGCAGCAGGAATAGTCAGCCACTGCGCATTCTCGACCTCCTCTCGACCGTTTATAAGGACGAGAGACACAGTCGTCCCCGGGGCTTTCGCCTGTGACGTGGCCATTGACGCGATGGACCACACATTCGCTCTCGCTGAGAGAGCGGCATGCATTTCGCCCTTCTTGCTGGCGTCCGATTTCGGAAACTCCACCGGCTGTAAGTCGACCGGAATGTGCTCCGATGTGAGGCCAGCCAGCCCAGCTTCTAACCCATGCCCGAATGCAGACACCAATGGCCGGTTATGCTCGAACCTGACGGGCGTGATGTGCTGTCTGCCGTGTCCGTTTACCGAATGGGTGTACCCCGACAACTTCAGCCAGATGACAGCTGCGGCCGAATGGATTGCCGTCGTCAGCACCATCTGCTGTGTGGCGCTGCTGCTGTCGTGGGCCTTGCTTCCGGTCGAGAAGACGCACCGGCACTACCTCAGCATCTGCCTGACGACCGGCGTGCTTTTGTTGAGCGTATGTTGACGTTCCGTGGCTCTCGCAGCTCTGCACCGGTTGGTTTCTTGACTGACAGAACAGCTTGGCTTTGTCATTCCGCTGGCGGGCCATCCAGAGCAGTGTGCCGACGCAATCACACCCAACGGCATGAAGTCCAGCAGCATATGCGGCGCGTCCGGCCTCATCCTCATCCTCGGCGGCTGGTCCAGCGTGGTGTGGGTGTTTCTGCGGTCCATGTCTCTGCACCTGCAGATCTGCTGGCAGGTGGTCGTCGGCCGCAGCTTCATGTGGTTTGCCCTGGCCGTGGGTTGGGGCATCCCGATTCTGGGTACCATCCTGGCTGCCGTCCTCAGCGGTGTATCCTTCCGTCTGGGCGCGACCTGCCACATCAACCACAAGAACAGCTTGGCCGACCTGTGGATCCCGCTGCTCGTGTTTGCCGGCCTGGCCATTGTCATCCAGCTCTTCACCTTTGCCTACTGCATCAAGGTGTACCTGGCGTCGCTGTCGGACAACGCGGCCTCGACGGAGGGCTCGGGCCTGCCGTCGTATTCCAACAGCATCCGCACGATGACGCCGCGTCAGGCGTACCGCCGTGTGCGCCGCGTCATCCAGCTGCAGTGGCGGGGCATCGCGATCGTGCTCATCATCTGCGTCGACGTCATCTTCTTCAGCGTCGTCTTTGTCTTCCAGGACAACACCGTAGTCCGCCTAGCACGCAAGCCGTCCATTGCAGTGAACTGGCTGGTGTGCCTGGTCGAGAACGAGGGCAAGAAGGAGCCGTGCCTGTACTTGGCAGGGCCGCTCACGGTGAAGAAGTCGACCGTCGGTGCCGTTCTCTTTCTGCTGGCAGTAAGCACAACCTTGCCTCATCGCCCCTGGCTGTCACTGACCTCTCTCTAGATGAACGGCTTGTGGCTGGTGGTCTTGCTGGGCCGTTGGTCCATTGTAACCGGCTGGGTAGATCTGTTCATGCAGAACAAGCAGCGCGAGTTCGTCTCCGTAGATGCACGGCTTGACGACCTCAAAAAAGATACACGTTCGTACGAGATGCTCTCTCGGGGTGCCTCCTCATCGGGGCATTCCATGGTAAAGGGCAATAGCATAATAACCTCCATCGATCCTACCACAGGCTCAGCACCGGTACCAGTACCAGCACCCGTATCGGTACCAATATCGGCATGGAAGATGCCCCGGTCTACAGACAATCCAGACTCGCAGAGATCGCCAGGCTCGCCTACACCGTTGGTGGGCAGGGGCGCTCTGGCCAGTCTGGGAGAAGAAGGCAGGCCAGCAGTCCCTGCTTTGGCCCGTGTTGAGCGCTCCACCAGCATTACGGGCGGCTCCAGTGGTCGACGCACGCCGGACTATTTCGGTCAGACGGCCCGCTACAATGCGCCGTCACGGTCGTTCTCGAGCCCGCGGCCACCCAACACATCGCTGTCGTCTATCCGGTGGGACGCCCAGGAGACGTTTGCGCCGTCAAGAACGGCAAGATCGCCACCACCACGAACACACACGACGCGCAGTCCCAGCCAAGACACGTCGCGAACCGAGCTCGAAAACCGGCATCCGCTGGGTATGAACCGGATTTGAGGAGACGATGGCAGACGGCCGGGCAAAAAAGACGAAACGAAGACGAATGAAAACCGAGAGCGAGAGGCGCGAAAGTACTAGAAGAAAGAGTCATCGGCACTACTATACCCTCATACCCCCCCTTCAGCAAAAAGTGTACGAGATTTAGACGACATGGGATGTGCTGGCAAGCAGCTAGCAGCATGCGAGCAAAGAGCAGTAGAACGGTGGACCGACCTGTCAGCATCCGGCAGGATACCGGGCCTAGCTTGTGACTACAAGACGGATTTTGTTCTCATACTTTGGATTGTGCGTCTATGCATGTGATAACGGACATTGGATAAGCGACGACACAGCGAATGTTTATATGTTGGACTATGTGTGTTCAAGAGTAATTAGGTCATGTTGTTTATACTATGTGATGTGTACCAGTCACGGGATGTGCAAGTGTTGGTTGTCAGCATGTCAGAATGCAGAATGCTGACTTGGCCCACGTCTCAACCCCAACAGCGACAAACAACAAGCACACGACTGCATGATGTACAGAAAGACCAGGCGGAGGCTACTTCTGCTGGCAGTGCTGCTGCTGGGGAGCTTCTTGGGCTACGTGTGGATGGCGGAAGCGAGGCTGTCAGCGCCGTGGAAGCCAGACGACGGGGCGCAGCAGTTTGCACAGCGACCGATGGCGATGCCGAACAACGAATCATGGATCGGAGAGTACGTGCTGCCGCTTCAGACACAGGGACGAGACATTGTGGACGGAGAGCAACGGCGATTCCGGCTGCGGGCAGTCAACTGGTATGGGGCCAGCGACAAGGACTTTGTGGTGGGCGGACTGGATGTGCAGCACCGAGCGACGATTGCGCAGACGATCAGACAGCTGGGCTTCAACACGGTGCGGCTGCCGTACTCGGACGAGCTGGTGATGGCGAACCCGGTGATCAGGGCGGAGCGGGTGGCCGCGAACGCGGATCTAGCAGGCCAGCGGGCACTGGACGTGTTTGTGGCAACAGTGGACGCTCTGACAGACGCCGGGCTGGCGGTCATGGTCAACAACCATATCACAGCGGCGCAGTGGTGCTGCGGGGCGAATCCGTGTGATGCTGGATGGGCGAACGAGGGGGGCTGGTATTCCTGGAGCTGTCGGGTGAGACAGACGGAGGAGGCATGGATGGCACACTGGGAGACGGTCATGGCCCGGCTGGTGGACAACGAGCGGGTGATTGGGGCGGACCTGCGCAACGAGGTGCGCGGACTGTGGGGGACGATGTCGTGGGATCGCTGGGCGACGGCGGCCGAGCGCTGTGGCAACCGGCTGCTGGCCCTGAACCCGGCCTGGCTGGTCGTCGTGGGGGGCACCGGGTCGGGCAACGACCTGAGCGGCGTGGCTGGCCGTCCGGTGCGGCTCCGGGTTGGCCAGCGTGTCGTCTACTCCGTTCATGTGTATGGTTGGTCTGGTTGGGGCAGTCTGGGCGGCCGTTTCGTCCAGCGGTCCTACCGCTCGTTTGCGGCAGCCATGCGGTCGGCCTGGGCCTATCTTCTCGAGGCCGGGCCCGGAGAGCAGGCGCCCGTGTGGGTGGCCGAGTTTGGTGCCCCCCATCGGCCGTCAGCTGGCGATGCTCGCTACTGGCGACATCTGTTGCGGTTTCTGGCCGCTGTTGAGGCCGACTTTGGCTACTGGGCCGTCAATCCACGCAAGCCCGACGGCAGTGAGGAGACCTACGGGCTGGTGGGCGACGACTGGCTGACGCCGGTGCTGGACTACCGCATGGGGGATTTGTTCAGTGTACATACGAGTACGAGGTATAACTCGTAGATGATATATCACCCGTTTGTGGCTGTGTTGTGGCTTTTGCGCTTTTGCGGCTTTTGTGGCTTTGCGCCTGGACAATTCATTGTGGTGGATACGTCATTAGCGCCTACAGCTGTCGCTCCTTCCCCGCAGCAGTACTTCGTACCTGCTTCGCGAATGCTTTGTTACGAGCAGCCGAGAAAAGGTTGTTTATGCTTCCGTTTCTTTCACAGCCTCCATCTTCACCTCACAGTCACCCCGTTTGCAGCACGCGACACACATAGCTCTCAGGCCCCGGGCGCTTATCTCCTTTCACCTTTACATGCTCGTACCGAGTCATCGTATCACATAGTATTATCTTTGATTATTGGCCCTAATCACCCTTCTCCACCAACGCCTTCTCCATCCTAACTCTGCTCTGATCGATGCGTATCCCGGCTGTCGACTCGCTGCTGTCGCTGCCGCCCGACCGCCGCCGGTACCTCTGACACCTCCGCCCACACTGTCTTCATTGGAAATGGCCAGCCAGGCGCCGAAGGAACTAGCATTCGCCGGACCTGGCGACCTGTACCGGTCTTCGCACGCCGCGTCTCGTCCGACGGGCGATGTCGAGTGTGTCTGGGTCAACGCGTCCTGCGGCGTGCAGACGTTGCAAAGCAGGGTATGACCTCACTTTTTGGGGTTTCTCTCTCCCTCATACCTCGGGTTGCCTCCTGATAGTCTTTAGTTTGGCTCCGCCGCGAGAGAAGTGATATACTCCAGACTGGAGAAATACATGGACTTTGAGGACGAAAACGAAGGGAGTGGTGACAACGAAAACTGGGACGGCGAGGGCGAATCCGAAGAGGACGAAGCCAGTGAATACGACGAGGATGAGGACGGGGGCGAACACGGGTATGACGATGACGATGACAGCGAGGACGATGACGACCACGATAGCGGAATCGAAAACGAAAACGCTGCCCACAGCGACGAGGACTACGACAGCAGTGAGATGGGTGGGACGGCGAACGGCCCCTTGCAGAATCAAGGCAGCATGAGCAACCCGTTGACCCAGGCCACTATGTCGAGTCCGCAGAACATGGAAAATTCATGGCACCCCGTGTCTGACAGCCTGGGAACCGATGTGGCCACTGATACTGACTATCCCGGCCTCTTGTCTTCCGGCATGACCGGAACGGCTGGCCCCAGTGGCTCCGGTGGCTCCGGTCAGGCCGCGACGTTGAAGGAGTGTGAGCCTCTGCACGGCACCAACATCCCACGCGTTGCCCGCGCTCGGGTGAACCTGACCGTCCTGTCCCAGCGTTACAATGTACGTGTTCCCACCGCCGGAGCGTCAGTGTGTCCTGCTGGCTGCTAACCAAGCAACCCAGCTCTACTTTGCCGTGTACCAGGACAAAATCCATGTCTACCGGCCACAGCCAGCCCCCGAGATCCTGCGTGGCCCCCAACTGATCCTCTGTCCGGGGCCCAGCAGCGCTGCCCGGACGATTGGCGGCTACATCGATCCCAAATTTCCCCACCAGGCGAACCACGTCATCGTCGGCGACCTGGGCCACCAGGAGATCCTCCTGCTGGGCTATGACGACGGCGACGCCATCGCCTACTACACCCACCACATCTGCGACTACCTTGAGCGCCGCGCACGCCATCCGCGCCGTCGGCCGCAGCAGCAGCAGCAACAGCGATCGCTCAAGAAGCCCAGGCCCTTCTTTCACCAGACGGTCGGCATGTCCGCCTGGGGCCTGGCCATCCACGCCAAGTCGCGCCTGATCGCCGTCAGCTCCAACCTGTTTGAGGTCAACGTCTTTGCCTTTGCCCTCTATCCGGCGCCGTCTCGCTCTGCAGCCTCCGCCGGTCGCTCGAGCGAGTTCCATCGGCCACAGGCCGTGTCCGCTGACGGTCAGCCGACGTCCGACCTAGAGTTGCTCCGTCTGCTCCGTCTGCGCGATCGCAACTGGCGCATCCTCCTCCCTCTTGGGGCTTCCGGTCACAACATGCCGTGCATTTCCTTTATCGATGATGCCAACGGGGACGCCGAGAAAGTGATCGGAGTGGATATCCACGGTAATGCCTGGTTTCTCGATCTCTGGAAAGTCGGTGTGAACCGCGCTCTCGTTCTTCTTCCTCCGGCTCGGGGCGAGTGCGTTGTCCCCCCCATCTGCGCTTGGCTGCCCCATGCTGACATCGTTTACCCCCTTACAGTCGACCCATTGGCTGGGGAATTCTACCTCTTCCCGCAAAGTCGTTTGTCAAGTCGAAGCGAATGCCGCCCATGTCAGTCCAGAAAACGGGCGCCTCTTTAAACTTTACAAGCGAAAACGACCCGTCCGGTCCAGCAAGTCAGAGGCCCATCAGCGACAGCCAAGCCAACAAGGAGGCCGAGGAGGAGCCAGACTCTGACGACGAAAGCTGGGGGGAGGACAGCTCGGATGACCACGACGCGGGCCTGTCTGTGGACGAATATACCTCGTTTTCCGGCGGCAAGGTCAACGACGGGTCCGAATACGACTCCGGCAGCGGGCAGGAAAGCGGCACGGCCGACAGCAGCAGTAGCAGCAACATATCCAGTCGCCACCGGCACAACCGCGGACGCTACGGTGCCGAGGAACAGCATCACAGGCATAACTTCCACCTCGGATCGGTCATCTGCCCCAGCCTGTCGCTGGCATGGCCCGACCTCTCGACGACGAAACTGGTCACCATCCTCCGGTGCGCGCCGCAGAGACAGAGGCTGGTCAAGGACATGATGCTCACGGGTTCGGAGAAAGTGCCGGAGCTGCTGCATATGGCGGAGCAGATGTCGATCCTGCGGACCTTTGGTGTGGAGGCGGAACTGTTCACCACGGGCATGGATAGGTCCTGGGGCGTTTTTCTTAATAAGCTAATGGAAGCCCCGGTGACGACAAACTATGTGTGGGACATGAATGCCAATTTTCACCGGCTCAGCCTGCTCGAGAGCATTCCGGAGATCGGGGTGGTGATTGTCGGCGGCATGTTTGGGCGCGTGGCCGTGCTGCGGCTGATTCGAGGCAGCCGGTCGTCCAGAGGTTCGGACAACGGCAGCGCGCAGCGGCTGAAGCGCTGCTTCCGCACGGAATGGGTCCTGCCGCGGAACGTGGAGGAGAAAAAGAAGCTGCGGCCGCCGTGCTGTCTGCTGGGCATTGCAGTGTCACCGATGCCCGAAGCTGGCGCCGGCATGTGGGACCTTGTCAGCAGCACAAAGAGGCGACAACAAGAAGCCAAGCCGCCGCCGCGCTGGCGGCTCATGCTGCACTACATGGACCACAGTGTTCTGCAGTACTACATTGAAGAGAGGAGCCTGGGACGGCGACGGCAGATCCGTCTGTCCTCTTAGCCGCAGAGATGGCGATTGAGCAGGTGTTTTGTTATCGCGTGCAAGGTTGAAAGTATGATACCCATTATTGAGAAGACCTAATCAAATTGTGCTATGACTATGCAATGGAGGAATGACGGCTGTGTGGTGAACGGAGGAGAGAGGGGGGAGAAAGAAGAAAGAAGAAGAAAGGAGGAGGAACAGGAGGAGGAACGGAAGAAGAAGAAAGAAGAAGAAAAAAGGGTGAAGCCCAACTGCGTGTGCAGACCAGAACGAAACAGGAAACGAAGTGACGGGACCAGAACAAGCTAGAGCGCAAACATCGACATCACCCGGCCTCTCGCGCGCGCTTGGGACTGCGATCTGACGAGGGCCAGATGGCGGATCGGTGGCGCTTAGATCCGGCTGCAAGCGATGACGAAGAGCCGGTGGCAGTTTGGTGGAGGGTCTGCAAGAGTGGTGGCGAGCTGTGGCTGTTGTCGTCGTCGTCATCTTCGTCTTGGTCATCCTCTCCCTCGGTATCATCCTCCACCCGAAAAGCGCGCATCTGCAGGAGGATGGCCTCAAGCTGACGCATGTATGGCTGGCGATAGCCGTTGACCTGGATGCGGCGGTGGATGCGCTCGAGCTGCGTGCGGAACTGGACCTGGTCGCAGAGCAGCTGCAGTTCGTCGAGGAGGAAGAAGGCGGGCTCTGGTTCGGGCTCAGAGGCAGCCTCAGTGACAGACATGCCGCCAGCATTGCCAATCAGGCGCTGGTACAGGTTCCGGTCGTCCTGGGTCGGACCGGTGTGGACGTCTCGGTTGTGGTGGAAGACGAGGGTGTTGAAGATCCAGAGGAGAGCACGACAGGCACTGGCGCGGTGACGGTGATGTTGGTGTTGCGGCTGTTCGAGCAAGATGCGGATCTGCTGGACGGCATGGCGGACGTGTCGGGCTGCCCAGGCCACGGTGACCTGCTCCGAGGCCAGAGTGGAAGCTGGGGTCGACAGGATATCGAGGACGTGTTCGACACGCTGCTGAATCTTGCGAAAGGGGTCGCGAGCCTTGTCGGAGGGCGAGAGCAGCTGGAGGAAGAGGCCGAAGAACTCGTCGTTGGACAGTAGTAGTCGCAAGACAGTTTGCTGGAGGTCGACGAGACAACGTGGCTGGGAGGCGGAGGTGGAGGTGTTGGAGACGCCACCCTCCATTTGCATCCGACTCTTCCTCTTCCCTCCCCACAACATCTGTCGCAGCTGCTGCGATCCGACATCAAAGAGGTCCGGGGCAAACGCATCGACGCCGACATGATCACGCACGCCAGCAAGAGCGGCCAGGATTTCACGGGCCTCACGAACGCGGTGGCCGTCGGGGTGACGACGAACGGGCGGACCAGAACGGCAGTGGAGTGTGCGGGCGAGGACGTCAATGTGGAAGTCGGCGATACGGCTGTGGGCACGGGCGCCGGCGAGAGCATGCGGGAAGCCGTGAGCATCGAGCACGAGGGGCTGGTCATGGTCATCATGTTGGATGGTCTGGCGAGCAATCTGGTCCATCAGCCAGACGAGATGACGACATGGCTGGGCGGCCGATTCGGTGCAGTTGCAGCTTGGCTGTGGGATCCGACTGTTGGGCGAACCGATGCGAATCGTTCGTGGCACTACTTCACGCAGCTGGAACGCATAAACGTCCGGATCGTTGCTGATGCCACACCACTCGACCACAATTGACGGCGTCTCCTCGGGTGCTGGCTGTCGGAAGAGCTCGCGGATCAGCTCCTGCGTCTCGTCGTCGAGTCCGTCTACGTCGTACAGCAGACTGGTCATGGGCGAACGGATGGGGCCTTGGTCATTGTCATCGTCGTTGTCATCGTCTTGGTCATCTTCATCTTCATCTTCACCGGCAGTCTCGCCCGCCCTCCACTGATCTGCCAAATACCTCTCTTCACCATGTCTTTGTGAGCGAGTGACCGGCACCATATTCAGCGAGAGCTTTTCGAGCCTATCCGTGGGTGGATGCATTGATATGGAAGCAGAACAGAAGCAGAACAGAGCAGAAGCAGAGCCAGACGGGCAATAAATAGGAGCGGCATCCAGTCCCTTTCCGGCTTGCTTCTGTACCGGTGCCTGAACGAAGATCGCCAGGAAAGACAAGCTTCACATTCCTTTTTGATAGCTCGGGTGAGCTCTAGCTCCTTCAGACCACAAACGAGGCCAGGCATATCGACTACCCCCACTTGCAAGCCCCAAAGGAACACAGCTGGGGACCGCACAATCGTCACCGACCCAGAAGGACAGCCTCACCCCTTTGTCAGCTTGTGGTTACACTCTTCGACGGAAGAAGGAGCGGAAAGGTCGGTCATCAGACCAGAGGGTGGCCTCGCTTCCCATTTCTCGCTACTGCTGCAACCTGCCAAGGCTCCATCGGCAGACAGAGGGGGCCATTGACGACTGTTCGGGGTCAAGTCCTGCCGAATATCCCGTCCGAACAGGAGTCCTAGTTCGTCGTCCTGGTCCACTGCTACCAACAGCACGGGATAAGATCCACTCGGCGGTCTGCATTCGAAATACTGGAGGTGTGGAGAGAACTGTGAGTGGACAAGAAGGGCCAGAGGGAGAGGACATGGTGAAGAAGATGGAAAAACGAGAGGATTGACAGGGAAGACAAGGATGACAAGGATGATGGAGGAGATGAGAAAGAAGAGGTCTCAGCCTCGGCAGAAGAAATGGGCAAGCGCAAAAGGGC
The DNA here is from genome assembly GCA_019925595.1 of Grosmannia huntii. NCBI lineage: Eukaryota > Fungi > Ascomycota > Sordariomycetes > Ophiostomatales > Ophiostomataceae > Grosmannia > Grosmannia huntii. The sequence continues at coordinate 155,349 of JADHKJ010000016.1, forward strand.
CGCAGCAAGCTCCATGGACCATCCGCCAATATGTCGTTGTGGTCGAGTTACGCGGCCGTCGAAGTGGGCGCATCTTGTCTTCATGGAGATGCGATGTCTATGTCGGCGGCTAACGTTCTGTCTTGTGATTGGCTGCAGAGGGGAGAACGCGCCGGCAGTGCCCATTGGCCCACGGCCGCAAGGGTGGGTCAGAGGAGCTTCCCAAGGCTCAGCCTCCCGCAGCGCTAACGCGGCACCGGCCGTCCAATCAAACCGTCCAAGACGAGAGGCCCGTTCTCGCGGCCCATTTCCACCGCTCGTCTCTCGCGTCTCTCGTTTACGCCCTTGACGCTTTTACGCTTGCCGCATCCAGGGCTGGCCGTTGGGACCGGCCGCTTTCCATCCTGCAGACACTGCTCCGGTTGTCGGAACGGCCCTGTCTGCTTCTGCTTTGGGAAGCAGGCATCGAAGGACTGTCAACTCCCAGGCAAACATGATGTCCAACGGCCGGGAAAATGAACTGCTAACCGCCGGTGCTACTGTCGGTCGGTTGTTGGCCCTGCCTCACGCAACACATCCTTGCTCGACCGTCGCTCGACCGGTCCATAATCAGGCTGAGCAGATAACGCATTGATTGAAACAATACACCACGTATTCCAGGCAGCCGGCAGATATTCAACCAAAATCAAAGCAAACCTCGTCCTCTCCCCATTACCATGTCCATGTGATCAAGCCCACGACAGCATGTGTGATAAAGTGACTTTGTAACCGAGTAGAAACAGAACAAGGCGAGCATCGACACATACCCATTCCACCCAACGCCAATGTGCTAGAGCCCGAAACATCAAAATAGAAACGTGCAACCACTATCCTCCAGCTTTGACCGTCAGCCTCCCCTCTCTCCCGCATTCGTTTGTAAACCCCGTAAACGCCACGGCAATCGCCAAAGGATAGTGCGCGGTGAAGATGTAGTCATAAAGAAAGTCGGTCGTAATTCGTCATTAGATCAAACAAAGAGGACTCGCCTACTGCAGGCCTGAGATCTTGCGCTGTGCCGACGCCATGGCCGCGACCGACGGCATGTTGCCGGCACTGCCAACGCGGCCGCTCGTCTTGCGAATGCCCACGGGCTGTGCACTGGCCATCTTCTTGGTCGACGCGCTGGCCGTCCGCTCCGAGCTGCGCACCTTGGCCACCACGACCGACGCCGAGCTCGCGCGCTGGCCCTCGTGGCTGTGGATCGACTTAACTCGCTGTATGGCCGAGCCGATGTTCTCCGCGTCGTTGGACGCGTCGTTCTCCAGGGCTGCTGCCAGGATCGCTGCTGTGCTGTGGCTGGCGGACCGCGCTTTGCGGTGTCGTGCAGAGGCATCGGGCGACGAGAGTGTGGTGGTAGTGGTTGTCGTCGTCTTGCGGTGTGCACGCATCCGCAGATACACTTCCTCTTCCGAGTCCGCACTGCGGCTGTCGCCGCTCGACTGATGGCCGTCCTTGCCCTTTTTAGCTTGCTCGACGACGGCGTACAGCTCCGCCTCCTCGTCCTCGTGCACCACCGTTTCCGTCTCCTCCTTGACCGTGGACGTGTAGTTGGCCTTGCTGCGTGGGTATGGATGGTGCCGGTCTGCCCGGGCGGCCTTGCGCGGTTGTCCTGGCGTCGGTGCCGGCAGATAGTCCTCCTGGGCCGCATTCGTGCGCTCCTGATCCATCTCGCTGAGCGGTGAGCGGCCCGAGACATTGCGGTTGGGCGGCGTCGAAGCCGGCGCCTGGTGATGGGCTGACCGGCCCAGACTGGCCTTTTGCGTCGCGCGAATCGGCGTGCTGGGCAGGTTGCCAGCTGCTCCAGCAGATGTGGCCGCAGCAGCGGCAGCAAACTCCCGACGCAGCTTGCGCTCGATCCGCTCCTCGACCCACCACTCGCGGAAGATGCCTTGGTTCAGGTGCAGCCAGTGCTGCTGTGGGCCAACTACCATGCCTGGCCGCATGAAGCGCATATACGAGATGATCTCGTTGGCCGTGAAGCCGTGGCGGTAGATCAGGTAGGCCCCGATCAGACAGCCGGTTCGTCCCAGTCCAGCCTTGCAGTGCACGGCAATGTTCTTCTTGCGCACGTTGATCATCTCGTGGGCCAGGCGGACAAACTTGCGGACTGTCGACATGGGCGGACACGTGCCGTCGTCAAAGATCATGTCGAGGTGCTGGATGCCCAGAGCCTCAAAGTACGACGGCGAGTAGAGGGCCGAGTTGAGCCGGACGACGAGCCCAATGTTGCGCTCCGAGAAATGCCGGAGCACGTTCTTGAAGGGCTGCGGCAGCGTCAGGTGTGCGTCCACGGCGTCCAGCGTCCGTGGAAGCTCGTCGTACAGCTCTGACGTCTCCGTGATCCGGGCCTCAGGGCTGTGCTGCGGCGACGCAAAGGCCAAAAAGTTGGGTGTGATCCAGTTGAAGTCGCCGTGTTCCACCCGCTCAAACGTCTCGTACTCGTCCAGATCGAAGCTGTCGAGCACGCAGCAGCCCACCTCCTTGGCCTTCCAGACGCCGTACACAATGTCCTGCACCGTGATCCCGTAGTCGGCCTGGCTGTAGCCGGCGTCGCGGAACGGCATCAGTGGCGGGTCGACCTGGGCAATGGGTGCCAGCGCCAGATGGGGCGGCCACGACTGGATTAGGACCATGTAGCAGGCCAGCAGACAGGATGCATTGGCCCGGCCTGGTGCGAGAGTTAGCAGGGGACAGGCGCAACAGCACGGACGCGACATACTTCGGGGGTCTGCTTTGCTCCAAAAGACCACTGGCCGTTGCTGGTTTTCCGTCGCTCCGAGAATCTCGTGGAAGTGCAGGGCAAAGCGGTACAGATGGCCGACATGCAGCGGGCCAAAGTCGTGGTGGAAAGCATTGTAGCGGAGACCGTCGTCGACGGTGAAGTAAAACGGCTCGCGACCAGACGACTTCAACGAGGCCGACGACTCGGACGCAGCACTTCTGTGTCTCCTGCTCGCCCTGGCCACGGTGTTGCCAAACGGGAAGAGTGTATACGCATCGGGTGGGCTCAGGTACGAAGCGAGATAAAGGCGGTCTGCCGAGGAAGAAAAACAGAGCCTGGTTAGCCGATGTTGCTCCTCGAGTCGTATGACGCAGAAGGCCGCTTACCCGGAAGATACTCGATGATCTGCCCCAAGTTGGGAGCTTTCGTGGACGGCGCCATTGCAGACGGAGAGGATGGAGATCGCGTGAAAAGAGGCGGGCGAGATCGTGAGGGAACAGACGGTAGAATGGTTGGACAACGAGGAATGGCTGCGTGGATGGTCGACTGCAGAGATGAAGAGGCCGAGGGGAAGAGACAACAACAATGCACCGAAGCAAAGACAGGCCGGCGAAGCAAAATAAATAAAGTCGAAGAGGATGAATGGAAAAGAGGAAGTTGATCTGGTCAGAGAGATGTGCGCACGCAGGTTTCGTATGCATTCTTGAACGGAATAATAAAGCCAGGCACTCTGTTTTTCGCCTTTATTCTTGGCTTATTTTTTATTCCTTTTTGTCCTTGTTATTTGTTGTCGTTTCTCCTGCGTTGCATTGCAGGCAAGGCAGCCAGGGGCCCCCCCTAATTCAGCCAATGGCCAGCCACTAACCACACTACGGCCAGTGGGCTGGGCCGCCATCATTCGTAACCACGGCAACCGCCACATCACTTCCGACGAAACTGCACTAGCACAGAACAGGCATCGCTGCCAACAAGGTTAGTCATCGGACGTGTTGCTATCGATTGCCCCGCTTCAGACAAAAGTTCGAACCCAGGAAAAGTCACCGAGGTCAACGGCGCAACAAGGCTCGATCACCCTGCCCTTCATACCGCTGCCATGGCTGCCGACCCAAGCTTTCCGTGCTCACTGTGAGCGGCTCCCCGTGTTTATTTGTTGTTGCTTTTTCTTCGGGCGCTGATCATCAGCCCGTTAGAGTCATTGATGTGCCGTTCCCTACAGCTCGACTGGCCAGCATTGCCTTGAAGGCACTGTCGGTTGACAAGGAACTCTCGCCGTCCGTTCGCCGCTCGTTCTCTGTCCGCGCTGCCGATGGCTCGGAGGACGTCAGGGATGACGACGGGAAGACTGTCCTGCGCACCGCCTATGAGGCTACCACGAATCGAATGCTGCGCGTCTCCGTCAACGCCTTCCTAGACCACGTCGGACTCGTAGTCGAAGTCATGGAGGGACTCGATGTGGACGTGCTTGCGGCCGGGGACAAGGCCGGCATGACACCCAACAGCCAGCCAGCCGTAGAAGCATGACGATGCGATGTAAAGGAACAGCAGACCGGCTTCCCATCGCCAGCGACACGCGTACGCAAGTCTGCACCAAAGATTGACTAGGCTTTTGGACAGCTTGAAGATACTGCCATTTGGCACAAATGTGGACATCCCTCGCAGAAAGTATGCAAAATAATATATCATGGCAAAATAGATCCTAGGCCGAAACAAGGCGGCAGGATATATATCTGGGGAATCATTGGAACATCCAAAGAGCCAAGCCGCTCTGTTCCTTACAAGCACCGCAAGCCAAACACCATATATCCAAAAAAACCCCAAATTCATAAACAATAACCGCTATGTTGTCAAATCATCATAATCCCTTGATCGCAGTGCTGGGCCGAGACTCGGCCGAGGCAGCCTCACGAGCCTCCACGTTCGCAATGGCACTCTGCAGTGCGCTGGTGAGGTCGACGTGGAACAACGGCCGGTTCAGACTGTGGATGGCGATACCCCGGATGCGGTGAGCCGACCGACCCTGCAGGTCCAGTTTCGGGTCGTCGTCGCCCGAGCCGCCTCCGTCACCACTGCTGCGCGCCTCTTCAATGTCCAAGGTCACTGTCTTGGCTGCGCTTGCAGTTGTCGACGTCAACGTCCGGCGCAGCTCATTTTCGCCGTCTTCCTCCTGCTTGTCGCCAGACGGGGCCACGCTGAAGATGCCTCGCCACCGCTGTTCTGGCGTATCCTGGTACTCAGTTGGGAAGCCAAAGCCAGCAGATATCAGGGCGCGCTTGCTCCAGCGGTTATTGATCGACGCAAAATGCCAGTCAACGTGCTCGGGAGCCGCATAGCGGTCCAGCTGGTTGCGCACATCGATGAGGGCCTGCACCGATGTGACATCCACAAAGTTGACCGAAGAGCAGTCGAGGATCACTGCCTTTAGGGTCGGCAAGTTTCTGTTGTACTCGGCCGCGTTTATGGCATTCAGATCGCCCTCCGCGATTTTCTTCAGCTGCCGCCGTGTCGGGCCAGGATCGTTCCATGGCCGGTCGCCAGGGCGGGGGAATGTCGTCAGATTGGTGAGCCGCGTGTGCTTGAAGACGTACTCCGACAGGTGCTCTAGCGAGTGCGATGCGTTGGGGTATGTGAAGCCCTCCATGAAGCGGTAAATGAAGACACCGGGGTAAGGGGACTGCAGGTCGACGTCCGGGTTAGATCCGTCTCTGTGGTCGAGTGGCAGGAAGACCGTACGCGCGGCCACTTCCATTTCCATATTCGGAATGGCGCCATACGGAGCCATCGCCTGGCGACTGTCCTGGCCGATAACCTGGTCTCCCAGAATAGACTGGACTTTGACGCGGCCCAGGAAGCTGCCCCGAGTCCGGAGAATGCGGTACAACAGCATGGCGGCCGAGATGCAGATGGTGCTGTAGATGCCATTCTCAATCGTGGTGAAGATGGTGACGAACACGCCCACAAAAAAGATGACCACCTCAAACGGGTTGACGCGCCAGAACTGGTAGACAACATCGGGCGGTGTGATCAGGTCGCCGACGGCATGAATGATCACCGCCGACAGAGTCGCGCTGGGAATGTAGAAGAAGACAGGCGGCAACGCGTAGATGGCAAGAAGAACCACCAAGGCCGTGATCACGCCCGCAAACGGCGTGCGCACACCAGCCTTGGCCTTGATGGCAGTGCGGCTGAACGAGCCGGTGGATGGGTAGCCGCCCAGGAAGGGCCCCAGGACGTTGGCCACGCCGATGGCGACCATCTCCTGAGAGGGGTTGATCGTGTAGTTGTTGACACGGCCAAAGGACTTGGAAATGGCAATGTGCTCGATGAGGAGGACAATGACAGTGGCGGGCAAGTCGCCCATGAAGCTGCGAATGATTTCCTCGTTCACAACGGGGACAGATGCGTTCTTGAAGCCTCGCGGCACTTTCTTAAGGATCTTGAAGAGCGGGTTCTTGCGGCGATGTCGGTTCACCAGCCAGCTGATCATGGTATACAGCAAGATGACAAAAACGGTGCGCAGCGTGGAGGCAAAAAAGATCATGCGCCGGTGCCTGGGGTAGCGCTTGGCGAAGAAGTTGCAGGCGAAGCGGATCAGATACAGCATGGTCAGCGCAGTCAGGCCCATGGCGGCGTCGATTTTCGTTTTCGGCAGGTACTTGAACGAGTTGATGATGACCTTGTACGTGGAAGCGCGCGTGTTGAAGCCGGATTCGCCCAACAGGCCGGCGACTTGGCCAGAGCAGATGCTGATGGCCGAGCCAGTCATGTAGGCAGAGAGGGAGGTCAGGGGAATGAGGTCGACAATCCAGCCGCAGCGTATGAGACCGATGAAGAGGACGATGGAGCCGGCAATTATGGAGAGGGCGGAGGCGATAACGTGACCAGGTACGTCAGGGAGTTTGACGGCTGCCTTTTCGACGATGGTGCCTGTCAGTGTGGACATGACGGCCACAGGCTGAGCTTTGGGTTAGCAAAAGCAGATGATTGGAAAAGGCAAATTGAAACAACACGTACGCCGATGGTGATGTCTTTCGAGGTCGCAAAAAACCAGTAGATCAGAACGCCCATAAAAGACGAATAAAGTCCGAATTGAGGGTCGACGTTTGCCAGGAGAGCATACGACATGCCCTGGGGAACGACGACGGCTCCAACAGTGATGCCTGTTTAATTTGTTAGAGATTGCGCGTTCGTCACAAGTCGTCGTGGCAGCTGGCGCGGACGAGAACAGGGACATACCCGCAACAAGGTCACCAATCAGCCATTGAGTGTTGTAGTGGCCAATCCACTGCAGGAAGGGGAAGAGCGAAACCACGTAATCCACAATTTGCTTCCCACTCGGAACCAGATCGCGTACCTCGTCAATGGTGCGTGGCGACTCCTCGACATAGTCGTTGTTGGAAAAGACAGACTCTCCTCGAGTCACTTCGTCCTGGTACTGAATGGGCGGTTGAAGCTTGATACCAAGGCCCTTTGCCAAGGCATGGCCAAGCTTGGTCGCTTTGGGTCCCGGCATGGTGACTGTAGGTAACAGTCAAGTGTCAGATACTCTGATGGTGCTGGCCCGTATCTTCAAATGAAGATTGGGGGAGGGGGAGGGAGGAAGGGAAGAGGGTGGTGCAAAGCTGACCTGTGTGCGTTGAATGGTAGGACACGGAGTCTAATATATACTCGTCCTCCGACGAGGACTAGCACATATGAAAGCAGCCCCAGAGTGGATATATCCAACGCCACGGTACCTCGATGTAGTGTGGGGAGAAGAGAGACAAGAGGGTGTGCCCGGGGGTGGGATTTGACCAGGGATTTCGGCGTACGCCGTAAGAAGACAAGAAGTCCGTGAAGACGTCTCGACTCGGTCACCTAAAATGGAGCTGACAAGGATCCAGAAGGGAGCAAGGAGGTTGCGCGTCAAAAGAAGCGATGTAGCAGAGACGACGCTGCAGGTGTTCCGATGAGAATCCTTGCAGGAGAGAAACAGTCGACGGAGGCTAGCAAAGACGCAATGCAACCAGCAGCCAGCAGCCAGCAGCCAGGGCCTGGCTTCTCAGAGCCCGAAAAGCACGTTCCGCTCAGCCTGATGCAGCAGCACCAGGATGCAAAAGAATTGTGTCAGCAGACGACAAGTGGTCACACAGGCGACTCGCAAAAACGGCAGCAGCAACCACGGCAGCGACGAGGGTGGATGGGAGTAGCTCCTTCCTTGGCCAGTGGCTTGCAGTACCAGCAGGTCCAGACTCGAGGGCAGGAGACTCGAAATGATGACAGAGGATGGCGGAATGGTGGAAGAGCGTCCAGGCCTCGCCTTTTGTTCGCCGCGTCGGCAACGGAGGGTGAAGACGCTGATGGCAGGACAACTCCAGTTTGTTAGCTCGCATTGCGCCATCGTGTAAGTGCTGGCCTAACAGGATTTTTCAACCTAGGGTGGTGATGTGTGCCCTTGTACCGATGTCCAAGAAGTACCTCTGGCCCCACATATCTTAGCTGGGACGCAAGTCTCTTACGTCAAAGAATACTTGGCACTGTCATTCGCCTCCATCACAAGCGAGTAGTCAGCCTGCATGTTGTGTATCTTTCACATACTCCGTACAGCTTGTGTAGCGGCTGAACTGGCAGCGACCACGCTTCACAGCATCGTCGGTCGGCTGAGCTGCTGAGCAGACCCCCCATGGTCACAACGGCCAGAACGAAGACCTCACGGAGTTTGACCCTTGCCGGCTCTACGGAGCATCTGCACTCCACCCACAACATGGCATTTGTTTCCCATACACGGCAGAGGCCCCCCAGCTCGCGGATTTTTCGACATTGGCGCCGCGTGCAAACTGGCCGGTTGCTCTACCACATTTCTGCCAGAAGCTGACAAAGTGAGACGCTCGTGCTTGTCTGCCTCGTGTAGGCCTTGGCCGTGCTTCTTGCGTCCCAATATGCAGCAGGTGCGCTACTTATCATGGCAACTAGACAGCTATGCGGGAATCTTATTGCTCGTATGCCGCTCGCCCAGCACTGGCTTTCGTCCGCTCGTCGTGCCATCCCCCCCTTCCCGTAGCGTCAAGTGTGTAAGTCGCCAATTGCGACTAACCCTTAATGGTCAGCCTAAGGCATCCAATCACAGAGCTCCAATCTTCTTGCGCCATCGAAGCTTCGATTGACATCATCTCGAGTGGGCTATTTGGTGGGACTAGAACTACGTATGCTACATAGTACATGTAAGCTCTCCTTCAGTCTACTCTTCTTGTCTTCCTATACGGAGTACTCGTAAGATGCCACCTTGCTAGCTTCACGGCCTATTGACGCCTCTTTTCTTCCTTTTTCCCCTGTCGTGCGTTGCGCCAAGCCGTTCGTGATCAGTTGCTCGTGAACTCATCTCTCGTTTCCCTGCCGCGGACACGCTGTCCTCCATCGGCCACACCCACCTTGTGCTTCTTCAGACCGACGGTACTGTCTAGCTCGTGCAAATTATGTTTATGCAATGCGACCTTGGCCTCCCGTTTTGGGCCGAAAGCTGTACTATACAGCTTGAAATTGGCATCGACAGTGAGCAGACAACAAACAAACCGGAATCTTTCAAATGCAGCGGGAGCTATGCAGTAAGTCGTAGTGCTGGAGCTGCACCCTTGTACATGCTCGCATTCCGTACGTGTCGGCAACTCCATGGGTGGTGGCCACCCCCTAGTCTCTCGTCTGTACGGAGTATACTATGTAAGGATGCAATTTGCACCTCTGCCGTCCCGCTGTTCTTACGAGCAGCCCGGCTAGAACAACGAGCAAATACGGAGAGCCACCCCTGATCCTTGGAAAGCACTCGAGTAATCTGCCGCCGTTTGGCTGCATTACGTTTATCTCTGATTCTGTGTGGGGGAAATTGGTCGCAAAAACAACGGCGTGAGATCGTCTCGAACGCCATTACGCGATTTGATTTTCCTTCCATTCATTTTGCTTGGCCCAAACCGAGCCGATGATGGAATGATATAGCCTACGGCTACCCGGAGATGTCCAAAGTGACACATTTCTATCATATTATAGTCTGCCAGTTCGAGGGTCCCGCGCTGCTCAAGTCCTTTCTAGCGGTCAGGTGATAAACTCCTCATCATAGACGAATCACTACGGCCTCTGTTTCGGGCGTCATGTGCCAGTGCGCGAATTTGTTCGGCTTCCACTGCTGTACCATTTTCTACTTCGACTATCCCTGGAGTACTTGACAAGTAGGGTATCATCACAAAGAATCGCTGCAGGCCAAGCCTCTAGCTACATAATAAACAACTTCCCATCGGAACGAAAGACTCTCATACCAAAAGCCGTAGCTGAAACCCATCCTCGCGTGTCGGGCCGAGTGAACAGTCCCAAACACACCAATCGCGATGTTCTCATCATCAGCCCTCCCACCAGGAATATCGTGTCAACGTGCCCAGCGCGTCTTCCAAGCCTGCTCTATGAGGCGAGGCTAGGAAGAATGCGTGGTCAAGCCAGCACCATCCGCCTATATTCGTTAGAACGGCAACAGTCCATCAAGAAGCTCTTGAAACTGCTCTCTGGCGGCGGATGGGCTGCCGATATATCGCGATGTGGCGCTGTTTAGAAGCCGTGGACTTTAATGGTCTTCTCATCGAGACCAAGTCCATTATCCTTGTCGATAAGGAAGTCACCTAGTTGGGAAGGTCAGTCATGGCGGCTTGGCCACTGCTGTCACAGACGCATGCTTACGGATCTTGCTGCGCTGGTCGCCCTGGAGCTGTATCACCTCGCCCATGCCCTTGGACTCCGCAGCGGAGATGATCGTTCCATTGCAAGCTACAATAGGGGTTAGCTCTATACCGCGTCTTGTCCAGCTTCTGTCGTGGTGTACTGACCGAAATCCTATGTTGAGATTAGCCTCGTCCCTAGTGCCATCAAACGTAGAGGGAACAAGTAAAAATACTAACCTTCTTGATGACTTTGAGGATTTTCTTTGTGGCGCGTTAGCTTGACGATAAGTGCGGAATGAAGGCCGGCACTGCGACTAGCTAGCTGATCGAGTTGCCTACCTTGTGGTCAAACTTGGGGGGAATGCCTTGGACCGTGGTCAAGGTCTTGCGTCCATTGCGCTCTGTAGAACCCGAGTGTCAGTTACCCCCTGATTGTCTCCCCATCAAGATGTACGGCCGGGATGCGCGACGCGTTTGGCTTGCGTAGAAGGCAAGTCTGGTGATCCTTCCAGAGAATATAAACGTACGTTGGATACGTATATGGAGGTACTCCTGCTTGTTGGCCTGCGATTGTCCGGTATCTTCGTCGGCGTCGGCGAAGGGATCTGTGGTTCAAATGCCGCACTGTTAGCTCGAGTTCAGGGTGCTGGAGCCGCTGGAGGGCCCGATCTGGCGTGTGGAATGTACCCAAGAGCCCAAGACACACGTACCATTGATCTTAAGATTTTCGATTGACATCAACTCGGCTTTCTCTGCGAGACTTGGGGAAGAGTTTTTCTAAAGACCGGGCGGAATCGACGTTAGCAAAAACAGCGCGGGAACTGGCACGTGCCCACACGTAGACGACTGCGAACGTACGTGTATGGGATAGGTGTGATGGGCTAATCCTGCTTCTTGAAGCTGATGGGTTTTGGGAGTTGGTTTAGAAAGGCGATTCCAGATTGTTGATAATGGAAGACAGGAAGATGTTAAGAGAAAGAGGGAGAAGAATGAGAAAGGCGGGGAACGAGTGGGAGGTGGCGGGGCACGCGATGTTGGAGGTAGCAGCCCAATCAGGAGGCGTACACAGACCCACATAAACAAGACAGGAGACTTACCAGGAGGCCAATAACTCAAGGTACCGCAAGCACTCCTTATTACACATAATGAGCTGCAGTACCTCCTGATATGCTGCATGCGAGGTCATGTGATTCCCCTGACTGCGTATGGGCTTTGCCGTTTGCCCATCACGGCTGGTGCAACAATCGGGCAGTCCGAGACGAGGAGGCGAAGGACGGCAGACGCCACCAAACGTCGCATACTCCGTTACTATGGGATTGGAATACAATATCTTACTCGTATCTTACAATGGGGGGTTGCACGGGCTTCCCCTGTAAGCCACACAAGTATTGTCTTCTTGTCAGAACGGCTCCGACTGTAGCGTAGGACGTTCTTTCCTATTGGGGATCGCCTCCATGGAAGGCAACAGCGGGGAGGCACTAAAGCTTATATTTACGCGGCGCTATCACGAAAAAAACGCGACGTGTTGCATCCGGCCAGCCATCCGGAAAGCATCTGTCTCCAGCCACCGAACGCAACCCCACTGCTGCGAGCCAAAAATACATCCGCTACAGGCTGTAGCCGCGTGTCGCAGGGAGACTAGGAACAGCGATCTCACCCTGGCGTGCACTGTGTTGTTGTCTGCCTCCCGCCCCCTGGTCTCGCTGGAAAGGGAGCAGACACGCTACATGCTGTGAATTCGGGGCCTGGCTGGTTGCAAGTCCACGTCCATCACTCGCCCACGATGCCGAGCCCAGCGCGAGACTCACAGCCGTCCGTGTCGGTCATGCCAGCCATGCCGTCTCTCGCCCCACCGATAGCATTATACCCTCCTCCGTCGCCGAGCACCCACAGGACGCTTAGGAAGCTCCAGTCTGCACACAACCTGGGGGCCAAGGCCGGCAACATCTCGACCCTCCTCTCGCAGCAGCGGACACAGCAGCTGCCGTACCAACAGCATGCGCCGCCGCCGCTTCCGTCGCTGCAGCCGTCGCAGTCGACATCGCCAACGCGCCGGAACGCCAGCGGGGTCAATCGCTCGCAACAGCGCGGACGGGCCAACAGCGATGCCACGAGCGTGCAGCAGATCAGCACGGGCGCGACCACGCCGAGTCGCCGCCCGCTGCTCGGCCGGTCGCCCGCCCTGGATTCGCTCTCGTTTGACCGGCTGATTCGCGACGGACCGCCGGACGGCGACGTCGTCGGCGCGCTCAACAACCTGCGCTGGAAGATCCTCGAGACCGGCATCAAGAGCGACAGCGACGGCATGGTAAGGCGGCCGTCTGCAGGCTGCAGGCTGTAGCCTGCACTGTTCGTGGCACCGGCTGACTCGCGTGCACAGTCCTCGGCGCGCATCTATGCGTGGCTCATCCTCCTCGACTGTCCCGTCCTCGAGACGGACGCCTATCTCGCACTCATCCATCGAGGCGCGTCGCCCGCCTATTCCAAGATCCGCAACGACACCTTTCGCACGCTCACGACCGATCCGCTGTTCCGTCGGCGCGTCAGCGAGGCCAGCCTCATCCGGCTGCTCAATGCCACCGCCTGGAAGCTTCACGACTCGCGTGAGGAGAAGCACCCCAAACAGCCGCTGGCACCACCGCCGTCCACCCGCAAGTCTCTGCCCGCCGTACAGCCCATGTACGAGACGCCATCCAGGGGCCCGGCCGGCGCCGTCGACGTGACCCCCAAATCGACCAACACGTCGCCCGCCGCTAAGAACCGGGCACGTGCCCTGACCCTCACCACCGAAGGCTCTGAGAGCAGCGTCTCGGCCGAGCCAGGCACCTATGTCCAAGGCATGAACGTTCTCGCCGCGCCGTTCCTCTATGCTGCGCGAAGCGAGGCTGAGGCGTTTGTTGCCTTCCACCACCTCTTGACAAAGGAGTGCCCTGGATACATCCGTGGCGCCATGGACGGCGTGCACAAGGGGCTGGCGCTCGTGGACAAGGTCCTGGCCATTGTCGACTCCAAGCTCAGCCTGTATCTCCTCTCCAAGAGCCTGACGGCCGAGATCTACGCGTTCCCGTCGGTCTTGACGTTGTGCGCCTGCACGCCGCCGCTTCCCGAGGTCCTGCGGCTCTGGGACTTTCTGTTTGCGTACGGGCCGCATCTCAACATTCTCTGCATCGTGGCGCAGCTAATGTTGATACGGAGTCAGATCTTGACCAGCCCCAGGTTCGTTCCACTGCTCTCTCTCTCTCTCTCTCTCCTAACATGCACAGTCCCAACAAGCTGCTGAGGTCGTTTCCGACCCTTCAGGCCGACGCCATCAAGGGCGTCACTCTGACCATCATTCGGAAGCTTCCCGCAGATGTGTACACCGAAATTGTCAACCACGCTCAATGAGGCAACAAGGTGCACGTGATTTTATGAATTGCTTCCACAGGTGGGGGGGGGGTGCTCAATATACAGGCTAGCACTCCCACCCACTCATTCTGTTTTAATACTTGCAGGCCCCAGCAACGGGAACGGCTGTGGGCACACGTTTGGTTCAGCATGCCGCCCGGATTGTCGGCGTGCATGCTGTGTATTATGTATTATGTATGCATCCACAGGTTCAGGGGGAGGAAACGAGTTGGTAACGACTGGATTTAATGGTTTCATGGCGACGTGTACAAATAGTTAGTTTCAATCAAAGCAGTCTGGTAACAACTTCTATTCATGCGTAATAGTATGACGAAGTCTAGGCCGCCCGGCTTCCGATATGAAACAAGACAGACACATAACGCCGGGCCATATGCTCCGGAAAGACAAGAAAACAATGCTGGAATGTGGCCATCATCGACGAACGGCTTTTGGGTTCGCACGACAGGCTGTCGAAATTCAGAACGTAACGCATAAGCATGTGCATCGCGTGGCCGACACAGGCCTAGTAGGACGGGCAGCCGTCCTGGGCCTGGCGGAAGGCGTTGAAAAAGAACTCCTGCATGGCGGTGTAGTGGAAGAGGATGCCGCCGAGGACGGCCACGTGCCAGAGGTTGTGGCTACCGCCAATGTAGTCGAACATGCCGGGCCACCAGCGCTCGGGCACCTTGCTGGCATAGACACAGGCGCCAAACAGGTAGACCAGCAGCGACTTGGTGATGGGCAGGTAGAACTCCCAGACAAAGGAGATGCCGCGCGTCATGGAGATCTGTAGAAGGGGCAGGAAGCCGGTGGCAGCCAGGCCGACGTAAAAGGCGACACGGGCCCAGGCCATGTCGGCGCGGTTGAAAAAGGGGTGCCACGGCAGGGCGACGCCACCGATGCCGAGAAAGGCGGTGGTGGCCATGTAGATCCAGCGGCTGGCAGGGTCGCAGTAAAAGGCAGTGTACTCGGTGGTCATGATGGAGGCGGCCACGAGCAGGCTGATGCCGGTGTAGTCGACGCAGGCTAGGGACGAGATCAGGTCGGCGTCGGCGATGGAGTTCATCGTGTGCCAGATAGTGCTGCAGACGAGGCACTGGCAGGCGGCAAAGAAAAAGGTGGCGGCGATGAAAACGTCCGTCTTGGTGCTGAGGTGGAACGTCACGCTGGTTGGGTACAGGTAAAAGGCAATGGCCAGGACGACGAGCACGCCGAGCCCGTGCGACCAGATGTTGACCAGCTCGTTGGACACGCGGAATATGGACCGGAAACAGGCCACCTTGGTCTCGCTGAAGCGGTAGCCACGCAGGATGTGCGGGTTGATGCGCCACGGCGTCGGCAGCTCCTCGTAGCGCAGCAGCCCGTGCTGCCGCGCGTTCTGGATCGCGTGCTGGATGTGCTCCTCAAGTGTGCCGGCCGCCCATTTGGCCCGCTCGAGGCTCTCGTCCACCACCTCGCGCGCCCGTCCGATCCCGCCGTCGACCACGCGCCGGCTCTCGTCCATCAGCATGCCTGCCGCGTCCGCTGCATTGGCCATGCTTCGCTCGCGCAGCTTGTTCGCGTACGTCTCAAAGTCCGCCAGCATGTCGTCCAGCAGCTCGATGCTGACCCGCGCCTTGTCGTTTAGTGACTCCGCCGCTGCCAGCGCCTCCTGGTATCGTGTCTCCAGCGTCTCGACCATGATCTGCAGCCGTCGCCGGCCGGCTCCGATCACCTCTTCCGACACGTGCGAACATCGTGTCCGCACACTCTGTAGCGTCAGGTAGGCCCGGGCAATGCTGGAATCGAGCGTCAGCTCGCCGTAGGCTTCGAACTTTTCGAATCGCTGTTCGAGCTCGCCCAAGAACGCGTCCAGCTGGTTTCACGTTAGCCCCCGACTTCGCTCCCCGTCCCGTCCATACATGGTACACACCTTTAGCAGCAGGCTCTCTTCGCTGTCGATGATCTGGTTCACAATCGACTTTCTCCTCGGCCGGCTGAAGGACGAGAGACGCCGTCTACGCATCGGGCGTTGTTCGGCCGCCTGCTGCGAACTCGTCGTCTTGGCCTCGGCTCCCCCCTCGAGCGAATGGCAGGAGAGGGAGGAGTTGAGAGCGACCTTGTTGGAGATGTCCATGTTGGCCGTCCACAGTCTCTCGGTAGACAGATTGAGACAAAAGGAGCGGTCGTGCAGAGAAACTCTCAGATTGGGATGCGGAAATGGCGAGTACTATCCCTCATAGTATTTGGTTGGCAGGCCAAGAGGTCGAAAGGATGCCCAGTGTCTCGTAATATGCGGCTGACGAAGGAGCGCATGCGAGGAGGAATGTTCTGTAGTGGAAAGGCGCAATCTGATAGGCCACCGGATATATTGTTGAACAGAACGTGGAAGGGGCGAAAACCGCAGAGGAGCGGACGAGGCGAGTCGGAAACGCTGCTCAAAAAAATGACGCAGGGCAGAACAGATCTACTATGTACAGCCTGGTTGGTGTCTTATTCCGACGGCCGGCGGATGGGCAGCGCACTCGAGAAATTCCGGATGCTATTCGGTTGAGAGCTGCTCACCAAGGAAATTGCCATTGCCTTTAGCGGTAATCCCGGCGCCAATAGTGGGCAACGCGTACTGTTGTACTGCATGAATTGCCCCTCATGCATACTACTCCTACTTTACAGTGGGGCCGAAACTCGGGCTTTACTTCGTACGAACCTATTCCAAGTCATGTGAAC
Organism: Grosmannia huntii; assembly: GCA_019925595.1. Taxonomy (NCBI): domain Eukaryota; kingdom Fungi; phylum Ascomycota; class Sordariomycetes; order Ophiostomatales; family Ophiostomataceae; genus Grosmannia; species Grosmannia huntii. The sequence continues at coordinate 171,855 of JADHKJ010000016.1, forward strand.
TCAACACAAGACCGGCCCCACTTTACCTTTCGAGCAGCCACAGCCAGCCACAGAGGACTAGACCACTGAATTTCACGTTTGTCGTTGCATCTGTCGATAGCCTCCATCGCCATCACCTTGGCTACCCGCAATGGCAAACTCGATCGTATCCGATCCCGGCCTCGTCGCCCTGCTGGAGGCAGCAATCGAGGCAAGGGAACAGGCCCTGGCTCTGGTCAACCTGGCTGCTGAGAACGCCGCGTCGACAGAGCTGCTCCCGGCTGGCTATGCGGCTGCGGCCTCGCGAAACGACCGCCTTGTCGACATCTCCCAGCAGCAGAAGCGGCTGACGGCCAACATCGCACAGCTGCGGAACCTACACCGAGCGGCGTGCTTTACCGCACGCGACACCAAAGCCCAGACGGCGGAGGCACGGCAAGAGGTCGACCGACTGCATCTCCAGCTTCAGAACCTGTACTACGAGCAGCGGCACCTCCAGGGCGAGATTGCTGCCTGCGAAAACTACGAGTGCGTTCGCACCACTCTGCTCCCCACTGTTTGTAGACATCGGCACGCTAACGCTTTCGACGGGACAGCCACTCGTACAAGCACCTGCCCCTCATCTCCGTGGAGGACTTTCTGGAAGCACAGCCGGAGCATGCGGACGATGACGAGGTGGCTCTGATGACAGCACGGATTGCGCATGAGAAGCAGGAGCGCGAGGCTCTCGAGCAGCAGCGAAATGAGCTCTTGAAGAGGAAGCTCAAGCTGATTGCCGAGAACAAAAAGCGGAAGGAAGATCTGGCCAATTTGGATAAAGATCTGGAAAAGTTCATCGATGTCAGTTTGCATCACCTCCCGTGTTGGTTTGACCTATACTGACTGTTCCAAGGCTGCCAAGCCCATTCAAAACCTCTTCGACAAGAACGCTTGAGTGCTTGCCAACAGTTCTGCTGTACGAGCCTCGATGTTCTCATGGTGCATATGGACCCGCACCTTGCAGTTTCGGCGTCCCGTTTCAGAGATGGTCAAGTTCATATACGACTATGAAGACAACGCTCGGCTCAGATCTAGCGTGATACACGGAAGCGCTCTCGTTTTCCCGGCAAGGCGAGATGCCTCATACTTGGACATACGGAGTATGCTCCCGAAACTAGCTCGAGGTTGCTTCAGACGACTGAAGTGTTTGCGGTTAAATCACTAGCATATTACATGCAGTGCATAAGAGCAACGCATGTCTGCCGTGCGTGAACAGTGGCACCATAACTCGGTTCTCGGTTGTCCAGTCGGTGGACTTTCCGCCATGGGTCAGGATTTGGGAGCGGGCTGCTCATGTCAGAAGCAGCTGACACGGAACCCAATAGAAAGGAGAATTGGCTAGAGTGCTCCGTACGATACTCCGTATAATCGATACAGGTGCCAAGACAGGATCAATCTCGCAATCACGGTGAATCAGTGCAAAGCATCAGTTCGCTAGTCATGCACCTGCTAGAAGACTAGGAAGCGGTCTGGATGAAGTGGGGTCCAATATCATGCGCAACTATTGCCTCGGTACGGGATAAGTCGAGTGACGATGGCTCCACGGGCAAGAAAACGCTGGACCTTGAAACAGCCGAATTTCCGGCTCGGGTGTTCCCCTGTGGGGCCTGCTAAACCTCTCAGTTGGCCCAAGTGTCGTTAAAATGGTACTCTGCGAGTATGTGTGGTGTACGGAGTACTCCGTACAGAGTACTGCGTACTGTGTACTTGCAAATGCAAGATAATGACCCACGTGTGCAGGAAGAAGAACACCCAAATGTCCGTGTCGCTGTGGGGCAGCCATTTGCATCGCCAATACGGCTGCGCAGCCAATTCCGACACGTCGCCCAAGATGGTTTGGGAAGGGCTGTATCCATCGGCTTGTCGAAAGAGGAATGCGTGAAGCAATTGTGGAAATATGCGCCATCGCCATTAGCGGTAGAGCTAGCAATGCGAATCAACAAAGATCACGAGGCAGAAGATCCAATCAGCGAGGCTAAACCAGCACTAGTGGCGCCAGAGGAGTAAAAACGTTGAGCTGGGCAAAAGGTGTTACTCAACTGGGTGGAACTTGATATCCGGCGGGTTCTACAGATCTTGAAACGCAACAGTTCCCACGAGCTGTTTACTGTGTCAGACAATACGAACAAAACTCTTATAAAACAAATTAAATAAAGGAATAGATGTGTCGAGTCTCTCAGTATTTATGCGAGACGTTCTGGCCGTAATCTTTATTTCAACAGGACCAGAAGTCCTGTCTGATCGGGTTTGCTTCCTCTCTTCTTAGGGACAGTGAGCTTGGTTGTTCTGGGAGAAAATCAAATTTCAAAGCTCGATCGCAGACGAAGCAGACCATGTAAAGAAATATACCAGGAAGAGAGTAGATAATACAATCAGAATAGCACACCTACAGAGTGGCTCTACTCTATTTACCCAACTGAGAACGTTTTCAGAAGCACAATATACTACCCGCTACCATGTAGGAATCGACTTTACTTTGTCTTGATATTACAAGTAATATCAAACGTTAAAATACCATAACCCCCTTCCCTTTTTGACACCTTTCCTTCTGGCCGTCCTCCTTCCTCTTATACAAGCGCCCAATCGTACCTTCCCTCCTTTACCCATTACTTTCATACCTCTTTCCGCTGTACTTGTTGAGCAAATTCTCCCAGCATGCTGTATCGACGACCTGCTCATCCCATTCAGCCGCCATCCGGCTATGGCAAACATTCTTACAAGCAGCCTATTTCCTCTTCTTCGCCACGGCCTACTCTCCTAATCAGAATACTACGGTCGCCTCGTCCAGCTCGGCTCGAGATTCATCTTTTCCTCGGCCTCATATATATCTTTATTCCGCCCCTCCTACAGCCATATAAGGCCTCTTTCTTTCACCATCTTTACTCTGCTGCATGCTGCAATGTCATTCTTCATGTGGTGCGCCCAGCGGTTGGGGGGCTTAGCCATGGTCTTTCTCGCCCTTCTGAGCTCCTGGGTTTTATTCGGAGAATTTGTATCGAGATACGGCTACAGTTTTCATTTAGAAGACGATCCGGATGGTTCACGATACTCACCCGACGGTGCCGGCATCCTGACTGTTCTCTTTTCGTGGTATTGTCTGGTCATCCATGTTCTGGTGACACTTTTCCCTTTACGTGCCTGCTGGTCTATTTAGGATATCACCAGTTCTTTGCGCACGATAGCGCAAGGAAAGACATGTGCGAACTCTTGGGATTCCCGACTCCGCCGCAATCAGCCTGCATCACTCTCTAGCTCGAAGACGTCAACCATGTCTGACGCTTATAATGCGAGCAACGGAGGCGGCGGTCTGAAGTCCGACTTGTACGAAAAGAGTGACCCGACTTCAGACCATATCATTCACGCCATTGTCATTCCAAACTACAAAGAGGATATGGACACTCTTCGGGAAACCCTCGACGTGCTTGCATCTCACCCTCGAGCACGCAGTGGTTACGATGTAAGTGAAGCTGCCTTGGGAGCTTTGAAGGTTCGCCGAGCCCTGTCGTTGACATAAAATCCGTCTGCAGATCTATTTGGCCATGGAGCAGCGCGAAACCGATGCGAACGTGAAGGCCCTGTCACTCATCAAGGAGTTCGCCAAGAGGTTTCGTTTTATTGACTCCACTGTCCACCCTGCCGACATTCCTGGTGACTGCCCTAGGAAGGGCAGCAATGTGAACTGGGCTGCTCGCAAGTTGAGCGAAAGGTACCCCATCGCCTGTCGCAAGGATGTTATTGTGACTGGAATCGATGGTGAGCTCTCATCCGCCCCATTGACCTTGGCTATTAGCAGTGCTAACATGGTTCACGGTGCAGCCGACAGCCACCTTTCGTCCAACTACTTTGCCTTAGTTACCACGATGCACAAGGCCTATCCAGAAACTGCCACCACCACGTTATATGCAGCCCCGATTATCTTCGACCGCAATGCCGACTGTGTTCCCGCTATAGTTCGTGTTGCCGATATTCTTTAGTGCGCTGCCGGTCTCTCCGGCCTGTATCGTGGATCTACCATTGCCCCGCCTACGTCTGTGTACTCGTTGCCTCTCCCGCTTGTCGATTGGGTCGGCGGCTGGGATTGCAATTCTGAGGCCATCGGCGAAGACCTACACATGTACATCAAGTGTTTCTTTGCCCTCAACGGCAACCTGACCGTACGGACTGTTGTCAGCCCTATCAGCCAATGCAACGTCACGGCCGGCGGGTTTGGCAAGGGCGTGAAAGGCATTCGGATCGACATGGGCGCACGGTACAAGCAAGCCTTGCGCCACATGTGGGGAGCACTGGATACTGGCTTTGCACTGTACAAGGTGATGGAGGTGTGGCAGAACAGGAAACGCACCTCGTACGCGTTCCGGCCGCTGCACACCTCTGGAGTTCGACTGGCAGCCCAGAAAAGTAAAGGGAGCCCTGAAGATACCACCAATGTCACCCACGGCGTTCTTAAGGGACCCGACTACCAGCGAATTTTCTTCTTGTTCCACCGGCTCTTTGAAGCTCACTTTTTGCCTGTCCAAATGTTTGGTGTGACCTTGGTCTCGATGGCATACAAGTGGGTGACGGACGGTGCAGCAGACATCCACGGCGTCGACTGGATTTTCAGTGTATGCAAAAACCTCCGAAATGTTGGCTTCCTTGAAGTAGCCTTTTACCTTTTCTTGTACGAGAACTACCATGAGCTCGCACTGTCCATTCGCGAAACGGATATGAACGATACCGGCCTTGCTGAGGGCATGAACTTCTCTCATCGCAGCCTGAAGAGAAACTACATGGATTACTTTATGGTTCCATTGGTAGCCCCAATTTATGGCACACTTCCCGGTGCCCTGGCACAGTTAAGACATTTCTGGACCGTGGATCTGGTATATACTGTGAGCCAGAAAGCGACACGCCAGCGAGCAACATTGGAGTCTGCAGAAGACATGACCAAGGCTATATGAAGCCGTATTAGTTTTAGTATCGAAATTGCATTTGTCAACGATGCCCCATTGCCCCGCGTCTTTCTTCTCTCCTTGTCCTTGCAGATGGCCATCTGCATACTCTCACCATATCTTGCACAGTTTCGAAAGCCTCGCCCTTCTTTCAATTCTTCTGTCTTCTGTTTTCTCGCTTTCTTGGCTCTGTCTTCTACACATGAAAACAAATGTAGTAGCAACACGACGGTATTCTTTCGCTAAATCAGCCATGGGTGGTTGAGCAGCACAAAATATGAATCAAGCCATGACAAGTCGTCTGTTGGAGGAAAGCAGACATACGTTGTAACAACGATGAAGTCTCGGTGGGCGTGGAAGCAATTCGACTTTCGACCAACCTATAAACCTTATATCAAAGTAGACATACAATTGGTAATATGTTCTTGGGGCCCGAACGACAGAGAAACTCTGTATATGAAGAAAGACATTGTCAAAATGCATAGTTACATATCCCAGACCATACAAGAAGGAACAAAAAGACAAGTAGCTATCGCGTATCGATGGTGGATCGCCAAGAAAAAAACGTACAGCAGCGGGTATTCGCTGGTCGTCACCGACCCAACTACTAATCCGCCGATTACTGGTTTAACTAGGGGAGAGCGGACGGGATCCCGTGCTTTCCAGTATCTATGGCCGTACGTGACAGATACGCGTGGCAGGCCAGCTTATAACGCAACGTGTGGCAGGAGCGCGGTCATTGCTCTTTCCTTTTGAAACGGCAATAGCTTTCCGAAAGAGAAGGCACAGAGGAGGATTTATGCAGTGTCAAAAACAAATCGAAGGATGATTTTCTGTTTCTCCTCTCAATTGCCTCACAAACCGTAAACAGTCTTGGCTTCTTCCTCCACCAACTGGGCCAGAATCTGAGGGTGTCCAAACCGACGGTCACTGTCTCTGTACCGCACAGCAGCAAAGAGGCAAAAAAGCAAAAAAGGACCAACAGACGCACGGGCTTGGCCATGGATGACCCGTCAGCGATCACGGTGCTCACGCTGAACTGCTGGGGCCTCCAGTTCATTTCGGCGCTGCGCGAGGAGCGGCTGGCCGAGATCGGGCGCCGTCTAGCGGTGCTGGCGGCCGTGCCGGACCCTGCAGCCGCTGGCTCGACCGCTGGTCCTCCAGCCGTCTCGATCGTGGCGCTGCAGGAGTGCTGGTGCCAGTCGGACTTTGAGACGGTGCGGGCGCTCACGCACGACGTGCTGCCGCACGGCAAGTTCTTCCGCAGCGGCGTCTGGGGCGCGGGCTTGGCTGTGCTCTCGCGCTGGCCGATCACAAAGGCCGGCATGCACGCGTACGCCCTCAACGGCCGGCCGACGGCTTTTTGGCGCGGCGACTGGTTCGTCGGCAAGGGCATCGCCAGCGCCACTGTGCGCGTGAGCCCGCGCCTGACCGTCGACGTGCTCATCACCCACACCCACGCACCCTACGAGGCCGGTCGGCCGGACGACTCGTACCTGGTCCACCAGCTGGCCCAGACCTGGGAGATGGGCAGGCGTGCGGCTGCTGCGGCCGATCAGGGCGGCTTGTCTGCCTCGACGTCTGCCCGTCTCGTCGTCGCCATGGGCGACTTCAACATGCTCCCGCAGTCGCTGCCGTACCAGATGCTGGGCCTGGGCGCCCGCACAGAGGCTGGCACCAGCTCCGGCCGACAGCTGCTCGACTCCTGGCGTGTACTGCACCCGGCTTCGTCCCTTGGCCCTGCGGACTGCCTGGCTGAGCAGACTCGTCAGAAACGGCAGAGCACCGCCGCCACGGCAGCGCAGAACGCTGTCCCCACGGCCGCCTTCAACCTGACTGAGAACGGTGCCACGTCGGACAATGTGCTCAATACCTGGCGATGGCCCAAGGACAAGCAGAAACGCCTGCTCCGGAGCTTCCGCAACATCTCTTCGCCGGGACCCACTGCTTCTGCTTCTGCTGTCCACAATGGCGAGTTTGACATCGCCCCGGACACGCCTGACCCGCGTGGAAAGCGCCTCGACTACGTCTTCTACATGTCGTCTCCGCCAGCATCACCAAATGCTGACTCATCATCCCTTCATCACCGCTGGACCGTCAAGACGGCACGTATCGCCATGGTCGAGCCTCATCCGACGTTGGGCTGCTCCGTGAGCGATCACTTTGCCGTCGAGGCCACCCTGGCCCTCGAGGCTAACCACCACGACAACGATGCAAGCGACCGTGCTGACGAAACGGCCGACGTCGACGTCTACGACCGTGTCTTGATCGAGATCGACTGCTACATCGCCCGTGAGCATCGCCAGCAGTTTTGGCGCTCTGTCCACTTCTTTTCTTCCTTTTTTGTCACCATCGTTTGCCATGTCGCCGTCTGGTTCGTCCCCCGCCGCTTCGTTGCCTTTTTGCTCATGCTGCTCAGCAGCCTTGGCCTCGCTGCCGGCACCATCGACGGCCTCCTGGCCCTCCTCTTCTTTGGCTCTGAAATCCGCAACCTGGACGAGTTTCGCTGGCAGATATCCAATGCCAGAGCTGCTGTTGCCGATAGCCCGGCCTCGCTTCCGGTTGGCGTAAAGGACTAGAAGACTCTCACGTGTCGCTTGGCCTGGACATATGTATGCATGTTTATATATAATTGCAGCTAATAATGATAATCCCATCTATGGATGCCACAGCACTCTGTCTTTGTTCTTTTCCTTCGCTGTCTACCGGACCGAGAGAAGAGCATAGTGCGACAAGCACGACGTCTACAGTGGCCATCAGGCCGGCTGTCGAGCCCAAAACCGGCTCCGGTTGAATGCCCTCGTTGTGCTGGAGTGCTCTGTATCCTTGGTCTGCATGCCCGATGTGACGGCAGGCTGTCTCGATCGCTTCCAAGTGTACCCCAAGAAAGCAGTCCTCTTCCGAATCTCCATCACTTCCTTTTTTATTCCGGGATCACGAAGAAGCCTGTCCCGCGGCCGTTTGCGTTCCTTCTTTCCAAAGCGATGAATGAACTCCAAGAGCACATCTCGGTCTGCAAGCGATAGGCCTGATGCCGCCAATTGCTCGACTTCGGCCTCCATCATCTTCATCCGGGCAGAGTCGTACGGCGTAGCCACCCACTCCAGCGCCTTTTCCCTCATAAGCGGCGGGAATCCACACAGTATGTCGTTCCTGTCCGCCTCTAGAGCCGCAATTACTTTGTTGGCGTTGCCACCCTCGCTTGGTGATGGAGACGAAGCCCGGGAACTTTCTTCCATGTCAGAGATGGACTCTTCCTCATCAAAGTATCGTGTGTCGAGCTCCGAACGAAGACTCGGAATGAACGGTGGCGGCATCGTATGGAGACGTTCCCATGGCATCCCCTTGAAAAACTTGTGTGCCTTGATATCTTCGGCATCATACGGAAAAACGTATCGACAAGCCAGACTCATCTCCGTTGCTATGCAGGTGCTGTTTTTGCCTCCAATCCCATTCTGGATGCTCTGCAAGAAGGAACTGGACGCCAGAGAGGCAGCGGCAGCGTCTTTGAGCAAGTACCGCTTTGAACAAAGCCGCTCCGACTTGTCGCTGATCAAAGATGCTATGAGATGTTGGCAACGCCGGGAAATGGGTGGCCATGAGGGAATCGAAAATGTATACCGGTGGTTCTAGACCGTCCGTTAGAACAGCATCACCGACATCTGTATCTCTGGCAGCTGCCACCACGCCTGACTTACTATGATGTTCTTCTTCGTCTGACTCCGCCCTTCCTCTGAAATGAATGGGGTATGACCAAAAAGACATTCAAACAGAATCACGCCGATACTCCACTAATCGCACCGGCCATCGTAGCTCTCGCCTCTTACTACTTCGGGCGCCATGTACTGGCTCGTTCCCACCACGCTTGTTGCTGCAGTGTGGTTGTTGCACCGGTTACGCCATTGGAGAAGTGGCTCGCTTTGGTCAGCGTCAGGAGGCCGCTCGTATCTGTCAGTGGCAGCCAGATTGTCCATTTCCAAGCGCGTTGAGTGTGCATTGTCTCCGTTTTTCTTGTCTTGGTCGTCTCCCTCGACCCGGATTTCAAGCTTCCGCAGTAGAGAGTATCTCATACTGTTGTAGTAGCCCGCGCTGTGGCTCCAGTGCCCGTCAAATGCAAGTCCAAAGTCGGAAATCTTCAGGTGGCCGGAGGCACTGATCAGAAAGTTGTCTGGCTTAATGTCTCGGTGGATGCAGCGAAGAGCATGCGCTTCTTCGACGCAGAGAATCATTTCGGCCAAGTAAAACCGGGCCACCGATTCGTCAAGCATGTTTTCGCGGATGAGAAGACCGAGAAAATCACCACCCGGCATGAACTCCATCACGAGGTACAGATTGGAAAAGTCTTGAAAACTGGCCACCAATGGAATTACCCTGTTTGGAGAAATCAGTCACAGTCCATTTGCGAAAACACTGGAAGCACTGACCACTTTGATCCTTCCGAAGCAACCAGGAAGTCTCGCTCGGCTCGTAGATGGCCCTCCTGATTTGATCTGAGCATCTGCGACTTTCGTATGACCTTCATGGCATAAACCTGCGTTTTCTTGCTGTACTCTGCAGATGTCTCGTCGCCCGCAGATGTCCTTTCTCGCACCAACCGGACGACACCAAAACTCCCCTTGCCGAGAACCTTGAGTCCTTCGAAATCATTGGCACAGGTGGTGTCACCAGTCGTGGACATTTCGGGGTTGACCCTCTTTAATAAAGATCTCGAACAAGCCGCTTTCATAGCTCGAATCTCGCGCAAATGGACCGTCTCCGCGCGGTAGAATGTTCTGCGGCGTTCTTCCTTTTCCTCATTCCTCATTCCTTTTGCGTTATAAAGCCCGGTTTCTAAAGCGTGCAGGCGAACGGAACGTGACGTATGCTCAGAGAGCAGCTCGTTATATTGAGTTTCAAGATATATTTTTACTGCTGCTGCCCACTCAGCTGTAGCCACTGTCGGAGAGATTGAGCATGCAGGTATCTCGGGTATGACTGCAAGGTCCTTTGAAGAAATCGCGGCCGTTCCCATCACGAGAGCTGTAGCTTTACCTCCGTCGGTTGCAGCATATGCGGTAGGTTGCTTCACCCGAAAGTGATCACCGCGATTTTGCATCTTTCTCAAGACCGATCCTCTGATGGAAACCATGGAATTGGCGGAAAACTTGCCAGGCAGACCCAGTACTTCCGGCTCGCTAGCAAGGAATGTCTCCGTGATGTGCTCGCCTTCAGGCCGGTCCTTCTCTGCATTTCTTCCATCATCTCTGGGCGAGGAGCTACAGGTGGACGGAGGCGTATTGGTGTAGCATACAGACATAGGAGACAGGCCGCCACTGGTCCCTTCTGTAGACAGAGTGTCAGGGGAATCGGGTGGTGACTGTAGCGAGTCATGGCGCCCGATTCCCTTGGACTCCGTCGTCAAAGGTGATAAGTATTGTCTCCTTGTCGCAAGCGGCTGCATTTGTACGTCGGGTATCTTGTCGACAGCGATGTGTGGCCCATCACTTTCGCAATTTGGTGGCCGTTCGGCCCAACGGTTGTTGTTCTTGACTGTTTCTGGAGGCTTGGGAGTGCCATATGGGGGTGCTATCCCCCCATTCTTGCCGTTCTTGGAGCCGTGCATATCACACCCCAGAGCGTTCTCGCCAATTGACGTATCGAGTAGCTCTTGTAACTGCGCCGTTGTGGGTGGACATTTGAATATCATGACGATGATATTGGTGTTGGTGTCTGCTGTCTTCCTGTACCGAAAAGGATGCTGTTATCAGCCGTACCACAAGACGAGTTATTCGAAGCACATGCTATGGATGGGTGGATGCTTCGGTGTCCAGGCTGGCTGATGCCAGGGTCCCACCGGCAACAAAAAGGACAGATGTAAGAAACTGGAAGGACAAAAGGTCGAGAGTAGGAGGATGGCGAGTGTCTTTCTGTCACGGCCTTGTTTAGCAGTGTTGCGGGCTGAGAGGTCGAACTGCGGATGCGAAGAGGACGGCGTCGGGCTGGAGAGAGGCGAAAAAGACAGGGAGGGATTGCTGTGCTCGAGATTGGTAGAGATGAAGGGCTAGCATATGATAGAATATTCTGAAGACGACGACCAGTAGAAGGGACCAAAGCGTATGAGAAACCAACAAGAGAAACAAAACATGTGCTGGCCTTGGATGACGGGTCAGCAGGCCATTCCAGGTTGTGCAGAAGATGCGAAAGAAGTCTTGGTTGAAACGCTCTCGGCCATGCTTTCTGTTTCCTTTTGTCTTTTGTCCACATGTGCCTTCCCAGCCGGTGGGTTGCTCTTGCCCCGACGTCAATGCCAACCGGGAAGGAAGGAAGCGAGCAACAGTCATCAGCAGCAGGCGGTTGTGTTATTTATTTTATTCCGACCCAAGACATATCTGGCAGGCACGCAAGATACAAGCTTTTTGATTCCAGCCACATAAACGTTCATCACGCAACGATCCCCATTCTATCCTTTTACTGGGCTTGATCCATGCCGCCCAAATTGAGTCGGATGATCGCGCCTAGAATGAAGCTGCATCCAGCTACCGAGCCGAAACAGCAAAGCAGCGACCGGATCCTCGCTGATTGGTATCCTGCCAACCGGAAAAAGGAAAGAGGAAAAGCAAACACGATGCTGCCACCGGCCATGACTGGCGAGCAAATACAACCCCTTTTATGACCAACAATAAAGCATCAAACCAGAAACGGCGTGAGAAAGACAAGACATAATAGTACAGGGCAGAGTACCCTCCCCGACATCCGTAGCGGCTCTCTACTTGATCTCCAGGAGCTTGACGTCGAAGATCAGGGTGCTATTGGCCGGGATGCCGTCCAGCTTCTTGGAGCCGTAGGCAAGGTGTGCCGGGATGGTCAGGCGACGCTCACCGCCGATGGCCATGCCGGCAATGCCAATGTCCCAGCCGCGGATAACCTCGCCCTTACCGACACGGAAGGAGAAGGCAGGGCCCTTCTTGTTGGCTGTTGCGACGAGTTAGCTGCGGAAGAGAAGACTAGACTAGATGGGAGGGGAAAACGTACAGTCAAAGACCTTGCCGCTCTCGAGCTTGCCAATGTACCGCATGCCGACACGGTCGCCGGACTTGACGATACGGCCGGAGCCCAGCTTGCGGTCGTCAATGGTGACACCCTGCACAACCTTGACGCCCAGAGCGGTCTTGCCCTTGGTGTCCTTGGCGTCCTTGGCGTCCTTAGCGTCCTTAGCGCCCGAGCCGGAGGGCCCCTGCTCGAGGTTCTTGGCGAACTGGACGCGCTTCTTATCGTCCTCCTGCTTCTGGACGCCGACAGCCTCGCCCTGGTTGTTCTTGAGCTTCTTCTGCTGCTTCTTGCTGAGCTTGGTCTCGGCACCCTTGGCCTCCTTGGTGGCCTCCTTGCTGATCAGGTCGTCGAGGGTCTGCTCGGCGGCATCCTCGGCCGGGCGCTTCTTGCCGTTCTTCTTGACCACGGCCAGCTTGGGGACGACGTCGTCGTCGTCCTCGACCTCCTCGATGCGGCCGGTGATGAGGTCGAGCTCGTCAAGCTCATCCTCGTCCTCGCTGTCCAGCTCCTCCAGGTCGATATCGGGCGGGAGGTCGTAGTCCTCATCGTCCTCGTCGTCCTCGTCCTCGCTGTCCTCGTCATCCTCGACGATGTAGTTGCCCGTCAGGTGGACGGCGTGGCTGCCGGTGACGGTGAAGAAGACGGTCTCACCGGCGTTGATCTCGATCTGAAGGGGTTGTTGGTAGAGCTGTTCCGAACTGTTAGCCGTGGTCATGAAGCGGGAGGGCGTTGGAAGAAGAACATACTCTCTCGGTGTCAAGGGTGCACAGAACAAAGTCCTCCAGGACGACATCCTCGTCGTCGCTGTCGTCCTCGTCATCCTCGTCGTCCTCGTCATCCTCGTCGTCCTCGTCGTCCTCGACGGTAGCGGGCTCTTTGCCCTTCTTGGAGGTCTTGGCAGGCTTGGCAGCGCTGGCCTTCTTCTTGCCCTTGGTCACACCGGCATCCTCCATCTCCTCGTCCTCATCCTCGTCCTCGTCATCGTCACCATTCTCTGCGGCAAGGGCCTCAAGAAGAGCCTTGATGTCCTTGCGGCGGGGAGACTTGGAGGGGTCGCTCGGGCCACCGTTGGGCTCGTCGTCCTCCTCATCATCGTCGCTTCCGGCAAGGATGCTGCGGAGGTAATCGTCCTCCTCGTCCTCATCGTCGCTCTCGTCATCAATAGGACGGCGAACGATGCGCAGAGTAGAGCGGCCAGTGGTAGGGATGTTGCCCTCCTCATCAGCCTCAGCCTCGGCCGTGGGATCAATGGCAGCCATGGAGATGGCGATCTGGAAGAGTTAGTGAACAAGCTGGGAAAAAGAAAAAAAAGCAGCAGCAGCAGTAGCAGCAGTAACCATGACGGAACAGGCTGAGCTCCGAGAGCGGGAGAACAAAGCCAGAGTGGCAAATACGTACAGTAGCCGGGAAGTTCAGAACAGCCGGGATGAGGACGCCGCCAGGCGGCACCTCGAGGCCAAAGACACCCTGAGGTTGAGACATGATGGTCTGTTGAGTGAGGGGGTTGTGTGTTGGATACGAGGGGTGTAGAAGCGAGCTTTCGAATTTGGCCGAGCAAAGGAACAGCAAGGATGAAGCAAGGCGATAGCAGGGTAGCGAGAAGGTGGAAAAGAGCAGGAAAAGGAGAGAGAGAGGAGGAGGTGAAAAATGGCTACGAGTATATATGTAAATATTTTTTTTTGTACGGCAGAAAAAATAAAAGTGGATTTTGCCTGTTGGCCCAGAAAATTCTTACGATGGACAGAAAGTCGCGGTGGAGACGGTGGGACATGATTGGCCAAGTCCGGGTCGAAGTGGGTCTAGTTGGCTGTCAATCGAGGCTGGTTCGCTGGAGAATGGGAAAAAAAGTTGGTAGTGTTATCGATAAGATTGCTAAGGCGACCAAAGATTTCATAAGTGAGGTTGCCTGCTGCTTCGAGGGGCTGTTCCGGCAGGTTTTCAGGCGGGACGTTGATGTGAGGTGGAACGGGCTAGAGAGAGGAGAAGACAGCGAGGATTGTATGACGGGGACGGAACAGTTATTTGTTTCAAGCGCCTGCATTGTGTGTTCACTGCAAAAGCGAGCTCTTGTGGCAGCTGGAAGACGATTCGGTAAGCTGCAGGCCAGGCGGTCAAGGCCAGTGTAAGATACAATGCACGAAGACGGAGGGCGGCTGCAGAAGGAAGAGTAGGAAGCCGGAAAGAGCGACAAGAAGTGCATTCCTCAGAAATACGCGTACAAGAGCCAGACAGCGTGGAAACGTGGGAGCCGATTTTGGAAGCTGCGAAACTGCGTCAAGCCTTCTGTCAGAAGGAAGCGGCTGGCGCGGCAGCCAATCAGAAGGCCAGGAAGCTGCTGGCGTGCCATGTGAGAAGTCCCCGCAAAAAAGCAAGCAGTGACTTTGTCTATTTTTGGTCCAGAACGCGACTCCGTAGGCGGATTTGTTTGACGACACAGCGACTCGGACGCGCGAAAACGAGAGAGATCGGCTGCTGGTGTGGAAGTTCTGCGCGACGAGTGAAATGGCGCCGGGGAAGACGACGGTAGCGGCCGAGCGACCGGCCAAGCGGCGCAAAGTGCGCGGTGTCAAGGGTGGCGATGGGGAGGAGGAGCTGGCGGGCGGGGTGACGAAGAGGCGGCCGCCGACAGCAAAGCACGGCGAGACGTTGTCGATACGAGGTGGACGGTGGGAGCGAACAACACGGCCGACACAAGAGGAAGTTGAGGGGGGCGAGGAAGAGGTAGTTGAGGAAGTTGAGGAAGTTGAGGAAGTTGAGGGGGCTGAAGAGGTTGAGGACGAGGAAGAGGCTGATCAGGCAGACAGCGGTCGAGATTCGACTGGCTCGCCGTCGGCCCAGCTGGCAGGGGCAATACGGCCACAACGATCGCTATCGGAGACGGCATCGGGCTCGCAGTCAGCGTACGACTCGCAGTCACGATCACGGTCGCGATCACGGTCACGACACCTGTCGCGGTCGCGGTCGCTGTCGCCATCACGATCGCCATCACGATCGCCATCGCCGCTGCGTGGACGGACAGCGAGCCCGTCCGGGCGGCCACGGTCTTCATCCTCGTCCTCGCCGCGGCCGCACTACCGACGGGTCTTTTCGATGCGCGGCCACGAGGGGGCGGTGTCGCAGGTCCGGATTTCGCCCGACGGCCGGTGGATCGCGTCGGCGTCGGCGGACGCGACGGCGCGAATCTGGGACGCGGCGACGGGGGCGCACATTACGACGCTGGTGGGCCACCTGGCCGGACTCTCGTGTCTGGCCTGGAGCCCGGACTCGAATACGCTGGCGACGGGGTCGGACGACAAGGCGATCCGGCTGTGGGACCGCATGACGGCGGAGCCGGCGCACTCGCTGGTGCACGGCACCGGCGGTGAGCCCGGGACGGGACTGGAGGACACGGCGCCTGTTCAGACTGTTCAGACTGTTCAGAGCGACGACCACGCCGCGGCTGCCCCCAAGACCAGAACGGCCCGGACCAGCCACTATGCACGCAACAACCGGCTCGACAACGCGGCCGGCGGCGGGGCTCGCGGCACGCGGCTGCCGCTGCTCGGCCACCACAACTACGTCTACTGTCTCGCCTTCTCGCCCAAGGGCAACATCCTCGCCAGCGGCAGCTACGACGAGGCCGTCTTCCTCTGGGACGTGCGGGCCGGCCGGCTCATGCGCAGCCTGCCTGCCCACAGTGATCCCGTCAGCGGCATCGACTTTTGCTGTGACGGCACGCTGGTCGTGAGCTGTTCGACGGATGGGTTGATGTGAGTGTTTTCGGGGGGGGGGGTCCCTTCCTTTTTTCTTTTTTTTCTTTTATCCTTTTTTTCTTTTCCTTCCTTTCTTCCTTCCTTCCTTCTCTTTCCTTCTTTCCTCCCTCCCCCGCTCACATCCTAGCCGCATCTGGGACACGGCCACCGGCCAGTGTCTGCGCACGCTCCTGCTCATCGACGAGGACAACCCGGCCGTGTCCAACGTGTGCTTCTCGCCCAACGGCCGCTATGTGCTGGCCTTTAATCTCGACTCGTGCGTCCGCCTGTGGGACTACGTCGCCCAACCGAGCATCGTCAAGAAGACGTACCAGGGCCACCTGAACAAGGCCTTTTCCATCGGCGGCTGCTTTGGCGTGCTGGAGGCCGGTGAGACGGGTGAGACGGGCGAGACGGGCGAGACCAGCGAAAGTGTCGACGCACCCACCCCCGCGTCCTCGTCCCCCCGCCAGCTTCGCCCGTTTGTCGCCGCCGCCAGCGAAGACGGCGACGTCGTCCTGTGGGACGTCGGGACCAAGGCCGTCGTGCAGCGGCTCCGGCGCGCCCACAAGGGCGGCGTCTGCTTCTGGGTCGACGTCTGCGGCGCCACCATGGTCAGCTGTGGCCAGGACGGCTGGATCAACGTGTACCAGCACAAGGAGGCGGAGGTAGGCGATGACCATGTCAAAACAGAAGCTCTCTCATGAATCATGTCACGTGACCGTGTCTATAGGTTCTGACTAATCCAACTATGTACTCTGTCATCCAACTGCGATTCTCTATTGACCATGCTCTCATATCGTTTCCCATCCTCCGTTGTTGATATCCATTTCCAGCTTGCGGCTGATGAAGCTGGGAATGCCGTGGCTCAGCCAGACGGCCCGCAACATCAGGTCATAGCGTCGCTGATTCAGCAGTAGCGGTCGTCCGTGGCGGAAGCCTAGGTCGACCTCACCATACTTGTCCATGTAGGGAGCGTAGCCGTATGAGCCTGAGAGGCGGTGCAGGTAGAAGATGCAGCATTTCCGGATGCTGAGGAAGAGGCCGATATTTCCTTGGCATCTGGGTTGTTAGCAGAGAAGGACAGACAACAGACACCAGACATCAGACATCACAGAAGAACAGAAAGAACAGAAAGAACAGAAGAATAGAAAGAACAGAAGAATAGAAAGAACAGAAGAATAGAAAGAACAGAACAGCACAGCCACACATCCACACCAGCCACACACACATCCACACACACACCGCACTCACCTCCTCATATGTTGTTGGGCACCGCCAATCTTCCGTCGTGCCAGTCGTCGTCCACCCTTTTCCTCCTTCAGACAGCAAATGGCCTGTCCGCAAAAAACCATGCCGCACAGCAGACAGAGCATGGGGTCCGACAAGTCCTTGCCCGTGGTCGGACAGCGACAGCGCGTGCAGGCATCGAGCAGCTGGTCAAAGTGTCGTGGCAGGCCGACGAGCTCAAAAATGGCCGGATGGCTGAGCATAGGCCGTGGGGACGGTCTCGACCGCACGCTGTGCTGCACCCAGCCGCCGACCAGACGGGTCGTGGCCGTGGGCCAGCCGTGGACAGCGCCGCCGTCGGTCAGCGCCGTGCACATGGCGTCAAACGAGGGCAATCGGAGGACTTCCGTCAGCCGGTCGAGTTCGTCCTGCTCGGGCGCCGGCGACACATGGCTGTGGACGTCGACGCCGGCCTGGGCGTGCAGCAGGACGACCGTCTTGCGCAAAAAGACGAGCGCGTACCGCCGCACGAAGTCGTAGTAGTCCGCCAGCGATTTGAGTCCGTCCTGGTCCAAGGCTGGCGGAGAGGAGGCCCATGTGTCCGCTGGTCGCGGCCATCGCGACTGTGCATCCCGGTCGAGCTGCACGATGCCCAGACAGAACTGGGCAAAGCCGCGGAGATCGTTCGTTTCATCTGTTTCGTCCGTCTGCCCCTCCATCAGTCGCTGGATCCACGTCGATTTCGGCATGTTGCGTCCCATGTGGTAGACCACCTTGACCAGCTCAGCCAGATAGCACAGCCGGACCAGATGGGCCATTTCCATCTTCCGTGCTGCCATGACGCCGAAGACGCTCTCGCAGAGGAAGACAAACGGGTCCAAGTGTAGAAGGGGAGTGTAGTCGAGGTATCGATTCGTTGTGGTCAGTTCTGTGTCTGTCAGTTCTGTGTCCGTCTGTTCCGTTTTCGTCTGCCGTTCCGTTTCCATTTCCGTCTTCATCTCCGTGTCCGTCTTCGTCTCTCCTCCCCTCTCCCCTCCCCTCTCGTCTCCCACCCCCACAAACAATTGCCAATACTGTCGCTCGCTGTCCCGCCGAAACTCTGCCTCTACCCGGTTCCCCCCTTGTCGATGCATGCCCACCGCAATGTACGATGTCACGGTCTCGCACAACACCCGTAGATGCGTCATCTGCTGGTCGGGAATCTTGGACAGCAGCGTCATCCCGTACTCGGCGTCGGTGCCGCGCTGCTGGATCTCCACGGCCGAGATGGAGTAGCCAACAGCCTGGGCAAGCGTGTCACTGCAGCACAGCTCGCCCTCCAGCCGGTCGACCTCCTGCCGGAACTGTGACGACAGCTCGTTTGTTCGCAGCGTCTTGCACAGCCGCCGATATACGCCCGCCAGCTCGTGCACAATGTTGCCGCCGCTACCTGTCGCTGGCCGGTGTCCGAGTCCGAGTCCGTGTCCGTGTCCGTGTCCGTGTCCGTGTCCGTGTCCATGCATCGACAACAGCGAGGCCGGGATGCCCGTCACGGCTGTGCTTGCCAGCACGGCTGCCGACAGTCCGCCACTGCTCGGCCGTCGTGGCGGCTCCCACGCTTCCGATGACAGAGTGTCCGTCTTCTCTTGCACCGACCCGATCGTCGTAGTCGCCAGGTACTGCGCCATCGAGGCCAGCACGCTCTCGGTCGCCTGCTCGCTCCCCCTCGCCAGCTGGCTGTCCACAAAGGCGCCAAACGGCTGCCTCGCCTCCAGTGCTCCCGGATACGACTCCTCCTTGCCCTTCCACACAATCGGCAGGAACGCGTTGCCCAGCGCCTTGCACAGCGGACACACAAACTCGAGCTTCTCCGTGTCCTCTGGGTGGTGTCGGGCAATCTGCTGGTGGTGTCGGCGCAGTGTCGCGTCAAAGTACGCCTCGAAGCAGTGGTAGTGCATAATGTGGCCGCAGCCCACCGACAGCGTGCCGGCCTGGCAGTTCTGTGACGGGAAGCCCTTGCCGATGCCCTGTCGCTCCGTCTCAAACGCCTTGCCCTCTGCGCTGATCTTGACAATCGTCTCGCGGTTCTCGCCTGCCACGCCAAACGGCCGCAGACTCTCGGCGGACCGGTCCAGATTCGACGGCGTCGATGCTGCCTCCCGCACAAAGTCGGCGTCTTGCAGGTCTGTCTGTCGCAGGATCAGGCTGTCGGTGAAAAAAGCAAACGTCCCGTACAGCCGCCGTTCGTCTGTGTTCTCCTGGCACAGGATGCACGTCCCGGCCGGGTATTTCCATGTCTTCGTTTCGCTCGCCAGCCGTGACGACGTCGGCTCCATGGCCTCGTCCAGCTCGTCCTCCACGTTGCCCCAGTCGATGTCGCCCTGCTTCGCCAGGAAGCTCTTTTGCTGCTCCTGGAATTGCGCCATCACCCGTGCCTGTCGTGCCAGGGCTGCCCGCTTCTTTCGCTCGCGTTCTTCCTCTGCGTCGTGGTTGTTCGCCGGCGACGCCGTGCTGATCCGGTCGACTGACACGCCCAGTCGTGCGTAGGCTGCCGCAAACGCCCGCGGTCGCTTCTGTCGCATCCGCTTGAGGATCAGCGTGATCTTGGGCTGGCATGATGTGAGCTCCTCCTTGGTCGACATGAGGTCCAGCAGTGCCACAATCGTCTTGGCTTCCGGTGCCTCCGCCATGAAGTTGCTCCGGGCCACCTTGTTGAGTGCGAGCTCGATGAAGGAGGGCCCTTCGCCCCCTTCCTCGCCCGTCTCGTCCTCGGCAATCGCAATTAGCACCAGATGCAGCAGCACCTGCAGAAACGTCTCCACCCGTGTCATTGGCACCGCTGGCGTCAGCTGCTTCGTCTTGAGCACGTACAGCAGCGAGTAGTACACTAGCTGCGCAAAGATCCCCGTCGATGTGAAGCGGCTGAGCCCGACAAACGCCCCTGACCGGATCGGCCGCAGTCGTGGTTCATACACGATCGACTCCGCTGGCCGGCCCGTCTTCTGGGCCATCCACCGCCGGTACGCCGTCTCCGACTCCTCCCGCTGGTTCTTGTTGTAGTGCGCGCTGTACGGGTCGACCTCCTCGACGTGCCGGCCGTCCAGCTCAAACGTGCCCACGTCGGCATTACCGTCGGGCGCCTTGAACGTTGCCAGGCTCTCCAGCACCGTCTGGAAGTTCTCCTGCTCCTGGAACCGGTCCGGCAGCTTGTTGCAGATGTCTGAGTACGACAGCGGCCGGAAACAGAGCACGTGGATAATGTCGCGACGCAGCGCCAGCATCTGCGCCGTCTCCGTGTTCCCTTCGTCGCCTGCTTCCACCAGCGACGTCCGGTCGCTCACCAGCACAATCAGCAGGTGGATCATGTCCTCCACCACGTCCAGGTGCTGGCCGTCGTCCTGTGCCTCCGTCTTCTGCTCAAACAGGCCCTTGACCCACCGCTCCATCCCGAACCGGTCGATCACCGACGCCAACACCCGGCTCGGACTACATACCACCAGCGCCGTCTGTAGCAGGAACACGTCCCGGTGGTGGGCCACGTCGCGCTGGCTGACTCCCCGGTATGTTCCCGCCTGATGGCGCAGGCTGATCCCGTTGCGCACCCACATGCCCGCCTTCATCTGCGCCAGCCACGCACACACGCGCAGCGGGTAGTCAAACGCCGCCATCAGGTAGTCCTCAGCCCCGTAGTCGCGGCGTGGCATGATCTTGCGGCCCATCGACCGTGGCGCGCCCTTCAGCTCAGCCGTCGTGAAGCCCAGCAGCGCCCGCAGCGTCTCCACCGACATCGACTTGCCGCACTCGATCAGCCACGAGAGCGTGTAGTGCAGCGCGTGGTGGAAGCTGATCGGCTGTCGCTCCACCACGAAGCTGACCACGTCATAGCGTGCATCTGGCTCGTCAAACTCGAGGTCTGTCATCGTCCGAAACACCACCTCGTCATGCATCTCCGCCTGCCCGAATCGCAGCCGTTCCGCCCCGATTGAGTTGAGGATCACGCTCTTGGCCGCGAACCGGATCGCCCGGTGCAGGTGCACGTAGTCGGCCTCCCGCAGGTTGCGGAACGCTTCTGAAAATTGCCGGCACAGCCGGTTGATCTCGCGCGTGATCAGTGACGCGCTGATCCACGTGTCCGTCTCGTACTCCACGTGCTCGCCGATTGCCCGTGTGTTTGGGCAGATGCCCTGGTGCAGCTTGACCAGGTCCAGGAACTGCATCATGTACCGGTCCTCCGTCCGCAGCCGCTCCTGCACGTGTGGCGAGCTGAACAGGTACTTGAGATCGACGAAGAAGTGGTACATCCGCCGGTTCGTCACGGAGCCCGAGTCAAAGGCGAGCACCGCGCTCGATGACACGTCCCACGGGTGGCCCACCTGCCGTGTCGTCAGGAATGTGTACAGGATCGCCATCAGGCTGGTCAGAAAGTTGCCGCGCTCCACGATCTCTGCCGTGATCGACGGCGTTGTCAGCATTTGCAGCGAGATGTTGATGATCGAGTGGTCCGGCTCGCGGTCGCCGATGAGGTACAGCTGTGCGAGCGTCGTGTACAGTCCGGCGAACCGCAGCCCCAGCACCCGCTTGAACTCGGGGATCGTCACCACCGTCGAGATGTACAGCGACCGCAGGTCGTTGCGCACCTTCTTCCACATCCGCAGGTCAAACAGGATCAACCAGTCGAGCCGCACCCGCTGGAAGAGGTCCTCGGCCGCCTGCACACCCTCGCACTCCATGTAGGCCGCCGGCACCCCGAGCCAGTAGTGTCCCGGCTTGGGCGGCGGCGCCTTCTCCGTCGCCCCGCTGCCGGGCGTCTTGGGGATGTCGAGCCCGATCTTGGCATACGTGCTCGCTGCAATCAGGGGCTCGGCCGTGTCCGAGTCCGACGGCGTGACATCGCGTTCCCGGATCGTGCGTCTTGCTGCGGGGGCAGCCACAGGCGCAATGATGGCTGGCGGGGCTGCAGGTCCTGCAGCTGTAGTGGCTGTTGCTGCTTCTGCTGCTGCTGCCGCTCCTGCTGCTGGCAACTGGTAGCCCCCCAGAAGAGCTTCGTCCATCTCGGCAATCTCAAACGGCATTACCTGCCACGGGTTCAGTCGCACATGGCCGTTCAAGGCTCGTGTGGCTGTCGTGTCGTCGCCCGGAACGGCCTCTGCTGGCTGTGCATCCGACATGATCACGTCGCCATCGCCAGCATCCTCTGCCTGGCCGCCGCCTGTTGCTGTCGCCTCGTCAGCACCTTCCTCGTCGTCCTCGTTGTCCTCGTCCTCCTCGTCTTCTGCCTCGGCAATAATAATGTCAATGTCTTCGTCTTCCTCGTCCTCCAACTCCTCGTCGCCGCCGCTGTCCTGTTCCATCGCCGCCATCTGTGCAGCCCGTCGCGTCCGCTGCAGGTCGATCTCATGGGCAAAGACCGAGTTCGGCGGCTCCTCGTCCTGCGACAGGGTGTCCTCGTCGTCGATGCCGCTTTGCCCCACAAGTGCATGACTGGCCGGGCTGCCCTTGCGCCACGGCCGCAGCAGCTCCTCGCATACCACGCGCCGGAGGATGCTGTGGTCGTCGCCGACGCTACAGCCGGATATGTCTCCCAGCCACTCGATGATGCTTCCACACATTTGCTCCCGGAACGTGTCTCGGGACGATCGAATCGTCACCGTCACCTTGATGTCCTCGAGGATCCGTGCCACCTGGAGCAGGCTCTCGATGCTGTGCGAGTGCTTCAGCAGGCTGCGTCCGATCTCGTCCGTCTCGTGTGCACGCAGGTTGCCCTCGACCGTGGACGTCAGACACGCCCGAGCCACCTGGTGTGCCACGTCCGTGACCGTGTGCTTCTCGTCATTCCAGAGAAGCACCGCGTACTCATCGGGCGGCGCCGTGTCACCGCCGCCGTACGTCGCCGACAGCCGGGACATGCGCTCGTCGTGCTGGATCGACCGGATCGTCTTGGTCTGGCGCAGCTGCTCGGGCGAACACGACACCACGTCGCACATAAAGTCAAACACCCGGCTGATCGTCATGCGGATGCTTTCCTCTAGGTCGCGCGGCGTCCCAAGCGCCGCTTTTCCCTTGTCTTTGCCGCCGAAGCCGTCCTGCCAGGCCGAGTGTATGGTGCAATACATGGGCGTCTTCCAGGCCTCCGGGTCACCGCAGTCGCAACAGCCGCTGTTACCGGGCGACACGCTGATCCGCACCATATGGCCTCGATGGTCCGTGGCCTCGAAACAGCGGCTGCAGAGACAACACGTATCGTCCGTCCCACACGTCTTGCACGAGTAGGTCGCCTCGCCAGGCCGGAATATATGGCCACACGCGTGACCCCGTGCCGCCTCTGTGTATTCTGCCCCGTTCACCGCGCCTTGTGCTTCCCGCAGCTTCAGCGTGCCTCCTCGTAGTGGTCCACCGGTTGTGGGAAAGAATCGGTCCATGTACTGTGCATTTCCGCCTGCCATGCACCAGAAGAGGCTTCGCAGGAGATCCCGCTCGGCCTGCTCGTTGTATCGACACGAGTACTTGGCTGCGAGACCCATCAGGAACTCACAGAGCTGCTGCTCTTGGGTGCTCATTGCCACCTCCATCGCTGCAAAAGCCGCCGTCACCTGCGTCTTCCTCAAATAGTCAGGCTGCACCGGGATCGTTGCATTGAGGAGTCGACCTGGCCGGGTGGACAATCGATGAGGCCCAGGGAAACGGTAATGAAGACCAAGGGACTTTCTGCCGTCGGGTGCTTGTCAAAGAGTGCTAGTTCCGCGTGTTGTTCTAGTAGCGTATGCGTTTTTCTCTCGTTGTCAGAGTCCAGCTTCAGGTTGGAAGCAACTCAACCCAAATATGCTCGGGTGTGGGTCTATTGGCGCGGAAGGCTCGACACGGCGTAGTTGGCGGGGTCTAGAAAGGCAGGGGCGGACTATATGTTAAAGTATTATTCAGCAGCCGGAATATGGAGTATTATGTACCTCGCCAACTCGGTTTTTGCAAGTATGTGAAATCATTCTAGCCTCGCTATGTATAGACGACAGAGGGTATCTAGGATTTTGTATATGCACCCGAGAGCCAAACATAAAAGCAGTTCATTCACCAAACGCCCCAGGGCCCATTCCCAGCTATGCATATTTCGTGTTGACAACTTCTGAGCGAGGATTTCACCAGAAGCAAAATTCTCTCACACTCTCTCCCGTCCTGCGTCCCCCCGAGCCGCTCAGCCCCCGAGCCGCTCAATCACCCGGAAGATGTTGATCGTCAGCGTGAGAGCCCACGATACCAGCCCGATGAGCTCAAACGCCCCCAACGTCCGCAAAAGGCCCTCGCTGCCTTCGGAGGAGACAAAGATCATCGCCTCAAAGCCGAGCGACGTGCTTGCCGACTTGAAGATGATGAAGAACAGGTCCGTCAGGATGAGCCGGATGCGATCTGCAGGCGGACGCAGCCCCAACGGCTTGCCTGTGTAGTCGTCCACGGTGAAGTAGCCAATGTACGGCACCGCCACCACGTCGACGACAATGGCCACAATCACCTGCGTCCGCTCAGGCGCAGTAGACGATCTGGTGCTGCCAGCTTCTCCGCCCTTGTGGAGCCGCTCTCGCTTGTAGATCTCGATCGCCACCGCCAGAGCCACGATCGAGGTCATGAGCACGGTCAGGCGACAGGCCAGCGGCACCAGCGGGTGGTGAAGCAACAGCCCCCAGATACGCTGCCATACCGGCTTGTCGGCCAGCCTGCTGGGAACGTGCAGCTTGTGGTGAAGGTGGCCAACACCGCCTCCGCCATCTCCACCGCCGACTTTGGGATGCAGGGACGAGTAGTAGCCAAAGTCCATGAGGTTGAGCTGCTGCATCTCCTCGTCGTCCAGCACCCTGGACTTTTCGTTTGCCGCATGTGGGTAGCGCGTGGATTCGATAAAGGTGTGCCACTGCGACTCGGGGTTGTACCACCACGGTGTTCTCGCCGTGGCCGCAGACGCGCTCGGATGCCCAGAGGCCGACGAGCTGGCTCCTGCTTGTGCACGGCTCCCTGGCGTCGTCCTGCTTTCGCCAGGCGCGCCCGGTGCGCCCGGCTTTCTGGGTGTGTGTCTGTCCCACTCTGTCCGGTATGTTGTCGGCCCCTTGGTTACGTGGTACTGTGGCACAATGACCGGTTCAGCCGAGCGCAAATGGTCCCATTTCCGGCCCTCCTTTGGCCTGAACAAGAGCGAAAGGCGATATCGCAGACTGGGGGCTTCCGCAGGCCTCAGGGCAGGCGGCTTTGGTGCTGGGACAGATGGTGTCGTCTCTGGTATAGCAGCGGTCGGAGGTCTTGGCGCGGTGTGCAGTCCCGCAGAGGTGCCGTTTTCGCCAGCATGCTCTTTGCCCGTGCCATTCGGTATCGAAGCGCCCGCCTCGGAGGGGTCATGGTTGCGATGCGGAGATACAGTCTGCGGAGGTCGGCGGATGACCCATGCTTTGGGCGCGGTCAGCAGGAAGAAGCTTGCCAGAGACGCGACGCTGCTGGCATATAAGATACATACGCGGTACCGTCTTCACTGTCTCTCGTGACATTTCACTCGGCGCGTAGCAGAGTGCTCCCCAGGAGGGGGCAGAGCTTCGAAGTGAGCTGAGGTTGGAAGGGTCAATCGGATGGCCCGGGACGCAGAACAGCGGCTCAGGAAGTGCACGACATAGCCAATACAAAGGGAAAGGGGGTATAGGGCGAAACGTATGAAAACCGACAACAAGAGGAAAGCCGTGTCCCCTGTTCGGTGTTTTAGTGTGGTAATGGGGAACAGGAGGAAGGGATGCGATCATCAGCTCCCCATAACTGCGGGAAAAAGGCCGTGGCTAATAAAAGTACGATGCCTACGTAAATTGGAGGCCCATTATCAGATAAGCGCCACTAAGCCAGCAAGCTTCGCCACTAATTAGAGGAGCTGTTTGTTTACTCGCATTCTCTTTTATTTTGCTCTCCTCATGGCTATTGCTGTCAAAAATCCTACGAAAGACACAGAGTGAAACCAAGTGGACTTGTCTCACGCAGTTCGCCGCACCCCGGATGCGGAATAACTGCTGGCGGGCTGAGAGGCGCAAGGAAAAACCCAGCCTGTTGATCCGGTGCTATGGACCCACGATTGGCCAGTCAGAGTCGCAGCTAGCCAACATGTCGTCATGATTTGCACCTAGGCAACTAGAAGGTCGAATTTTGCGTGCCTAATCAAGCTTCAACCCTTTGGGGGTCCGTTCGACTACTGTATCTGCGTATTGCGAATGGAAAATGTCCGGGCCTTCGATTACGCCGTAGGAGCTGGTCGAACAGGCGAGAAAATGTCTGTGGCTTAGTGATAGTATCTCATGATATATATCCTGCATTCTCTTTTTTCTCCAGCTTACAGACCTCAGTCGTCCGGGATTTGTTCTTGTTCTTTAGTGGCCTCGGCGCGGACTTAAGGAGAAAAACAGGCGTTTGCTGCCTGAAAAACAGAGTCAACGCGACTGATCCAAACCGCCACCGAAAGAGGCGAGTTTTCGACACCGGACAAGTTCAGCACAAACAATGCGGCTCTTTCTGTTGCCGATATCTACGCGCCGCACGTTGCTGTTCTGCGAACGGCTACTGCCGCCATCACATCCGCCGCAGGCGACAGCCGGTGACCACGCGCAAGACGATGCAGGCAAGACAGATCAGGCAGCACTGACGCAGACGCAACGGCAGGCACAGCCACGGGAGAAGGAATCGCTAGTGGACAAGGCACAGGATCGCGCCGCCCGGTTCTGGGCAGGCTGGGAGAAGAAGCCCGAGGGCAGCTGGCAGCGCCGTCTCGTCGCCTACGGCAATGCTGGCTTTCGTCGCATCACGTTTGAGGAATGGGGGCTCAAGTCGGTGCCGCCTCTGACGCGGCAGCACAGGCTGGAGGCTGGCGACCCTCCAGTCGTTGAGGTTGTCTTCCCCCCGTCCGTGCTTCCGCCCGGCAGCGTCACCGGCCTGTTGCACCGGCTCAGCACCGAGCGCGAGTCTCTCCACCGTCAGCGGCTGCTCTGGTGTCTCGTCGGCATTCCCATCACGCTGCCAATCGCCATCCTCCCAGTGTGAGATTTCTCCCCTGACTCCGTATCCGACTTCGCTTGCTGACGCGGACCGGCCAGCGTGCCCAACATCCCGTGCTTCTACCTCATCTACCGGGCCTGGTCACATTGGCGTGCCATCGCCGGCGGCAAACACATCCAGTTTCTGCTGCAGCACAACAATTTCACCCTTTCGCCTTCGCCCATCCTTGACGCTGTCTACGCAAAGGAAAAAGCCAAGTTGGCTGCCATGACAGCTACCAAGGATGCGGAGGCGCTCTTGCTGTCGAATCCCGAAGGCGCTATGGCGGTGGCTGACGCGGTCAAATCACCGCAGCTGGAGCTCGAGCTGGAGAGGGCCACCTGGCAGATCGAAACGGCCATAGTCGAGGAGAAAAAACAGTCAGCCGAGTCAGGGGCCGTTGGTGGCCAATCAGAGAAAGAGAAGGGCAAGTCGTCATGAATACGACGAGATTCGACTCAAGACAAAGCGCTCTCTACAAGTACATGACGCGAACTTTATGAAGGCGGTTAGCGATATTAGGTCGGCGACCTCGTGGGGAAAACAAAAAAGGTGAACATGGAGAGTGTCAGGCAACAAACATCTCAGTTGAGCCAGTACATAGTAGAAGATAGGAGTACAATAAACTGCCCCTGCCATTACACGTATTTACGCCACACGGAGTACTTTTGCGATACGGTAAAGATGTAAAAGTACCAGGGCGAAAAGGAAACATTATTAATAAAGGCCGAGATGGATCTTAGAGACAGCAAGTGAGTTCCGCAGCTTCCGCACAGTGGACGAGAGTGGATTGGCGGCTACTTCAGGCCCAAGCTTCTACCCCAGACAAAATGATCGTTTTGCCCAGAAGAGGAAAGGCGCGGCAATCGCAGAAATGAAAATGTGCTTATTTCGGACCCGTATCGCCTTGTATGTCCGCCCATACGACGAGGACGGCACAAGCCTTGCAGCAATATCATGTCCTCTGCAGCGCGCACAACGCGCGATCGTGTCCGAGCATGGGTCCGGCGCATAGATTCCACGCATTCTCGTATTGCGCATCATTTCTCGCGCCCACTAGGACATGTCATTTTGACAGCCCCTTAGCTGAGGAGCGTCCGTTGGAGGCACAGCAAACAGAAACCGGAAGAAGGAAGAAGAACATAGAAAGAGGCACCCGCAGCAGTAGTCAACGAGCTCGTGCACACAGTATGGCATTGTACGGAGCAATGCCTTTGTAGGCTTTTGTCGAGCAGTCACATGGGAATTCTCTCGGTTTTACTCGCTCGTATTGTGGAGAACACACGACTTAGTTGCCTCCCCCCCTCTCTCCGCTCTTTTTCTTTTGCAACCATCCCCCCAGTCAGTCACTTGGCAATTCGTCAACTGCGAATGGCAAGCAGGATCTGCCGGGTGTCGTTCTGTCCTGTCGATTTCAGTCTTTATTTGTCGGGTTTGCTTGCCCATAGTATTTTGTTCACACTAAACATATGCTTCTGCCTCTGTCTCAGCCACAGGGAGAAAGAGCAGACGTTGCATCGGTTCCGGCTGCGTTCCTGCCCAATAGTAAGAGATCTGACCTCGTAAGATACCTGTCCTCACAGCAGAGCTTTCGTTGCTCACAGGCGGGCTTCCCGACTGGGCAACCGCGAACATACCCTCTTTCCCACCCCTCCCCTAACGCTAGGGAGCCCTACAGCGCAGACAACGCACGCTCCTGCGTCTTGACTCCTGCAGCCAGCCACTACTATACTCATCGTCACTGCCTTGCACTGAATCAGCACGTGCTACCGCCCGTCTTTCTCTTCGTCCTGTCGCTGTGTCCTCTGGCTTTTGAGGGGGAAGCGACGACCACAACGCACCGACGAAGCCTCGCCACAGCAAGAACGATCCCAGATCAACAGAAACGGGGTTCGGATTTTATCTCCCTTTTCTCTTCCTCTCTGCCCCCTTCTCTCCCATATACACACACGCGCACATCCTCGAACTCACCTCTGGGTGCAAAACGCCGAGTGCCAACCCTCCCGCATCCAAGACGACCCAATCCTTCGAACGACGCATCGCCAAGGCGGCCCGAGTGCACGACCTGCACAACCGATCCCAGCAAGGGAGGGCGACCAATCGATCACGTCGACGGCCTCGAGAACATTGTTTATCATGGAGATCGACGCCTCAAGGCACCAGCCCTCCGTGCAGGGTTTCGCTTCAGACGATGCTGCCACTTCCGCAGACCCGGGAACGACAGCGTCCGCGATGGCACAGAACCAGAATAGTGCGGCAGCCCAGGCAGCTGCACAAGCAGCCGCGCAGGCACATCTCAGCTTCAGAAGGTAGGAACTGGCTGGCGCATGGCGCTTGGCGTGGTGGTCCGCGGTTCTCATCGACCCGGGGTCGCAGGCGGACTATTGGCGCAACTGAGCTTCCGCAAGACAGAAGACGCAGCTGGCTAACTTTGTTCTTCCCCCATGAAAAGGCAACGAGCATCAAGAGCTTGCGAGGTACGCTCTATCTTTTTTTTCTTTTTTGCGTACAGCCTACGTCTTTTTGCTCGAATGCGCAACCGCGTGTGTGGCCGTTCTATTTGTATCAGCTCTTAAGAGCTTGTCAGGGCAAATACCCACAAAAGTGCCGAGGCATCTCCATCGACGAGCCTCACAATTCCCTGCTTGCTTCCCTAGTGCTTTGCTCCCCAGACGAGCCGTTGGCTAACAGTTCTGCAGACATGCCATGCCAGAAAGGTAAATTCTTGACTTATTTCAGCCAGCACCCCCTCCAAGCTCTTCATGCACGTCGCACATCAGCGAGACCGAGGCACATTGACCCGAAACCCCTCTTCTCCCCGTCCCGTACTGCCTCTTCCTTCGCTCCACCACCTCCCGTCTCCCAACTCACACCTACCCGGCATAGGGCGTTTTCTCATCATTCTTGTTCCCCAGGTCCGCTGCGATGCCGCTAGTCTGGGCGTGCCTTGCACCAACTGTGTCGCATTTAACATTGAGTGTCGCATTCCCACCCCCAAACGCAAAAAGGTTGTCTCACAGTCAACGGCCTCGGCGACGGGAACTACAGGCTCAACGTCAAGAGACTCCGACAGGTATGACCACTGCTGTTTCTTTGTTCTTATGTTCTTATATTTTTTGTTATTTTCTGTTATTTTCTTTCATTTTTCTGCCTTTCCACGGACCTACAGAGTCCTACATGCTCACATCTGCAAAGTGACCGTGGTGATGGGTTCGATGACAAATCGCCACGATCGAGCAGCGTTGCTGCGTCCACTACGTCGGGACCGGCGTCCGTTTCTGCCCCCCCGTCTGTTTCTCGGCCGTCTGTCCACCACACCTCGGAAGGCACGCCGTCTTCAACGGTGACGGAGTTGCAGGCCAAAAAGCAAGAAGTCGACGCGGGCACTTTTGTTAACATCCTCATGAAACCCCGCTTCACTCGTGCCCCGATCACGGAGCCGGGCCGCGTCGCCTACCTCGGCGAGTCGTCCAACCTCACTCTCTTGGTCCACGACCAGGCCGGATCCGCCGATGTTGTCCACTATCCTCTTCCTGAGAATGTGCGTGGATCGCGGGCCCGCCTCACTGAGCTCGATAATGTCGAGATTGAGATCCTCCAGCAGCGTGGAGCATTCCTATTGCCGCCTCGGGAACTCTGCGACGAGCTGATCGAGGCCTACTTTGTTTGGATTCATCCAATCTTGCCTGTCATCAACCGCAATCGGTTCATGCGCCAGTACCGCGATCCCAACAACCCGCCCTCGCTCTTGCTTCTCCAGGCTATCCTCCTGGCCGGCTCGCGCGTTTGCACCAACCCAAAGCTCATGGATGCTAATGGCTCCACCACACCCGCTGCCCTGACGTTTTACAAGCGTGCCAAAGCCCTGTATGACGCCAACTACGAGGACGACCGGGTCACGATTGTGCAGTCGCTGCTGCTCATGGGGTGGTACTGGGAGGGCCCGGAAGACGTGACGCAGAATGTCTTTTACTGGAGCCGTGTTGCCACCATAGTTGCACAGGGCTCGGGCATGCACCGCAGTGTGGAGAGCTCTCAGCTCAGCACGACGGACAAGCGTCTGTGGAAGCGGATCTGGTGGACGCTGTTCACTCGTGATCGGTCCGTGGCCGTCGCTCTCGGTCGTCCTATCCATATTAATCTGGAAGACTCGGACGTCGAGATGCTGACAGAAGACGACTTTGTCGAAGACGAGCCAGACCTGCCGAGCGAGTACAATACGGATCCACTCCATGTGCAGTTCTTTCTGCAGTATGTCAAGCTTTGCGAAATTATGGGCCTGGTACTGTCCCAGCAGTATTCCGTCGCGTCAAAGGGCCGACAGAAGAGCCCCATCGACCTGACCCACAGCGACATGGCGCTGGCCGACTGGCTACAGAACTGTCCACGGATCGTCTGTTGGAATATCCAGGGCCGCAGCTTCTGGTCTGCGCTGCTCTTCTCCAACTACTACACCACCCTCTGCCTGTTGCACCGCGCATACATGCCGCCTGGCTCGGGCTCGCAGCGACTCGCAGAAGACCACACCGCCTACCCGTCGAGAAATATTGCTTTTCATGCGGCCGGCGCTATAACGTCCATTATCGAGTACCTGTCCGCTTCGGGAGAACTGCGGTATTGTCCTGCCTTTATCGTCTACAGTCTCTTCTCGGCCTTGATTATGCACGTCTACCAAATGCGGTCGCCGGTGCCGTCGATCCAGCAGGCGACGCAGGAGAATCTTCGGACTTGCATGGGTGCGCTCAAGGATGTCTCCAAGGTCTGGCTTGTAGGCAAGATGGTCTACGCGCTGTTTGAGTCCATCTTGGGAAACAAGGTGCTGGAGGAACGGCTGAGGAAGGCCGGTGGCGTGCGGCATCGCAAGACGCAGACCAGTTGTTCGAAAGCGGATAATCACGCCAATGCACACAGACCGCAGAGCCTGTACCAGCAGCAGCAGCAACAACAACAACAACTCCAAGACATTTCGAAACGTAAGTACGACGAGATGGCAATTGATTTCAGCGTCAACACGCCGCAGCCGCAGGAGTCGTATGAACGTTCTCGGCCACAGACGCCGAACCATTCGTCGGCGTTGAAGGGGGAGCAGACGAATGCCGCCATGGGCCCACCATCTATGGCGCCAGGAGGAGCGAGACCAGCGATGGACACGTTTGCCGGAGGCGCTGGTGGCATTGGTGGCAATGGGTCGACGTCGCGCCCGCAAACACGTCCACACACGCCGTTTCCGTCGTCGTTCTCTCTGCCGACAACACCGCCAGACTTGTATCTGGTTACTCGCAATTCGCCCAATCTGTCGCAGGCGATCTGGGAGAACTTTCAGCCGGATCAGCTCTTTCCGGACAATACTGGCTTCTCTACCATGTTTCCGCCGACGATGTCGCCCACGCCATCGAATCAAAACATGGACCCCAATATAATTGCCCCGATGCAGCAGCAGCAGCAGCAGCAGCAGCAACAACAAGAACAACAACAAGAACAACATCAGCAGCAACAACAACAACAACATGCGCAACATCAGCAGCAGCAGCAGCAGCAGCAAGCACATCAACAGCAACAAAGCCCGTTTATGCAGCACATTTCACCGCCAGCGTCAAATAAAACGGGTACCGGTAGTGCTTTGGGCTCAGGAGCCAGCCCCTTGTCGCCGCCGGGAATTGCGGCTCCAGGACTGGGTGCATTCCATACACAGCAAGCGCCACATCAGCAGCATCATCACCAGGTGAATAGCAGCAACACCATATGGCAGTCGCCTTTTGATGGAGCGCTTCCAGATGGGCAGAGTCCGAGTGACAGCTGGAGCACAGGATCAGTTCACGGACAGCCAGTGCCGTCCACGCTGAATGTGGAAGACTGGTAGGTTCCCGGAAAGAATCGGATAGACAACAAGGAATGGAGACTAATTCAAACGCCCGACACAGGTACCAATTTTTCGGCATAAACGGTGGCGATGCTAATGGGGTCAACTTGGACATGTCGTCGATCTAATACCCCGGAGAGAGACTTACAAACCAGGGCACATCCCCTGGGACTTGTTATTAATATTTGTGCCACGAATGAAATGATTGGAGCAAATGAGTCATGGCCTGGGTTGGACGGTAGGATAGGATACGGAATCAGTGCACCAAAGTGTCGGAGAGGGGGGTGTCGGACTAGCAACACATAATGCGAGCACTGATTACTTCTCCGGATCTTGTGTTAATAACGTGAAGGGGACGAGAAGTCCTCAGAGCGGTCGTTATCGCCAAGAATCGGGTGTTCAGCATGGAAATCGAGGTACGGCGATGAAGTGAATATGACAGGTGCGGTGTCTGATGTGCTTACGTGCATGTCTTAGCTTCGGGAAGAAGATGACGAGGCTATGTGGAATGATCGGAGCTCTGGTTCTTCTAGTCTCGCCTCTGGCTTTTGCCATTTCACTACACAGCCGTGAGACTAGGAGTAGTAGCCCTGCCGTCCAGATATGCTGGCGTCTAGATCGTCTGCTGCAAGACGAAAAGGAATGGCGCGATAGAAAAGCAAGGATCAGCAGACCTCTGTCGCCGTCTCCTCTCGACTCTGCCTCCCCGCACTGTCACACTTTGAGCATGTGCCGTTGGGCGAGCTAGTAATAAATACACATCCAACAGGGAGATCGTTGTTGGAGAGCATAGCCACCACCCCTTTCCCTATCAGTTCTCTTGGCACGGGCGAGGACTTTCGTCAACGAGGGAGCGGTTTGGGGCTTTGAATGTGGAAATAGGCAGCTGCAGAGGAGCAGCAACACACGACAGGCCAGTCGACAGACACGCGGGCGTTCTTTCTGAATGACGTCAACCCACCAGTTTGAGGGTGCGAGCTAGTTCTGGTCTAGGAGGACCTGTTGCGAAGCCACAACTCAGCTACAGCTGGCGAATAGGACGACAGGGCGGACCTCGACTATCTCGGCCTAGGAGCAGCTGATCGCCTCTGTTGTAATACGCAAGAATGAGCAGGCGGCGAGGGCGGCCAAGTGCCGTTCCGCTGGGGCCTGGCCACATATAAAGGGTCACAGCCAGCTTGCGTCCTTCTGTAGACTCTTTCTTCGTCCTACATCACTCACGAATCTTTACCTGACCAGATCAATTTCTCTCACGCACTATCTCGTACACACACACAGTATGACTGGTCAGTCCTTCTGCCCTTCCACAGGATCGTTCTCATCTGACCCGTGACAGAACCCAAGACGATCGCGGTTGGTCCTGACGGCGTAGCCCCCGACAACATGGCAGGCTCGCCGCCAGCCTTTGGCGAGTCTCCTTCCACGACTAACTCGCCAACCGGTGGTTTCCTCGAGGTCAATTCACCAGACCGCCGTGGCAGTGCTGAGTGGGGTGAGTCTCCTTTGTCCTCGTGCTTGTTTCCTTTCATTTGCTCACACAGACCGACAGACGCCTCTAAGGTGCCGCCCAGCCGTTTCCAGAAGCGCAAGGGGTCCATCTACTCGACGCCCAACTCGCGTGATGGCCAGGTCGACAGCAACTACGCGGCCAAGTTCCATGCCAAGCACGCCGAAAAGGGCTACAACAAGAAATGAACAAAGGGACGGGCCTGACATCACGTGATTGGTTCTGGGCGTTGGTAGTTGCCGTGTTTGACCTATAGGACAGAACCACAAGTTTAAGCAAGAAGGAAAGAGAAAGGAAACAGATTGGCCAAGACAGCCGAACCACGTGATATGCCCGATCACATAATCCGAGATAGTAAGAAAGCAAAGGTCCAAAACACACACAGCGTGCTACTCCTCTTCCATATCGTCCAGGTCAATGGCGTCCGGGTTGGCCACGGGCGGGACGGACAGGGTTGCGGCATGCGCGATCTTGGGGGCGTCGCTGGCGGCAACGAAGCCAACGGGCGCGCGGGCCTGGCGCTCGAGGGCAGCCATGGCATCGGCAGCGGCAGCGTCTGCGTCAGGATCGTCGGGGACGTCTGTGCTGGCGGTGGTGGCGGCAACGGCGGCAGCCTGGGCGCGGGCGAGGGCCTGGGAGGCGACAAAGTTGACATCGGTGTTGTACTGGGCCTGGACGCTGCGCTTGATGCGCAACATCTCCTTGAAGGTGTCCTCGTTGCCGTGCTGGACTTCAAAGGCGTGCCACTTGGCCCAAAAGGCCGGCCGTGTGCGCGGATCGCAGAACTGGGAGGCGTGGCCGTAGATGGCGCGAGCACGGTCGATCTCGCCCAGGCGCTTCTCCATGTCGGCAAAGCGCAAACACATGTCACTGGCCTCGGCGTCGGGCAGAGTCGCAATGGCTCGTTCGTAGATGGGCCGGGTCGAGGCCATGCCAAAGTTGCTGGCCGACTTGGTGATGTAAAACTGGAACATGTCGGCACGGTCCTCGTCCGCGACGGCGCGCGTGGCTCGCTCGTAGATGCGCATCGCATGTCGTGCCAGACCACGCTCTTCCTCCAGGTTGCCGTACATTAGAAAGATGACCTTGGCAAAGCGCGGCGGACAGCCCTCGATGGCCTGCTCAAACAGGTCGCGCAGCCGCTCGATGCCAATCTTGCGGTCGACCGCCTTGGTCAGGTACAGGTTCCACAGCTCAAAGGCGACCGGGTAGCTGAAGAGGTCGAGTCCGCGCTCGTACACCTTGAAGGCGTCCTCAAAGTAGGCCTGCTCCTCGAGCAGGTTCGCGTAGTTGACCACCGTCTGCGGCGTCGCGATGCGCAACTCAAAGATGCGCTCGTACACCCGCCGCGTCTCCTCGAGCGAGCCGACGCTCTCGACCAGGTCCACGTAGAAGCTCCACAGCTTCCAGCTCTTGTGCACCCGCTGTTGCGGTGCCAGCGTCTCGTCAAAGTAGTCCACCGCCGACCGCTTGGGCGCCTGCACCGCCTTGGCCATGACGCGCACCGCTTCGTCAAAGTGTTCGCCGCGCAGCTCGAGTTCAGCCCATTCGATCCACATGTCTGCCAGCTCGGCCACGGAGCGAAACGGCACCTTGACTGCCTTTTCCAGGATCACCCGTGCGCTGCTCCCGTCGCCGCCCTGCTCGTAGAAGCGTGCGTAGCCGGCCCATAGCTGGTGCAGTGCGCCTGTCGCCTTCTTGGGCTCGATCGTTGCCAGTGCCCGTGTGTATGTGGCAACCACCTCCGTCTTGTTGTCGCCCCAGAGCGCCACCCGTTTCTCCCACTCGCCCACGCTGTGTGGGTTCTGTCGCAGCAGCACGTCGTTGAGCAGGAACGGCCGTCGGTCCATCAGGTGTTCGAACCGTAGCATTCGAATGTCCAGGTCGAAGTCGGCCGTCTCGTCAGCCAACGTCCGCTCGGCTGCCCGCTCTATCAGCGCCCCGATCACCGACTCCTCAAACTCGACGTACGAGTCAAACACCAGCGTGAAGTCCCGCACCGTCATCACCGTCGTGATCGCCTCCTCGAACACGTCCCGCGCCCGCTCGAAGCTGCCCCGTCGCACCCAGTACGCTGCTAGCCCGGCCCACAGCTTGCCGCGTTGGTCCGAGTACCGGGCGATGCCGCTGCGCAGGATCCGCTCCACGTCGATGCCCGTCTCGTTGCCCGTCTGCACCTCGTTGGCGTGTTCGACCAGCCAGTCCACCATGTCGCTCCAGAGCTCGTAGTGGCCCTTGGCCTTCTTGCTGCGGAACCGGGCGTCGTTGAGCACCCGCATGTATGTCCGCACTACCTCCGTGTGCAGTCCTGCCGTGCCCAGCAGCTCGATAAAGTCCTCCGCGTCCTCTGGGTGCACCTGCATGTATCGTCGCCAGATCCGCACCGCCGTCTCGCCGCCCGCCGAGTTCGCAAACGGCCGGTACAGCGCCCAAATCCGGTTGTGCTGCGTGATTGGCAGTGCTCGCAGCGCCCGGTCAAATGTCCGTCGGGTGCATGTCACCAGCGGCTGGTGCATCAGGAACTGGAGGTACAGCTCCCATATCCGGGGCATCTTGTTCAGCAGGATCAGCGCCCGCTCAAAGAGCGCGTTCACCTTGCGGTATTCGGCCGCGTACACGGCCGCGTTCAGCGGCGACACGTGTTTGGTCCGGAACACCAGGTACAGCTTCCACAGCTTGTAGGATCGCGGAAGCTGGGCGCACGCCCTCTCCATCACATAGGCCTGTTCCTGCACGGAGCCGTGTTGCTGCTTGAACCGGATGTACGACAGCCATGGCCGCGTCGTGCCCGCGTTTCGGTAAATGTCTTGTTCGTATGGCGCGTCGGCGTCGTCCTGGAACAGGGGTCAGCAAGGAGGCCAGAGCGGCAAAGGAGAACGAAGACTTACCAGCAGATGAAAGTCTGGTTGTGGAGCCGTGGCCACGGCTTGCGTCTTCTTTGCTTTGGTCATGCTGGCGTGTATGCGGTGCAGAGACAGGACGAGTCCGGTGTAGAGGAGGGCCGGGGCGAGTTGGATGAGAAACGAGCGCGGGTTGGAAGACAGATTGGAAAAAGAAAGAGAGAAAGAGAGAGAGAGCACACGTCCTCACGTCCGCGCCGTCGCAGCCATCGCTTGCAGCCGAGCCGAGCGATACAGACAGAGAACACGTGCCTGTGCCGTGCTGTCGGGGCCTGCGGAGATTCGAGGATGTCTGTCGCCGTCTGTCGAGTTTGGTTGTTGTCGTGTCGCCAGTGCTGTCTTTCGTCTTTTATTTTCACGTTTTTCCGCGTAAGGAGCAGCCCACTGTGTCTCCCAATCCAGACTAGAACGGAATGCTGACTAATATTTCAGATCGCAGCATTTAGAGGGAAGCTCACTATCTCGAATTGCTTCCATAGTCCCTCGAATACCGAATTTCATCTCCGCACGGCATTGGATCAGCTGCTACCAGAGCCCTCGCGTCTGCCTGTCGTCGTCCATTTCCGTTTCCGTTCCGATCGCCGCCAGCAGGAGCCAGCAGCTCCCCAAAAGCCCTCACCATGTCTGGAGCCGCCGTACGTCCCCAGTCTGCGGAAGACACATCAGGATGGAACGGACAGCGATGCTGACCAATGGGACGACGTGTGTAGGACCGGGAGGCGGTCTTCCCTACCCGCCAGTCGCTCGGCATCATGAAGGCCAAGCTCAAGGGCGCAGAGACGGGACACAGCTTGTTGAAGCGGAAGAGCGAGGCTCTAACCAAGTGAGTCTGCCCATCGGTCGAATGCGTGCGGTTGTGGCTGACCGGACCAGGCGATTTCGAGGTATAGTCTGGCCGACGTCTGCCCTCGTTGGGCCGCTTCGCGACATCTAACCCAGGCCTCTTTCGCAGACATCACCCGCCGCATCGACGAAGCCAAGCGAAAGATGGGCCGCGTCATGCAGATCGCCGCCTTCTCCCTCGCCGAGGTGACCTATGCTGTCGGCGGCGACATTGGCTACCAGGTGCAGGAGTCCGCACGGTCGGCGCGCTTTCGCATCCGTGCCAAGCAGGAAAACGTGTCGGGCGTCTTGCTGCCGGCCTTTGAGAGCTATCTGACCGAGGGCAACAATGACTTTGCCATGACTGGCCTGGGCAAGGGCGGCCAGCAGGTCCAGCGCTGCCGCGACACGTATGCGCGTGCCGTCGAGGCGCTGGTCGACCTGGCCAGCCTGCAGGTCCGTTTCTTGGGGGGAGGCCCGTCTTTCGTTCTTTCGTTCTTTCTAACGCTTACAGACTGCTTTTGTCATCCTGGACGAGGTCATCAAGGTGGTCAACCGAAGAGGTATGTTGCTCGCCCAGGCGGCCGTTTGCGTCTGCAGAGAAGCTGATTTGTGTTCCTTTCACCTGCAGTCAATGCCATGTCCGTATACCCTTGTTAGAAGCACTGTCTACGTGTGTTCTGTCCTTCTAACCCGCACAGCGAACACGTCATCATTCCCCGGACGGAGAATACCATCAAGTGTCAGTGGATCACACCGTCTCCCCGGACAGACTGCTGACGTGCGGACAGACATCAACTCGGAGCTCGACGAGCTCGACCGCGAAGAGTTTTACCGGCTCAAGAAGGTGGCCGGCAAGAAGCAGCGCGACACGGCCGAAGAGGAGGAGGAGCTCAAGGCACGCAAGCTGGAGCAGGCTGCGAAGAACAAGGGCAACGACAGTGTCAAGGAGGAGTCTGCGAGCCAGAGCGTGCCGGCCGATCTGCTGGCAGCAGAGGGCGAAGAGGATGTCATCTTCTGAACGGGGAGACGTACAGCTTCCATCTTTTTGTTTTCCTTTGGCGCTACAACATCTTTTTATTGTATATCACACAAGATGCAAATAGCCATGCGGTTGGCCTTTTTTGTCTGTCGTCTGTATATGGTTGGCTGTTGGCCACCGCCACAACCTCTACTGCCGCTGGTACGTGACCTTGATGGGCCGCTTGTCGACCTCGCCCACGAGCATGCCAGCCGTGTTCTCCTTGGCCGCGATGGCGCCCGGCTCGGCGTCGTATTCCACAAAGGCCAGCCGGCGGCCCGGCACCAGACGCACCTCGCGGAAGCCTTCGTAGCGGCCAAAGATGTCCGTCAGCACGTCGGCGTCGCAGTCTTCCGGCAGGTTCTGCACAAAGAGCGTCTTGTTGGGCGGCAGGTACTCGTCCGGCACGACGGCCGGAGCGGCAGCTGCACCACCAGCACCAGCACCGGCAGCCGTCCGTTGTTGCAGCCGCTTCTGTTCTTCGGCCGCCTCGAGGGCCTTTTTCTTGTCTGGGATGTTAGCTAAGTTGAGCACGGAACAGCAACATCAACATCGACATGACCATAACCACAACCAAACACATCCTCCACCACATCCACACACATCCACACCCCCCCACACACTCACCTCTCTCGGCCATCCGCCGTCGCTTGTGCGCCTCAAACTCGTCCTCATCGCCCGACTTCCGCACCGTCGCGTCGCTCCGCGTGCGCGCCAGCGCCAGCACCATCGGCTTGTCGAACAGAGGAAAGCCCTGCGCCTCGCGCACGGCCGTCTGGGCTGCCTCCGGGTCGTCGTACACGATAAAGGCCTGGCCCTTGGCCTTGAGGTTCTGCTTGGCCACAATGTCGATTACCGTGCCAAACTCGGCAAACACCGTTTGCAGCGCCGCCAGCAGGGCCTCGGGCTTGACCCGCTCCTCAAGGTTGTGCGCGTACACGCTGTCGGGAGAAGGCGCATTAGCAAGGGGAAGAGTTGAGAAAAGACAAACACGAGAAGCGAGAACAACAACGCGACACCATCTCTCGCGGCCTCGACGGTGTCGGGGTGCAATGACACACGTACGTGGCTGTGGGTGCGTTGGCCGCCATCGTCGCAATCGGCAGATCACTCCTGTCTCGTGATAACAACGAAATCGCCGGTAGAGAAGACGAGTCTAAACAGGTACGGGTGAGCTTTTCCGCTACGCTGCCACGAAATCCTTCCAGCCTCGTTCAGTGGAGCTAGTCATTAGTGCACGTGATCTCACATTTCCACTCGAGGCTGAGCGAATACGGAAGCACGTTTGAAATAGAGCGCTCTTGAAATATTCATCGACACCCTCATCGTCCATCCATTCAACTCTAACACTATCCAGCGAAAAGAGCATTCTAACATGCTCGTACTTCTGTATTTGCGCTCCTTCCCTGTTCCGCTGTTTCTTTTCGCCCGCTTAAAATTCTCAAGCCTCTTGCTGAAGCCTTGTCCCGTCTATGATGCTGCTTCCGGTTCTTCTGCTGCAGGCTCTGCCTCTCCTGCAGGCTTTTCGTCTATCGGAACCTCGAGCACGTCGCTCGGCGCTGCCTCGGGCGGTGCTTCTTCCGGCTCCTCCAGTGCAATCTCGCTCTTCAGGTCGGGCAGGAAGCGGTCGATGCGCTTCCACGTCTCCCCCCAGAGCTCCTCTTTGGATGCGTCTTTGCTCGGAGGCACCAGGTAACCGCTGCTGGCCATGAACAGCAGTACGTTCTTGAGGTTCTCGGGCACGGCCTCTTCCAGGCTGTCGCCCTGGCCGCTGTTCATCAGACGATCCATGATATCGATAATCTTGAGCCACAGGTCCAACATGCCGTCCCAAGCCGACAGCAGCACGAGATACTGCAGGAAGACTTTGCACAGCAGCGATGCAGCCTGTACGCGCGTCTCGCTCATGCCGTCACGGTCTGACGTGTACACCTCGGGCCGCAATAGCTTGAGGATCAGCGGGAACAGCACCTCGCTAAAGATGGCCGTCCATTCGCGGTGGTCGCTCGACGTCAGCTCTGGCGAAAGCAGCGAGCGTTGCAGCGACGAGAAGGCCAGGTGACGGACTTCGCGGCACGGGTTTGTGCATTGTGTAGTCAGTGCCTGGAAGATGGGAAGCCAGTAGGCCGACCAAGCTGTGTTGGTTAGTAAGAGAAGAGAAAGAGGAAAGAGGAAAGAGGAAAGAGGAAAGAGGAAAAAAGAAAGAAAAAAGAAAAAAAGAAAGACAAAAAGAAACAAACAGACAAACAAACAAGAAACAAACAACCACCACAACCAACCAAACTCACCCTCATTGCTCTCCAGATGCGACTGCTTCATCAGATGAGGAATCCGCGACGTAATGTTGTAGATAATGTTGATGGCCTTGATCCCCCGCTGCACGGCCGCGTTCTCGCTCGCCTTTTCCGGCTTGGGCGCCCGGTTGTTCCGCCGCAGCTTCCGGTCCAGCTCCTGTTCGGCCGCGGCCCCCACGCTGGCCGCCGTGGCAAACTGGTTGCACAGGATGATGGCCGCCTCGTAGTTGTCGGCCAGGATGGCCGGCGGCGAGCCGCTGACGCCGCTCTCGAGGATCTCAAACACGGTAGGCGCAGACTCCTCGTAGCCGACGAGCGTCCCCAGAATGGCCCAGAAGTCGGGCGAGGTCATGATCTCGCTCCGTAGCGGCCCAGGCTCCGAGATGTTGAGTTTCAGGCCCTGCAGCACGACGGCCGACGTCGTCTTGGCCGTCTCCTTGGCAAAGCTCGACACCGCGTGCAGCAGCACCGGCACGCGCACAAAGTCGTAGTCCTGTCCGGTCAGCATCAGCATCAGCATCAGCACCCGCATATTGTTCAGGGCCTTGCACACTCACATAGCTGGCCCGCAGCAACGTAAAGAGATAATACGTCGCCCGGCCAATCAGGATCGGATGGAAGCGCGCAACGTCGCGGAGCATCTCTTGAAGCGCATCCACGACGCGCTTGCCCACCAGCTGGACCGTCTCGGCGTCCCGCAGCGCCAGCACGGTGCACAGCTCCAGCAGATAGACCGGCGCGGGATCGTAGGCCGGCGTGCTGCCCGTCTTGACCTGGCTCGCCGGCGACGTCGGCGGCACGTTCTCGGCCTTGACCTTGATCACCACCTCTGAGCCGTTATCCTCAGGGATCTGTTCCAGCAGTGCGTCGACCAGGGACTCGAGGCTGTCGCCCGAGAGGTTTCTGCGTGTGTTAGGGATGATGGATGGAAGAATGGCATTACGTAAGCACTCACGCGATGTTGGCGAATATGTCGCCCACGTGACACGCATTCACGCAGTCAATGGCGCACAGCGTGCTCTCGAGCTCCTCGTCCGACGGCTCGGGCGGATCGTCGGCCGCGTAGCTGGAGATGTACGACGTAAAGGCAGAGAAGAAGCCGCTGTCGGCCTGCTTGTTGCCGCGGTCGATGACCTGGCCGGGACTCTGCAGCGGAATGGCC
Source organism: Grosmannia huntii (assembly GCA_019925595.1). Lineage (NCBI taxonomy): Eukaryota > Fungi > Ascomycota > Sordariomycetes > Ophiostomatales > Ophiostomataceae > Grosmannia > Grosmannia huntii. The sequence continues at coordinate 214,380 of JADHKJ010000016.1, forward strand.
GGCAGATCGAGGCGGCCGGGCTGCTCGCTCGAGAAGAAGGCGGGAATGAGCGAGTTCTGGAAGAGGTTGAGCCAGATGCGCGCGACGTGCGTCCAGCTCGCCCGCAGGACCGGCTCGTTGTCGCGCACGACGCGGAAGAGCACCAGGGTCGACAGCTGGGCGCGGAAGTTGCGGCCCAGCTTGACCGCCAGCTCACTGACCATGACGCTGGCCTCGTCGACCTGCACCTCCGTGTTGAGGCTCGTGTTGGGCTGCGCCGCCTGGGCGAGCGTGCTCATCCGGCTGAGACAGTAGACGATCTGGTCCAGCGCGGCCGTGTTGCCGTGCCGCGACGCAATGCGCGCACACTCGTCGAAGCCCTGGATGACCCGACTGAAGACGGTGTCGTCGGTGGCCGACATGAAGACGTATGACAGCGTCGCCACAATCGGCCGCCACGTCGTCGCAAACATGTCGGCGTCGTAGATGTTTGTCTCGCACACGATCAGCGGCCCGGCTGCGCCCGCTTTGAGCAGCACCTCGCGCCATGCATAGTCGAATGCGTGCTTGTTCTCGTGTTCCTCCGGCAGGATGATCTCGTTGGACTTGATCGAGTCGTAAATGTCCTGCAGGTACTCGGCCGCAAAGTCCTGCCGCCCGTTCTGTCCCCGCAGGTTGCGCGAGAAGTCCGTCACTGTCATCCGCTTCTGTGTCCGCACGTTGGGGTTGTGCTGGTCTGTGTTCAGCAGGATGATGGCGTACGTCAGGATGAAGACTGCGTCCTTGTCCGCCACGTCCGCCGGCATCGTCCCTGAGCAGTACCGCTCCGCAAACGAGCTGACGATCCTCTCGATAAGCGCCGCCTCGCCCGGCAGCCGGAACGTCTCGAGCATGATGCGCAGCGACTCGTCCACCCGCTTGCCCTCAAAGTCGAACAGCGCCATAAAGGCCTCCAGCACCGGCTCGTTGCCCCGTTTCGACAGGTAGTCGCCCAGTACCTTCTTCGACACCCGCGACGTGCCCTTGAGGAACCGTGCCACCAGCTCCGGACTGCCCAGGTCCGCGATGATGCCCTTGTCATGCAGGTACGCGAGGCCGCCCTTGGGACTCTCGTTGAACTTGTTGGCCCCCCGCACGATCACCTTCTTGCGCGCGCGCGCCTCGCGCAGCTCGTTCGCGTTGGGGTAGCCCTCCGTGACGGCCGGCTCGTCCAGCCGCTGCGCCATGAACTGCACGTAGCGCAGCAGTGCGTCCAGGCAGAGCGGCGGTACACTCGTCGTGCTCCATGTCGCCGAGTCGGGCAGCGCATTGCGTGACAGCAGCCCGATCAGGTCCTCGCATAGGTCCACCCGGTCCGTATCGCAGTCGTAGTTGACAAACAGCTCCACCATGAACGTCGGCATGCGCGCCAACACTCCAATGTTCTCCACCATCGCCTGTCGTGCTTCCGGCTTGCGTGTGCCGCCTTCCAGCCCCAGCTTCTGTCGGTCCTTGATCGGCACTGGCGTTGGCTGTCTGCTGCCCGGCTGCGACGGCGGTGGTGCCTTTACCAGCTTCGGCGCCTGGGGAATGCCCTCGTACAGCGACGGGTCAATGTTGGCCTCCCGCGGGATCTCCACGGCCGGGTGCAGACAGCTGATCACATAGGCCAGGTACAGCTCCTGCTGCAGCTTCAGCACCCCGCGGCACGTCGATAGCAGCGTCGACGCCACGATCAGCGACTCCTGCAGGATCGCCATGTTGTCGGACCGCACCAGCTGGAAGAGGTAGCAGCAGAGCCGGTCCTGTGCCACCGCTGCCAGCGCCGGATGCCGCGCGATCGACGGCCCGGCAACCTCCAGCGCCACGTGGATGATCCGCAGAGCCATCACCCGCATCGTGTCTGGCTGCTGTGTCCGTTGGTTCGGGTCTAGAAAGTCCACCAGCACGCGGAACAGCTCCCGCACCGACGGCAGCGAATACGGCCGCAGGTCCATCGACTCGGAGCTCTCAGACGATCCGGATGCTGTGCTCTTCTCGTCCGCATCGTCACTCTGTGTCTCGCTCGACAGCCGCTCCTGTCCCATGTCGCCACCGGACGCGTTGACCGCCAGCAGCTTGTCCTTGCTGTCTCCAGACGAGGCTGACGAGCTGCTGTCGTTGCCACCATGTGCTTTCGGGAGAACGGCAGGGCGCAACGACAGAGAAGACGCGCTCGCCTCGGCAGCCGGATCCATCTTCACCGTGTCCATGTCGGCGTCTGTCTGCTTGTCCAGCGCGTCGTCCTCCTCGCCAGCCTCTTCTTCCAGGTGCTTCAGGTCCTCAAAGATGATCTGGCACATCCGCACCATCGTCGCCTCCGCCGTCTGCCGCAGCACCTCGGAGAAGCGTGGCCGCGAGCAGATTGTCAGCCCGCGGCCCATCATGTCGCAGACGCTCTCGTCGCTCAAAATGTCGCCACCTGGCCCCGACAGCATGTCCTCCATAAGGTTGAGGATCATCAGCAGCACCACCTCTTCCTGCGCGCTGTCACTAATGTCGAACTGGCAGTGCGTGATGGCCTGTGATAGTGCCTGCATGGCCAACGCAAAGCGAGGCGACTCTGGACATAGGAAGCCGTACGAGAGGAACTTGCGGACGGCTCGTAGGGAGAGGATCGTGATCGGTGCCGCCGTGCCCTTCGCCTGGATGATTTGCAGGAACGGGTACAGCAGCATGAGCGAGTCGAAGCTGTGTATATCTGGCCGGTCGTTTGTGTTAGAAAGAGCCGCTGAGTACCACGCAGTTGGGGTCGCCTACCTTTAACGCCTGCCAGCTCTTGTCGTAACCGGCCGAAGCCAGAGATCAGCGGGTTGTCCGCCATGCTCTTCCCCTTCTTCCCACGCAGGCCCCAACGGTTGGCCGGGCCAAAGTCGACGTCCGGACCGTTGCCCACTGTCCCCCGCTTGGGCCCCGGAGCCGGCGCTGTGCGATGGCCATTGCGCCGGACCGCCGTCTCGGTCGACGCGCCGAGCTTGAACGAGCTCGTGCCCACATTTGGCGAGCCGCCGCCGAGGATGGCTGACACCGATAGATGCTGGAAGTGCGCCTGCTTCTGGATCGCCGACGTGATGTTGATGCACTCGGATATCACGAGCGAGACAGGGTCCACGGCCACCGAGACCGGGTGGCTGCGGTACTGCATGCGCGACGACGCCGCTGTCGACTGACGGTATTGTGGAAATGGACGCGAGGCCGAGGGTGACGCAAGGAGGGCGGTCAACGGAAGCTGCTCCTGCTGTCGGTCTTTGGCGGAGGCGTCTGCAGCCGGAGGCGCCGCTGGGGCATCCCGTGCATCGCCACTCATCTTGCGAGGGGACACGGCAGTGCGCAGCAAGAGCGAAGACGTCTTGTCGTCGAGTCGTTGTCCGAGAGAGGAAGAACAGTCGCGAGAGCTTGTCGAAGGACGAGTCGATGTCGTAGCAAAGCACGACGGAAGCAATACGAGCAATTCGACGGAACCAAAAGTGGGTTCGTGGCCAAGCTCTTCGGTGGAATAAAAGACGAATAATATAAAAGAGAGAGAGCAGACGGGTCGCCAAAAAGACCGGTTCTTTATATTACATGTAGTACATGCAATTGAGGGAAATAGAAAATGCAAATGCACACAGCGGCCGAGCAAGCGTGGCACAATGGCGACGCAGGCAGATATCTGGCCTGACAACAGAGCAGGCAACCGAGTCGTCTGCTTGGCGAGGAGAGGACAGATGGTGTCTTGCTGATGAGGCTCGCAGCCAGAGGAAAATTAAGCGGCCTCGAGAAGCTGCCAGAGTTGCAATTGTCACGCGTCCGCTTTGAGCCTAAAGCCAATCAGCGGCGAACGTTCATGTTCGCGATAAGATAGGCCTACTAGCTTAAACGCACAAGGCCCTGGAGCACAGTGCTATTCTCACAGTGACACACGACCTTGTATATCTGGACTTCTGCCAACTATATAGCAAAATACAAAGGAAAACTCCCCAACGCCCCGTCCGTGGCCTCCCTCTACACCGTCAAGGCTCTCGTCTATTGTACAGAAATACCATCTTTCCGTCTTATGCGATTGCAACCGAAGGTCAGGAGGTGCCCCGGTGCACCTCGTCGGGAGACTCGCAGCCGCTGTGCCTGCCAGTGCTCGTGTTCGTCGTTCGGAACGTCATTGAAGAACGTGGCTCGCCGAGGTCAACAATGAGAGACCTGGCGCCTCTGCCAGTTGTAAAAAAAGAGAAAAGAGCAAAGGACAACATGAAATGGGAACAAAGGTAGCAAAGAAGGTAGAAAGAAGCAGGAAACAGATATGCAACTTTAGAGGTGAAAACGATGAACATGTCAAAGCTATAGACACTCATGGCGCAACATTCTTGGCAGCCTTCTCGGCTGCAACCTTCTCGGCAGCGACATTGTGCGGTTGTGCAGCCACGCCGCCTGCCGGGATGCCGTCCACTGCGGCAGCACCTGCAGCACCCGCAGCACCTACAGCCCCAACAGCCCCAACAGCCCCAGCAGCGCCAACAACGGCTTCAGCTACCGGTACGGCGGCTGCACCAGCAACCGGCACACCGCCAGCGGCCACAGGGGCCGCCACAGCTGGAGCAGCAGCAACAGGGACAGCAGCAACAGGGGCAGCAGCAACAGGGGCAGCAGCCACAGGAGCAGCAGCCACAGGAGCTGCGGCAACGGGAGCTGCGGCAACGGGAGCTGCGGCAGCGGGTGCAGCAGGGACAGCAGCTGCTGCTGCTGCAGGAACAGCGGCACCAGCGCCACCAACGGCCTCGACAGCAGCGGGAGCGGCAGCAGCAGCAGCAGCAACAGGAGCGGCGACAGCGGGAGCAGGAACAGCTGCTGCTGCTGCAGGAATCTCAGCAACGACCTCGGCCAGAGCTGGCTTGTCTTCAATGACAATGTCCTGCATGGCAGCCTTGTCCTTCTCCCACTGGCCATTCGGATCGCCAAAGGTGTTCTTCATCTTTTCTGCCTTCTCGGACTTCTCCTTCTCTTCGTTCTCCCGGGCAATCCTTTCGTTCTCCATTTCCTAACATGGTAAGCATAATGTACGGGTTTCAGAGCCAGCACGTCGACAGAGCTTACCTCCATGTGCCGGATATCGTCCAGACTTGGCTCATACAGATGCCAGATAGTGTAGTGCGGAAGGCCAACGACGGAGTAGCCCATGCGTTTTGCCATCTGCGAGTGAAAATGTGAGAAACACGATTCACCAGACGTTATCACCACCTCCAACTCCAAACAAAACTTACCTTGCCGAAGCCTTCAGTTTCCGCATGCTTCTCGAAGCTGAACGCTGGGAAATGCACACCGGTTCTGAAAACCATAGCCTTGGCCAGAATGCTGACACCTCCCACACCGTCGATCTCCATCTCCATGTCCGGGTCGCCGTAGGGGTCGCGCAGGTAGGCCAGATGCGGCCGCCAGGTGGCGTACTCAGCATAGCCCTCGACAATGACGGCGTCCTCGTCCAGTGTGTCGGCCAGGGCCAGAGCCGTCTCGGATTCCTGCCACGAGTTCAGGTCGTACGGCTGTTCGCCGCCTAGCCAATCGGGAAGTGGCCGCCAAACGTCTAGAGAGGTTAGTCTTGTGTACGTATAACAACATTGGACAGGTCAAGACTGGTTGCAACACAGGGAGGAAAAGAACGTACTCGGAACGATGACATCCTTGTTGTGGCGCATTAGATCTTCCAGAATAGTAAACGGCGCCGTCTCGACATCGACATCACGCCAGTAGACCCAGGAATGGTAGGGCCGGAGGGAGGCACTCAGCAGCCAGTTACGGGCCTGTGCCATGAGCTTGCGACGGTTGGCCTGAGCGGCAAAGCCGTGACGGCTCTCGACGTCCTGGTTGACCTTTTGGCCAAAGTCCTTCTCGAGGATGGAGATCTCGCCGAAATGTTCCTGGCTGTCGTCATCTCTCTGGATGGACTCGAGGTTCTCGATCAGAAGATCGAGGGTGCGGTCCTTGGAGTCGGATACGAGGAAGGCCAGGTCGATGAGGTGGTGGGGATAGGTGAAGTTGCGCAGGTGGGAGAAGAACATTGGCAGATGCGGTGCAGCGTCACGCAGCGGCACACACAGCAGGATACGTTCCTCGCGCTCCCAACCGCGCGCAGTGCCCTGGACGTTAGAAAGGTCATAGTACCGCACGGTTTCGAGCTGGATGCCCTCGCTGCCGGTAAACCAGCTGAGCGAGAAGATCGATAGGACCGGCGCGCCCGGCCACACGAAGACGCCAAAGAGCACGATCACGGAGAGGATGGCGAGTCGCACAAGCATCTTCCTCCGTCGGCGGAGAGAAGGTGGAGAGCCCCGGGGCTGGAATCTGTAGAGCCGGCAAGCAGGACGAGGTTAGAAGAGTGTGCGCAGACCGGCTGAGAAAGAAAGGCTGCCGTACCGGTGTGGCGAGAACTCCAAGGTGCTAGAGTTCCGCGGGTATCCATTGGAGTAGCCGACATTCGCATTGTGTCTTGGGGTCACCTTGGACCCGGAAGATGCGTAGGGCAGCATGTCACTCATTGGTGACGCGTTTCGTGCTGCCGTGCAGAGATCTAGAGAGAAACGACGACCGCGGTTTTCCCTCAAGCCAAGACGTTCCTATCGTTCTTGTACTCGGGTTGGTTCGCCCTTGTCAATCGGTCGTCGTGATGTCGCGCCTCTCCCCCTGGCCAAGGAAAGCGGTATGTCGTCGAAGCACAGGCGTTTTGATGTTGGTGACGTGTCGGAGCGTCGGGTCAGGGAAACAGATGCACACGTTCAAATCATCGCTCAAAAGCCACAGAGGCAGAAAGAATGGAACGTAGAAACAGGAAGGGAAGGAGGCGGGAAGGCGATGCCAGAAGAAGAGGAGAAAAAAACGAGGGGAAGGGGGGTGTGTATGAAGGTAAAATGGGATGAATGCACTCGAATTCCGTCAGACGGAAAAGATGGATAGCAAAGAAAGGGATAATAAAATGTGTCTCCATCAGCCTCGTGGAATTGAGAGAGCTAGTGTGGTTGGCCGCTGAATGCCAGGTAGTGTTTTCAACTCAGGGGATCCTCATTTGGGTGTAGCTGTACGAGAGTTGTCGCTCAAAGCGCCAGTTTCGCATGGCGATTGGTGCGTTTCAGAAGCCGGCAATCTTAAAGTATGTACCGGTACAATCGTCGAAGATAGCACCCCTGTCCACGGTTAAGGGATGGTTGATTTAGCACGCTGTCACGTGATAATATAAAGTGTGTTAAGCATCAAATCTCATTTTCTCCACCAAAAGCGAGCAAAAAATCAACAAAGTGCAAATCAATTCCAAGTTGCATTGAGCTACTATCTAGTGTCTACTACAGGCAAAAACGTCCGGTCCGACAGGGAGCATTGAAATTACGGAGTGCGTTATTACCAAACTTACCCAAAACGACGTCACGAAGCAGTGGTGTTGCAGGATTCTGTGGCAGCATTTTCATTAGTACGAGTTTCTCGTTGCGAATAGATGTGCAGCAATTTGATAGTGATCATAATCTTGTCAGACAAGCCGGTGTAGTCAAGTACCTAGAGCCGGCCGAATCCGCATACACGCCAAGACGGCATGCATACATCTCCGGCACTGTAGCCAAATGACGAGCTCTCAGGGGAGTAACTCAACTCCACAACTGGTCATCACAGGACCTCTCCTCGTCAAAAAGAAGAAGAAAGGCCCTACTACAGTGTGGGAGGATGGCTTGGCCCCGAGTATAAGTGAATGGATAAGCGAGTGTCATCATGTAGATACGGTGCAGTGCACGATATGAGCGAGGCAAGCACTATTCAACTAACCCTTTGAATAGCAAGTGCAGTACTTCGTACGTGTATGTGCGAAAATGAGTTTCTAGAAGAATTATTAGCCTTTTGCACCCAAAACAGCAATAGCAAAATTATGTGTAGTTTAATCTCGTGAATCAGAAAAGTTTTTGGTATGGTATGGTTGTCATCACTATGTTCAGAAGCAGAACTGAATAATAGGTTTTTCATCAGGGACACGAGGGGTGGTTGTTGTGATGATTTCATCTTACACTTTTGAGTCTACTGGTTGACAGCCATTGTGCCAAAAAATTCATGCTGACTTGACACCGAGTTAGCAACCGGCAATGTTCCTGTACTGAAAGAAAGAGGTGATGACAGGAAGCTTCAGATGGTAGTGCATGTAGTTCAAAACGCTCATAGAAAGTCGCGGGAACTGTGGAAAGGGATCATCACTAGCCCGGGGTTTGGGCCAGAGGCGTTCGTGTATGATCTGGATTGCCTGCTTACCTTGTTAGAATGTTGTGGGTGTCCGGCAGAGAAGCACTGCTTCAAGCTGCCAAGGTTGCCCACTCTACCCCGCGCATTTTTGCAAGCCACGCAGGAGATGGCAATGTGATAACAACGCAGGTGAGACTGGGTCGATTGCAGATCCGAAGAGGCAGCGCAGTGCTGTCGCTCTCTGGGAGCTCATGCGGACTTGGTCAAATGTTGAGGTAGAAAGAAGAGATTTTTATGCGGAGAGAAAAAATGAATTTTAGGCTTCTTATTTATTGCCGTGCAGAAATATGTGGCTCGAGCTTTGGCGCTACTGTATGCTTAGTCATATGGGTCCTTAGGCAGTCGAGGGTGTTGAGGTACTCCGTACACCAGGAAACGGTGAAGTAGGGGATTCTTGGCTATTCTGCTTGATACTAAGATCTGCATGTTGTATTCGATATTACGCCAGTTTATGCTGTCTTTCGAGAGTAGCGTCGTGTACATTGATCAAAGGCTGGACGCTGCCATACTGGCAGACAAGCTGTGGTGAGCCGTCGTCTGATTGGCCCAAGGCCAAGCAGTTCTCCACGCATGCAAGATTTTCTGAACGAATGCGGTCACAGGAATGGCGCTAATCCAGAAAGAGGTGTATCTCGAATTGCCGGCAAAACTTCACTGTCGACGATTTCTTTGAGCGTGCACACGAGAGCTGTATTTACGGGTGACTATTGGACCAGACCGCAAGCGACCTTCTTGTACCAGACGGCCATCCTCGGGAAAGAGCAGGCGACGTCGTCTTCTCTTTGGCCAGCACAGCAGGGCTCATCATCGCAGGCAGGCGGCCGCGCCTCTCCGATCCTACACCCGCGACACAGCATGTCGGACCGTAGGCGGATCAACGGGCCCGTGGGGGCGACGGTGCCGCCGGTACTGGGGCGAGGCGAGCAGAGGGGCAAGGTGTCGGTGCGGACGCGGCCCAACGACATAATACGCAAGATTTGTGAGTGGCGAGGGCCGGCAACAACGCGGACGGGCTACTGACAAAACGGACAGACCTGCAGACGGGGGTGACGCCGTCGGCGTCGGGGTCGGCCTACCTGGAGCTCAGCTCGGGGGCGGTGGCGGGGACGTCGGGGCTGAAGCTGAGCTGCACGGTGCATGGGCCCCGGGCGCTGCCGCGGTCGATGCCGTTTTCGCCGCATCTGATCCTGTCGACGCACGTTAAGTACGCGCCGTTTGCGACCCAGGCGCGGCGGGGGTACCTGCGCGACACGTCGGAGCGCGACCTGGCCGTGCACCTGGAGACGTCGCTACGAGGAGCGATCCTGGGCGAGCGGTGGCCCAAGAGCGGCGTGGACGTGGTGGTGTCGGTGATCGAGGCGGACCAGGACCGGTCAGCGCCGACGCAGGACCCGGCCGAGGAGCTCTGGGGGATGATGAACGTGTTGAGCGGCTGCGTGACCGTGGCGTCGGCGGCGCTGGCTGACGCGGGCATCGACTGCGTGGATGTGGTGGCCGGTGGTGTGGCCGCTCTGGTGGAGGAGACACACACACAAAACACCCTCGTGGCCGATCCCGTGCCGGCGGAACACGGCCGCATCCTGGCGGCCTGCTGCGTAGCCTACCTGCCGAATCGCGACGAGGTGACGAACCTCTGGCTCAAGGGCGACATGCCGCCATCGGTCGACGGCCAGCTGCAGCTGCAGATGATCGACAAGGCGCTGCACGCTGCCCGTCAGGCCGACCAGGTCATCGTGGCCGCCCTGCAGGAGACGGCCGAGCCGTGAGTCGGGGTGGTGTCTTGTCATGATCAGTAGCTTTCGTACGTGTATAGAACAGGCGTTATTTACAGTGGTGCATGTGCTGAAGCGTAGCGGCCGTAGCGCGTTGCATGTGTCAGCAGAAATACATAGCGGTTCGCTGCCCCACGCGAACGCATTCCAGAGCCTTCAGTCCCAGCATGGCGCCCGCATCCGATCTGTTTGCAGGCTTGCGCCGGGCCACCGACGGCGATCACGCTGCCGCCACGGCAGCGACGCTTCTTCCGTGTTTGTCCTCCGCTCCGGTGGTGCGGTAAGCTCTGGCTGACCGCTGCAGATGTCCCGGCCGCCTTCACATGGACGGCGCTGGCCCGAGGGCTTGCTGAGGGCGAGGTGAGGTCCTCACGGATCCACGCCCTCTGTGTCTGTCTCACGGCCGAGCCGAGTAGGCTGAAGGAGGAAGATGAAATGGACGAGGAAGACGAAACGGACGAGACAGACGAAACAGAAGACACAAAAGATACAGAAGAACCAGACACAAAAGAACCAAAAGAACCAACACACGACCCTGCAGCTTCCCGCAGACAGATCCGCGCCTTTGTCGCCCGTGCCATGGCCCCAATTCTAGACAACGACAACGACGACGCCACCTGTCATGGCGACCACACGGCCGTCATGCAGCGCAGCCGGGCCGTTGCTGACGACGCCATCGCCGTGCTGCGTGTCGTAGCCGACGACGTCGTCTCGCCCACCGACGACGACGTGCAAGTGTTGGCGAGCATCGTCGCCGCGGCCGACGCCGGCCAGCCGTGGACAACCGCGACGGCAGCCACGGCGGCCCGCCTTTTGCCACAGCTGCAGCTACGACGCTCATCCGACTGGATCGTCGACGAGATCCTCCACGGCTACGTGCGGCCGCTGTTTGCTCGTGGTCGCAAGGAGCAGTACGGCGGCGGCCTTGTCTCACGGACCACCGACACAGAGACGCGGGCGGCCAAACCATGGAAGTATGGCGATCTCCGTGCCGTGTCGGTGTTTTCGTGGGCGCTGCAGGAAAGCGATGTGAGTTGCTTAGTCATCGGTTTATTGTTCACACTCTTTGTCTCCTCAACCTCCACCCTCCTCATCCCTCCTCATCCCTCCTCATCCCTCCTCATCCCTCCTCAACCTCCTCCTCCCTGCTAACCTACAGTCCACTCTCCTCGTTCGCCATTGGTCCCTCTTCACGCCCGTCCTGCTGGCCCTCGTTGACGATGCCGACACGGACGTGCGAACCCGCGGACTGAAGCTGCTCCGTGTCTTTGTCGACCGGCTGCCCGACGGCGGCCAGCTGCTGCGCCAGACCGGTCTAGACCGTGTGCTGGCTGACGCCGTGCTTCCGACGCTGCTGTTCCTGCCGCGGCTGACGCCGGAGAAGGAGTCGCTGCAGCTGCTGGACCCGGCGTACGACGTGTTGTTGGCCATGGCAAGAACCACCACCACCACCACCACCATCTCTCCCCTCTTCGACCAGATCCTCCGCGATGGCATTCTGGCCGGCTACTTCCACGCCAGCGAGCACGTCCGCGTGGTCGAGGTGCTGGCGCGTCAGGCCGGCCGCCTGGTCGAGGCCATGGGCCTGGCCGCAACCAAACACCTCAAGGACCTCCTGCCGCTCTGTGCGGCCGTCCTGACCGACCCGTTTGCCACCCGCCACCCGCCCGTGCTCGTCGCCGCCACGGCCACGTTACAGGCCACGCTCGCCAGCTGCTGGCCGCGCCTGGCCGACCCGCCGTGGCCGCTCGAGATCGTGCGCATGCTGATGCTCTGCTGGCTCCACGTGGCGGAAGAGGGCGACGACGACGGCGACGGCGACAAATTCGTGCAGCTGCGCGCTGACCTCGTCCGCGCTGCCGACACACAGCTGGCCATCCTGCGCGCGGCCCACGTCGATGTCGGCGATCTTGTCGGACCTCTCCTAAGCAAAGAGCCGCGACTAGCCAAGTTGTTTCGAGTTGAATAATGCTTACATAATATTTCCCAGACCCCCCTTAACGCATCAACCAGTCATCCACTGGCTGCTGCTTGAAAAACGACTTGCCCTGCAGCCACTTCCGGTACGCCTTGTAGCGCTTCTTCTGGGCGTCGCCCTCGGTCACCGTCAGCGGGCTCTCCGACACCCGCAACAGCTCGCCGTAGAGGGCCGTCTCGTCGTCGGATCCGTCGCCTCCCCCGAGTCCCCATCCGGGTCCGAGTCCGAGTCCGTCCGTCTTCCAGCTGCCGTCGACGTATGCCCGGTACTCGTCGTTGTTGCTGACGATCCGGCCGTTGGCCATCTCGACGTCGCCCCCGTCGTCCTCCCGGTCCGCCTTGTCCGGCACGACCAGCCGCAGGTTCTGCAGATGGCTAATGTATCGCTCGTAGTCGTCCGTCTCCTGCACCGACGGGTTCAGCGAGCCCTCGACCATCTTGGCCAACGTCCACTGGGCTCGTCGGGTCTTTTCCAGCGTCGACTGCTGCTTCTGGCGTCGTCGCGCGTCCGCCTCCGACAACGGCAAACCCCCACCGTCGCCATCCATCATCACCGTCGTCGTGTCCAGACTGCTGCCCCTTCCACCACCCGGACGTCGTCCCAGGCTGGGTGAAGACATGATCGTCGCTGTAGTCGTCGCTGTCGTCGCTGCTGCTGTGGTGGTTGCCTTTCCCCCTGACCCCAGGCTGCTCGTTCCTGCTCCGCCTTCTCGCATGATTCCCTGCAGTGCCGCAGCACTCTGTCCTGTCATCGATGCTGTGTCTGAGCCCCGATCCGATGTTGTTGATTTGATTGTTACTGCTGCTGCTGTTGTTGACCGCACGCTCGCCACGTCGTCTGTCGTCGCAAACGATACCTCTTTTCGATGTCGGCTCCGTTTCTTGTCCGTTGCTGCTGTATCGCCTCCACAGCCTCCGCCTCTTCCACCTCCCCCACCACCACCTCCACCACTACCACCTCCTCCACCACCACCTCCCCCCGTGTCGCTCCGCACCTTGAACGGACTCAGATCGTACTGGCCGTGGTGGGCCGGGCCTGGCGGAATGTACTTCATCGTCGACTTGATCCGAAAGGTGAACATCTTGGAAAACGACGAGAGAAAGTACGGCCGGTAAAACTCGAGCCAGTAGTCGTCGAAATACGACAGCGGCTTGCTAGCGATCAGGCCGCGCCGTTTGCTGGCCCGACGGCCGCCGTGTGTCAGTGCCGACGCGCCGCCTCCACTCAGGTCGGCCGGTCGTTCAGCCGGCAGCGGCGGCAGCAGACGACGGTGCAGATGTGCGGGCGTGAACCAGTGGATGTAGTCGCGGCGGCGCTGCTGCTCCGGACGACGGCGCGGATCCGCGTGGTGCAGGTGGTAGTCAGTCGGCAGGTCCCAGAGCAACGGCGCGCCCGGCGCATAGACATAGTTGCCGAGAAACAGGTTGTAGGCTTCCTGGCGCTGGCCGTCGAGAAAGGAGTTGTTGTAGTAGCGCTTAAAAGACTCAAGCATGTCGCGCGAGTGGCTCTGCCACTGGTTGATCTTGCGGTACGTCTCCATCGTGTTGACCAGCTGTGAGCCGCCGTACTGCACCGCGATCGTGTCGCCGTGGTCATGGTACATGTGCGTAAACAGGTTGACCGCATCTGTTTCCCACCGGACTGTTGGCTCGTCCAGGATCCCGAGCGCGTGCAGCTGGTGGCCCAACGCACATTTGCCAATCACAAACTGCGCCGCGTTCGTCCGGTCCAGACAGTCGATGCAGTTCGTCCGTGCCACCCCGTTCTGCACCCGTGCTGGCGTTTCTGGTCCAGAGCTGCCACTTCCACTTCCATTTCCACTGCCATCGCCCTCGCCGTTCCGGAAAAAACCCGTCGTCGCCACCACCCGTTCCGCAATCGCCTCCAGCACTTCGATCACGTTCACGTCCCGGCTCTTGTTCGCCCGCGACATGTCCCATGCGTGGTGGACAATCTGTCGATCCGCCGGCAGAAACTGGTTCAGGTACCGTGTCGCTCGCTGGAACTCCTCCAGCAGCTTCGACTCCCGCGGCGTGCTCTCGCGCGCCTTCACCAGGTCCAGCACGTAGATTGGCGCTCCGTACCGCGCAAACAGGTCGTCAAAGTGCAGTGCTGCCGCGCTGTAGAACGGGTCCACCAGACTCAGCTCGATAGGCGGCTTGGGCGTCACTCCCGTGTTCTCCTGCGTCCAGTAGAGCGGGATGCTGCCGCGGTGCTGCACGTACGACGTGTACTGCGCGTTGGCAAACAACCGTCGTCCCGGCGAGTGGAACGACGTCGTGCTCGCCTCCGACACGATCTGCTCCGTCTCCACGTCGTTGGCCACGTACCCTAGGTCGTTGGCACCTCGCTTGAGGAACCGCGCGCCTGCAAAGTGTCGTGATCGTCGCGCGATGATCGCCACGTAAGCCGTCCGTCCGTAGATCGAGATCGACGCCTGGTCCATGTAGCCGTGCGTGATCGGCCGGCACCAGTCGAACGGCGCCGCCAGTGCTGTCCGGGCCGCCTGCAGCAGGTGTGTGTTCCACACAAACATCGAGTTGTGGTCCTCGTCGCACGGCCACCGCCGTCCCGCCGCCAGCGCCGTCCGCTCCTTGCTGATGTTGTGCTGTAGCGTGTGCGTGATGTCGTACGAGTAGCTAAAGTAAAACGACTGCGCCAGGTTGACCTGGTTGAAGATGGCCAGAAACCGTGCCTCGTCCGCGCTGCTGACGCTTGGTCCACTGCGATGGTGGGCCGTGTTGCTGTTGCTCGTCGTGTTGCTGTTGTTGTTCCCGCTCGTATTGCCGTTGCCGCTCCCATCACCCCCCCCTCCTCCACTCTCCCCCGTACTGCTCGACACGTGCTCCGACATCCGCCCGGCCCCTCGCCCTGCTGTCAGCGGCACCAGCTCTGTCCCCGTGATCTGGTAGATTGTGTGGCCCCCAATCACCGCCACCGTCGACTTCTTCGTGATCAGCATCATGTAGTAGGGCCCCGTGAACCGAATGAACCCCAGCAGCCCCCACATCGGACACCGCACCTTGATCCCACCCGTGAACTGATTCCCGTCGTCAATCGTGTCCAGCAACTGGATCATCTCTTTTCGGCTGTAGACAATCCGGTCGTCCGTGATGCTCAGCCCGTCTTCGCCCGACGTCGTCCGGTCGATCTTCAGTACCCGGTACCGTCGCCCCGTCACGTCTTCTCCCACAATGTAATACCGGCTCGCCGTCTCGTACAGCGTGAACTTATGCATCTTGTGGCCCAGCCGCTCCTGCGCAATTGCCGTCCGTCGCTCGCGTCCTTTGGCCTTGTTGTTGCTGGTGTACGTCTCATCACCGCCACCGTTCCCGCTCTCGCCCGCCTGTCCCCCGTGCCGTCCTCCACCGCTCCCTCCTGCACTGTTGGCCACCTCGTCGTCCTCCTCCTCGTCCAGGCTGCTATCCGTTGACCCTGCGCCCCCCATTCTGCCGTGGTCCACACTCGTCGTCCGCAGCTTCCGCAGGAACGGCTTCGCCACCTCCGGGTCCTCGTCGTCCTCGTTGTCCTCACCCACGTCCGCCACCCGGCTGCGTGTCTTCATCGCCGCCCGCGACGACACCGTGCTCGCGTCCGTGTCCATGTCTGTGGCCGCATTGTTGCGCAGCTGTGGAAATGGCTGGCTGGCCGACGCCGTGCTCTGACTGCTCGCATCGCTGCCTGCATCGGCAGTGACGTCTCCCGTGGCGTTCGACACCGCCATCGGTGTCGGCTATGTGATGAAGTCGTCACTCTGCTATCGTTGCATCCATTTGGTTGGCTCTAGCTTCCAGTCAGCTGACAACGTTTTTGTGGGTCCCTGATATGGGCAAGCGTCTCCGCCAAATAAAAATTAGTCACGTGACTACACCCATCTCGAGAAGCAAATCACAATTTCTCAATTCCCGTACAACTACTGGATTCGTCAGACAGAGTACCGCATCAGACCTCTCGTCGCCCTTGCCCTGTGTCACCAATGGCTCTCCAGCATGATCAAAGCACATCGATGCCATCAATTTTCCATATTGATTCAAGCAGAACCGTTTAATGAGCCGCTCTTTGCCCCACTGCCGGACACTTGGCTGTACGGCCCTATGATTGGTCAGTGTTGCGATCAGTGGGGCCTGGCACTAGTATTAAAACGGATCCCTGGAAGGTCGCGATGTATCTATTTTTCCTTAGTACGAAGTACACCTTACCCATTCAGCCTCTTGCTGTGCATCACGTTATATGACCGCCACGTATAGCCTCCCGTAACCTTCACATAATTCAAAATGTGTTTATTAGGGTGGTCTGTTCATCAGGCTGGCTAGTAGCACCATAGGTGGTGCTAGTTGAAAACCGCGCGCCCTGGGTAGGGCGAGGCACGAGTAATTCCTATTTAGAGATATTCTCTCGTGTAAGGTACGTCTATACAAGCACTCCTGACGCCCGCGGGCACTAACGCACGCTGAGCTAGACAAACATAATGGCGCCGAAGAAGGACAGAAAAGTCATCAACCCATCTCAGGCGCGCACTCGCAAAGCAGCTGCCGCCAACACAGCATATGTGGTACCGGATGCTTCGTACCTTGTGGTCGAGAAAAACGGCGTTGAAACGAAAGTGCCGCAACGTGCCGTTATGGAGCGCCATTGACGAGGAAAAGATTGACCGCAAAGAGCTTACGCGGTCACACATGGACACCCCAATATACGACAAGTATTGTGCCTATACCAGTTCGAGGGGAAAGTCGACAACGTGGGGAAGGTGGCCGGGTACCTTACCTTTGAAAAAACTGTTGGCTGGTCACGAGTACTAACAGCTATGTACAGGTGCGGAGTACATGAAGCCACTGGCGCACGCGCGAACGGATGGCTGGCCACAGACGACCACAGGCAAGACGCTGTCAAGGACCGCTTTGGTCGAGCTTCTCCAACTAGTGCAGCAGAAACCTGCTTTGGAAGAGCCATTGCTAAGCTCGACAACGAAAACGTATATAAATATACCACAGCGCCTAGCTAATTTCAGGCCGGTATAGTCAGGATTGACTTCGTTGTGAGAACAGCGAAATTATCAACAATATTCCTCTCTCGTTCCGATTAAATTACCTGGCCTATGTGTATACTCCTCAGTAACTTCCTATTCAGGAAGCTAACTGTGCAGCATCTATAAACAACTAAAGTTCTCGGTCTTTCTATATTTCTTTTTTTGCTTAAAATCTTCTCCCTTATTACTCCTCCCATTGTATTACGGATTGCCTCATAAAATCCTTACTCTATTTACATTTTTATCATCTCTCCTGTCCTATTCTCATCGAAGAATCATCATGGCCGACTCTCTAGCAATGAAGCTTTCAATTCCCGAAACGTTGGAAAAGCAGCTCTCGAGTCCTCAGAAGAGAACCCGAATAATCATACCCTTGGACCCGTCTCTTCCGGGGGCTTGTTTTCTGTCTGGAGCTACACCTGTAGAGCCATGGCACTGCCGGAAACTTGAATTTCATTTTGATCTTAGAGATCCGACCATCAAATACGACAAAGAACCAGCTCGATCATAAATGATGAGCCTCTTTCCCACCACAACAGAAGTGATAATGATGCGCAACAATTCCCATTTGACATTTCTAGTGGACAGACTGCCAAGTCCGCCGTGGCCGGCGACTATTGGTGGATTACCCTACAAGATATGCCAGAACCAAGGTAGCGAGAAAGCCTTCTTGTTTCCCATCATGGCCGAGTTCGGCCGTTCTCCTGCCAACGTTTGCGCTGAGAAGTCTTTCAAAATCCCATGTCGGAGCGCGATTTGCGTAAACTGAAAGTCCGGATTATTGCCTGCTTCACTGCCAATATTCCTGGAGTTCCTGGAAGTAATGTTCACCTTCTACGGATTCGGCAAAGTCAGCGTGGCATTTCCCCATCGTGTCGCTGACTGTTTGGTCTACTACCATAATATCAGCGACCCTTCATCGCCAGGACTCAATGCAACAAATTGTCAGACGTGAAATCACGCTACAGCCCATCTCCGCGATCATTGACGACACAGAATACAGAATCCTCCGTCCAGGAGTTATGGTTTGCAGCCATATGCGGACCGGCACTACGAGAAGCACACTAGGGGTCCTTGTGAAAGACCACGATGGGCACCATTACGTGACCGCTGCGAGCCATAGGATGGCTGACAATGGCTTTGTAAAGACACCCAAAGCGGACCGGATCGTTGGCACAGTCTCTACGGACATTACGCAAACAGGCGTTGCTTTGGTCGACTTGAGTGAGAATGTACAGTTTGAGGACCAGCCATTCGAGTCTGCTCCAGATGTTCCCACCAATTTCACTTGTCTGGCGACAGAGGACGACGATTTCACACATGATACCTGCTTCCTTGACAGCCCATTTTCCGGTGTATTGAAAGGGGTTGTGGCTGCCAAATCTATCCGAGTCGAAGGCGCAGAGTACATTGGCTACATCTGGCAATATTACGGGCAATTGCAAGGGCGGATTTGTCCCCCAGAGGGCATTTGCGGAGCGCCAATACGCAATGAGAATGGTGTTGTCATGGGCTTTTATCGAAATTATATCAGCGATGGGGACTTTTCTGGTCTTTCGGCATCTGTAATTGCTTCAAGACTGAAGCAAGCCAACTTTGAACTTTCCCTTTAGTCGCCACAGCTCTCCTCGGGCTATTTGGCGAATTGTACGGGGTAACTGGACGGTGTCCATGTGCCTCGCTTAGTATTGTGGTAGGATTCTAGTCCTTCGCCCCTTATTCAAAATATAAAGATACTAAATGGGAGGCGACAGATTGAGCAAAAAATTGTAGATGCTTTACCAACCTGCCACGACGGAGCGCCGGCTTCCGTGGCCAAACGAACGGCCGGCAGCGTGTGCAGTGCACCCTTCCAATGGTTTGTACAGGCGTAACACCCTCTGCCCAAAATCACTAGATAAGACTGCACTAATCTGCGCGCCCAGTCAACCACCCTACAAAATATCATCACTGCAACTGGTCCGGACGTATATCTATCTCACAGAGATTACCGTACGGGTCTTACACTGGTATTACGCGCACGCTGTGCGCGTTACGGACTAGTGGTGCACCGAGTAAAAGCCACACCGGATACAGGACTGTTTAGACAGAATCCATCAGAGCTTGATAACACAGATTCAATTTTATATATCAATTCAGAACCTGCAGTTTTTGCCCCACTGTCGGACATCAGGCACGTGCCAGATCCTGCTGGCAGTCGTGAGCGATCGGCCGTCAGGCGTTCGCATCGCCGACCAGCGGCCGTGGATGCGGGTACCGGATGTCTGTCGGTCCACCGTTCGATATTCTGCATAGACTTTTCCGAGTTTGGCGTAGCCTACCGCAGCAGGTTTATCTTGCCATGGCCTCGGACTCTCTGGTTCCATACGGAGGGTGCTTGAATGGGTAGTCATATAAAGAGTGGAAATTTTTGCTCCAAGGCTGGAAAGGCAACGGATCACGGATTTCCATCGGTCAGAATCGCCAGAATGCCCAACTTGCGCAAGTACCTCGACGCCGAGCACTGGCGGCTGGACACGGCCCAGGCCTCGTATGCCACGCGACACGGCTGGTCCAACGAGGATGTCGACATTGTCCCGCTCGAAAAACGGACCTGGAGAGCGTATGTGGCCGCGCATCGATCGT
Source organism: Grosmannia huntii (assembly GCA_019925595.1). Classification (NCBI taxonomy): domain Eukaryota; kingdom Fungi; phylum Ascomycota; class Sordariomycetes; order Ophiostomatales; family Ophiostomataceae; genus Grosmannia; species Grosmannia huntii. The sequence continues at coordinate 234,019 of JADHKJ010000016.1, forward strand.
GGCACTATACGGCGTGCTGACCAGGTGTCTGCAGCTTCGACTATGCCTGGCTCTGGCTGGCGGACGGCGCCAATGTCGGCACCATGCAGCAGGCCGGCTCGGTCGTCGCCATGGGTCTGAGCTGGCGTGAGGCCTCTGTGGCCATGTACGTGTTCTGAGCCTGTTCCGTCTCTCGCCTGACAGCCATTCGCAGTGCTATCGGAAACCTGATGGCCGGCGCCGTCGTCGGGCTCAACGGCATCCTCGGGTCGCGCTGCCATGTGCCCATGTCCATTGGCTCCCGGGCTTCCCTAGGTTTCTACCTGTCCTACTTTGCCGTCTTTTCGCGCTTCGTCCTGGGCCTCATCTACTTTGGGTGTGTTCTCTCTTTCCGCTGCCAGCGTCTGACCGACATGCTGACTAATCCGGCTCTCCACAGCATCAACACGTATATAGGCGCTTCGTGCATGCTCATCATGCTCGAGGCTATCTGGCCCAGCCTCAAGACGTACCACAACGCGCTGCCGGCTTCCGAAGGCGTCGCTAGCAACAAGATGATTGCGTACTTTGTCTTTTGGATCCGTCAGTAGACCCCTTCGTCTCCATGTCTATCCTTCGGCTAATCATGTCCGGCAGTGCAATTCCCCCTTGTGATGATCCATCCCCGGAAGCTGCGCTATCTCTTCATGGTCAAGTCCATCATCGCCGTCATTGCCGCTTTTGCCCTGCTGGGCTGGGCAGTGCACAGAGGAGGCGCCGGGCCTGTTTTTAGCCAGAAGGCAACGGTTCACGGCGCCAAGAAGAGCTGGGCTTATCTTGCGGGAATCAATGTTGTTGTCAGCAGCCGAACGACGCTTGCTCTGAATATTGTGAGTGAGAAGAAGAAGAAGGGGAAAAAAAGAAAGAAGAAAACAAACACTAACTTTCAGTCTGACCTCACTCGCTACGGCCGCAAACCATCGGTGACCTACTGGCAGTCGCTCTACATCCCGATCACGTACTGGGTCTTTTCCTTTATCGGCATCGTCGTCTCGTCGGCCAGCCAGGCCATCTACGGCAAGCTCTCGTGGGACCCCATGACCGTCATCGCCCGCTGGGACAGCCGGGCAGCCGCCTTCTTCTGCGCTTTTGCCTTTGGCCTGGCTACGCTCGGCACCAACATCTCGACCAACTCGGTTGCCGCCAGCAACGATCTCGCCTTTATGGTGCCGCGCTGGATCAACCTGCGTCGCGGCTCCTTTATCGTCTCGCTCCTCGGCGGTTGGGCCACCGCCCCGTGGAAGATTCAGAAGAGCGCCACCAGCCTGACCACCTTTCTGAGCGGCTACGCCATCGTGCTGGCGCCCATCCTGGCCATCATGATCTGCGACTACTACATTGTCCGCCGCGGCCGCATTCATGTGCCGATGCTGTATCAGAACGAGGGAATCTACCGCTATTACAACGGCTTCAATTGGCGCGCCCTGGCTGCCCTCCTCGTCGCTGTACCGGTCAATCTGCCCGGCCTGATCCACGCCATCAACACAAAGGTGGATATCGGGAACTACCTCTACTTTTGTGAGTCACGTGACCAAAGATTAGACCAGCGCTGCTCCACACTGACATGATCGACCTAGACAAGGCATCGTGGCTGACCGCCATGACCATGTCCGGGAGCATCTACACCATCCTGAGCCGGGCGTTCCCGCCGGCAGACACCTTTGTCGAGGTGTCCGCATTCGAAGAGGAGGACACTTGGAACAAGGCGGGCACGAAGGAGGTTACCACGCCGGCGTGATATGTAATTCAGATAGTGGAATGCTATGAATCGGCCAGGATACTGCTCTCGTATGTCTTGCACCGCTGGTCAAACGTCTCACCATTCCACCGTTCTTCCTCCTGTTCGTCGGCCGGCTTCTCGAGTGTGGCCAGGCCGATCTGCTCAATGGCAAAGCTGGCGGCCACAGTGGCCTTTCGGGCTGCGGCCAGCACGTCGTGGCCATGTGTGGCCATGGTGAAGGTGAGCGCGCCGAGGAAAGTGTTTCCGGCGCCGGTGGCGTCGACGACGGAGCGCCGGCTGCCGTGGCCAAACGAAACGGCCGGCAGCCAGCGATGGCGGCCGTGGATCTGCGTCGAGGCTACGAGACAGCCGCGGCTGCCGGCGCGGACGACAATGGTGCCGTTGCCATGGGGGCCGATGCCGGCGTCGAGCACGGCGTCTGCGTACGCCTCGAGGAGGTCCGTCCGGAAGGCCGCATCGTCCGCCTCGTCCGGCGACACGGGGCCTTGGAAGAGCGTGATGAGCTCCAGATGGTTTGGCGAGAAGACGTCTACGAGCCGGCAGGCGGCCAGATGCGCGTCCCTGGCTGCGGCACAGACCTGGATCGGCAGCGGCTCCCACACCAGCAGCGGACGTGACGGAGACCGGAGCCGGAGCAGCTCTTGGACTTTTCTTTTCACATCGACGGGGCCTGCCAGCAGGTGAAAGGACGAGGCGCCCAGCAGCGATAGCGGCAGATCCTTGGGTGTGGGCTGGAGCGGGGTCGTCGTGTAGCAAAAGGTCTTCCCTGGAGCCGACATCAGTGACGGCCGTTTTGTGGCGGATATCCTCGTACTGACTGCTAAAGGCGACATCGTGATACTCGAGCAGGCCACGGGTCGAGAGTCGGGTAGGATCGACCTGAACGGTCAGGTCGAGATCCCACTCTCCGAGCTGGTCCAGCACGGACTGTGGAAAGTCACGGCCGGCGAGGATGAAGCAGCCGACGGCTGGGGCTTGATCCTTGCCGCTGACGAGACGGGCGCCCAAGGTGGAAAAGGTGCCAGAGCCTCCAGGGATGTTTGTGCGTGATGCTTTTCCAGGTGCGCGAAGCTCGTCCACAACCACCATCCCCAGGGACACAAAGGCAGGAGCCCGTTTGGCAGTGCAGTCATCCATTCTCAGGTGATTGTATTCTTGTCAATTGGTTGTCTACTGGTTTTGCGTTTACGAGTACAAAGTACTCCGTATAATACTGAGACACTAGAAAGTGGGGACATCGGATATCCGCCATTTAGTGTAATTCCTGCTGAAGAAATGGGCTCACGTGAGTCATCTTGGGTTGGAAGGAACGCCGATAGTACTTTCCCAGAGAAGAATCACTATTGTAGTAATCAGGTGATTTATTCGGACGTAGTCCTACATGAAGCAAGCAAACAAACATCATAATCAAACAGACATGACAACCACAATCCTACACTATGCAGACACCTCGACCGGCCCCTCGGGCAGATGGCTGGCGGCGATGTTGCACTGGCGAAACAGGCGGACCTCGTCGGGGGCAAAGGCGCCGACGACGGAGTGAATGAGGCCGCGGTTGTGGAAGAGCACGAGGTCGCCAGCCTTCCAGTCGTGGGGGTAGACGAGGGCGGGGGCGATGCCGGGGCGCTGGAGGCGGTGGATGATACGGCGGACCTCGGTGAGATCGTCGACGACGGAGCCGTCGGCCAGATGGAGGCGGCGCACGGCGCTGGGATGGACCTGCAGGGCGAGGCGACCGGTGAGGGGATTGCGCCAGCAGAGCGGCAGGATCTGGATCTTGTCCTGCTCGACGGGCGGCAGGTCGGCGGCGGCGAGCTCGCGGCCCTCGGACACGAGTCCAAGACCGTCGGAACGCGACTTGGCCCCGCTCATCCAGATGTACGGATGGGCAGCATACTCGACGCGGGCGGTGCGGGCGAGCAGCTGGTCGGCCGGGCTGAGCAGGTCGTACATGGTCTCGCCCGACGCAAAGGCGGTGGTGCCGAGCGGCACGTCGAGCTCGTCGCCGGAGCCGTCGTCGTAGCGGCAGGTCTGGCGCCGACCGCCGGGCACACGCACGGCTAGCAGCGTCGTGACGACCGGCGGCGCCAGCCCGTACAGGGCGGCGTCAATGTGCCAGCGATAGAAGCGCGTGTAGTCGAGATCCTCCACATCCGGGACCACAGTCGCGTGAAAGGTCCGGTGGTGCGGGTGGCGCAGCTGCACGTTCTGCAGGCCCTCGTAGGCCTCGACAAAACCATTGCCAATCACCTGCACCTGCGGCTGGTGTGGGATCGTCTTCAGGTCCGGGTGCAGCACCGATTTCTTCGCATCCAGCGTCTTGCCGTGGCCGTACGACGTGCCGGCCGGGTCGAAGCGCTGTGTCAGCTCAAACTGCTTCTTTGGCGACACGTGGCTCTGGTTCGGAAACACCAGCACCTGCTTCTCGAACAGCGCCTCCCGGATCACTGCAAAGTCGGCGTCTACATCCGTCAGCCTGCGGTCAACAAAGAGGGTCGTGGCTGAGCTTACCGGGAGGTTACCGATTTCACGGGTATTCTCCCAAGGCGTTGGCAGGATGCAGAATGCAGATAGGCAAACATGCAGATATGCAATATTGCAGTATGCACACATGACATAGCATCACTCACCCGTCAGGTTCTCGATATCCACATTGGTGACGACGGCTCCAAAGTTGACCTTGGACTTTTCGCCAACAGCGAGGGGCTCGATCTTGATGGAAGACATTGTGAATGGGGTAATGGATAATGATGGACGAGTGGTCGGATGGACTTGGACGAATGTCCTATTTATCCTCACCATCGGCCGCCTCCGGTCATTATGTGTAAGCTAGCGCCAAACGGCAGAGCGGCGTGCTCCACTGGCGGCTAACTCCGGTGGCAGTTGTATTAGTCATCATTTAGAAGTAGATGTAAGCATAATAAATCAGATCCCCTTTCGCCGATCCATGCCCAAGCTGTAGTCGTAGCTTCTCGTTTCTGTGTGTTGGCTTCTCGTTTGGCTCTCGTTTGTTCGCTCTCTTTCTCGTTTCAGCTCCTCTTTCTCCCTCCTTCCTTTCCCTCCCTCCCTCCTTTCCCTCCTTCCCTCCATCTCTTCCCTTCCCCCACCTACACCTTCCCAAAACCCCCGTCCAACAGGTCGGGATCCCCCCGTTCCACCGCCACAGCCAAACTCCGTAGTGGCGCCGTCTCCAAGGGCGATTGGACCCCACCGCCGCCCAAAAGACTGTTTGCACGTGACCGCCGTTTGGCCATCTTCTCTGCCCGGGCATCAGCCATCAGCTGCACCTCCTCGTCCGCCTGTGGTGCCAACACGTCTGTTTCTGTGCCTATCCCGGCGTCTGCTGCAGCCTCCGCAGCTGCAGCACCACCGCCGCCGCCTCCCGCCCCTCGCCCGCCGGCGGCCAGCCCCTGCTTCAGCCGCTTCTGCAGCCCAGCCATCAGTCCGGCCGCGAGCGCAAACCGGCCGATGCCGTCGTCGCTCTGCAACGTCGAGTACGTCCGCCGCGCCTCGTTCAGACAGCGCTGCGCCTGGATGTACTTGCCCTGGGCCACCCACGTCTCGGCCGCCAGCACGTACCAGAAGGCTGCCTTGCGTCGCCAGCTGCCCCATGTCAACAGCGAGCTGCTCCCAACAGCCGGCCGCGCGCTGCAACAGGCCGCCACACGCTCTCGCAGCAGCGCATCGCCCACGGCCCCGGCCAGTCGCGCCTCCAGCAGCCGCATGCCCCAGCGGACCGCGTCGCCCACCGCTGCCGCGCCGCCACGCAACCGCAGCAGCTCCAGCCCCAGCACCACGCTCCGGAGGGCCCCGTACGCATTCCCGCATCGCGTGTGGTACGAGTAGTACGCCTGTTCCAGCATGCTGTCGACCGTCTCCAGCTTCGTGCGCGACGACGCCGCCGGCGCCAGGATCAGCAGCGCCAGTCCGCACATCTCGTGCGCTGCTGCGTGGTACTTCCACGCCTTGTCGTTGGCAAAGTCTGTCCGCAGAATGTCGTATGTCGACATCGCCAGCTTCCAGTCCCGCAGCATAAAGGCGTAGTCTGCCAGCTTCCGCATCACCGCCTCCGATGCCTCTGCTGCGTAGTAGCCCTGCTGTCCGTGGTAGCTCGATCCTCCGCCGCTGCCGCTGGCTCCGTGTCGCGCCCCGTTGCTGCTGCCGTTCCCGTTGCTGCTGCTGCTGCTGCTGCCAAAGCCCGCCCACCGCTTCGACAGGCTGATGAACCGTCCGCTCAGTCCCCGTCGCTTCGAGGCCACCTGGTCGTTCCACACCGACACGCTGCGTTCCATCGTTGGGATGATCGACTGCGTCACCAGCTCGCGCACAAACGTCCGGATCGCTGCTGCGTCCGACTCGAAAATGTATCTCGTAGGGCTTGCGTAATCTTCGTCCTCATCGTACTCGCCCTCCACTCCTTCGCCCGCGCCCTCCTCCCCGGCCTCCCCTTCGCCTTTCCTGTCCCACTCCCATCGCTCGCTCCGTTCCAGATCGGCATACTCCTCGGCTGCTGTCATCCAGTCGCTGCGTGGCAGCTGCACGCTGTCGTCGTCCGTCTCGGCGCTCTGCGTGCTGCGGATCCGCAGCAGGTGACAGTGCAGTCCCAGACTGCGCTTCATCTTCTCAAACAGCGCCATGGACTGCACAATGTCGCCGCGTTCCTCGTCGTGCACCAGCACGTAGTACCGCAGAAAGTCGCCGTCTACCCACGGCGGCAGCTGCCGCTCGCCCTGGCTGATGTCGCGGTACAGCTCCTGGAACGTCTGGATGGGCGACGAGTTGCGCGAGCTGATCGCAATCACGCATGCCACCGGGTGTGCGAACGTCTCGTGGCAGGCCACCGGCAGTCCGGAGAGCATCCGCCGCAGATACAGCGAGTAGTATGGCGACGTTGTCTCGGCGTCCAGCTCCAGGTCCTGTTGTGGTTGTGGTTGTGATTGTTGTGATTGCTGTGACTGTTGTGCTTGCTGCTGCTGCTGTAAACCCATCGACGTCGTCGTCGTCTGAATTCCCCCCAGAAACGACTGCTCTGCAAACCGAAGATGCTGCTCGACCACGGCTTCGACCAGCGGGATCCGCGACTCGGCCGCGTTGCTGGCTGACCGGCTGCCCATGCGTGCTCTTGCGGTCGCTGTCGACGTCTCGCCCGCATCTCCGCCACCGTCTGCACGGAGGCTGCCGCCCCGCCGCAGAGCCCCAAACAGCGGCAGCGACGGTGCCGTCACCGACGCCTTGACCACGCCGTGCACCGGCTGCGGCGTCTCGATGTTGTCACCAAACGGCACGAAGCGGACGGCAAAGTCGTCTCGCGCCCGCGTCGCCCCGTTGCTGTCGCGCACCAACACACGGCCCTGCACCTGCTCACCAAACGGCCGCAGCAGCTCGCACAGCCCGCCGCTGAAACCCTTTTCGCGCACCAGCTCGTCCGTGTCGCGTGACGAGTACACCGCCACGTGTGGCACAAACGCCTTGAGCAGCAGCGACAGTGGCTCGCCCGGGCTCTCGGCCGCCGGGCTCTCCAGCAGCGAACGCGAAAACGGTGCCCCAATCGGCAGAGCTGATCCCGTCACCGTGCTCACCGTATTCACCGTGCTGACGCTGTTGCTCCGGCTACCACGCACGTCGCCAACCATGCCGCCCATGGGACTGGCCCCGCTGCCCAGACTGCCCAGCACGGAGGCGGCCATCGACGGCCGCGATGCCGGCGAGTTGACGCGGCCCACCGGCGACATCGATCGTGAACTCGGCGGCGACAGCGTCGATGCATACAGCGAGGCCGTCGTCGGCGTTGGCCGCCGGATCGGCAGGCTCACCTCGGACGGCGCGAGCGGCATCGGTCGTGGCGCACGGTGGTGGTGGTGCATCTGGTGGGCCACGCCCGTTTGCGGATCGTTGTCGAGCGAGACGTGTCGGTGCTTCGGCAGCCTCAACGCCGTCGCCGCTGCCGGCAGCGACTGGATCGACTGGATCGACTGCGTCGGCGAGGCCACATCGTCCGGGTTCGGCATCAAGACTGCGTGCTAGAGCCGATGAAAGCCCCGGGTTGAGTCTGGCTGAAGAGCGGCCGGAGGAATGCAAGAGCAGAGTGCCGATTGCTTCTGTATGTCGTTGGTGCCGTCTGCGTCGTCGATCACGTCGTTGTCGTCGGTGTCGGTGTCGTCGGTGTCGTATTTGCAGAAGAGCAGAAAAAGGCTGCAGAAGTGGCACCGGGGCGGGCAAGTTGCCTGAACCTCTATAGCTGTGAATGGACAAGACGAAGTGTGAAATAGCCTCCGTGGGCGCTGCCTTATCGCTATCGTCACGTGTTGCTGATCGACATGGGCCTCGCTCTGCAGCAGTGTTCCAGTAGTCTAGGATGCCTAGACTGCCAAGTATGTGGCGGCCTACACAATCAGGTCCTGCACCCGGGAGCGTAGATCGCCTTGGACAGGGGTTCACGTGTTAGAGAAACGCCTGCTGCGGCTGATGGGCACTCTCGAGGTCATTTCTGCCTAGGGTCCTGCCAAATAGAAGGCCTGATGGATCTGGCAGCGGCGTGTCAACGGTCAGACCAGACTGTCTCTGTGGCTGGCGTTCTGTGAACTGATACGAGTGTGAGAAAAGGACTATGCAGCAGTATAGACGAGTGTGGGTTGGGATGATGGCAGACCTCTTCCTGTAGTCCAATGCATCCCGATTGCTTGCAATAGAGCTCTGTACTCGCCAAATCTGTGACTTGTGCCTGTCTGTTTCTGATGCAGATGAAGACGCCGGCCGCTCTGGAACCATCTTCGCAGCTCCTGTCACGCTCTGCCGCGTTTGCGATGCGTTCAAGGTCCGAGTCGTCTCAGCCTTCCACCGCAAACGCAATATCGGTTCTACACTCTATTACGATACTTTTTTCTCCAAATCAGAGCGTTCGGGGACCTCGTCGGGAAGGAACGACCGAGCAACGGATCTGCTGTTACCCCAGATACGCTAAGCCTCCTTGGGTCACTCGCAGTGATACTTCTTGTCAGCCGGACTCTCTCCAGACGGAACTCCGAAGGCGATAGGGAAGATGCGCAGGACAGTACTTGTTGCGGCCGCTTAAAAGCAGGATGGGACTTCCGAAAGGCGCAGATGGTCAAAGTGCTCGACACACGTACCGCATGATCTCTTGCACTCGGCCCTGCTAAATAGAAAGGATACCCAGGCCTCTTGCTCTTGATCCAGGTTTCCGAAGTCGCTGGTCCCCAATGAAGAGAGTAACGATGCGAATCCTCTGCCTCCACGGCCGAGGCACGAGTGCAGCCATCTTCAGGTCGCAGACAGGTGTGTCTTCAAGTCCCCCATCCAGACACAATCTTTCTGCTGCTGACAGCCTTCACAGCGGCAATGCGGGCCAAACTGGACAGCTCGTTCTCCTTTCACTTTGTCGATGGGCCGTTTCGCTGCACGCCGGCCCCGAGCATCGAAACGCTCTTTAGTTCGACCACCTATGCCTGGTGGCTGCAAGAGTCCGTCATGAGCATCCGCGCCGCCCACTTGTGGCTGGACGAGTACTTGGCTGCTCACGGGCCTTATGACGCCGTCATGGGCTTCTCACAGGGCTGCATGCTGATCAGCAGCTACCTGACCGGCTGGGCACGTGATCATCCACAGCTACAACAGAAACAAACAGCACAGCCGCCCTTTCGCGCCGCCATCTTCATCTGCGGCGGAATGGCTGTGTCCTGGATGGAAGATTTGGGCTGCAAGGTATCGCCACGGGCCCTCGATATCGAACAGCGCTCCGTCCAGTCGCTGCACCGCAAGGCTGGCCGTCTGCGCGAGCTGTTCTTCAACCCGAACCCGATCCTGCGCGGCATCGGCCTCTGGGACGACACAACCGACCTCGTTCACTCGCCTGGATCAACGCTGCCCCAAGACGATCGCGACATCTTCGGCCTCGACTTCACCTCCTTCCCGCCTGACGTCTTCACCCACATCCCCACCGCCCACATCTATGGCTGCAAGGACCCACGGCTTCCCAGTGGCATCCAGCTGGCTCACTTTTGCAAAGTCCGCGAGATGTACGACCATGGCGGTGGCCACGACATCCCCCGGTCCAGTTCCGTGTCTTTGCATATCGCCGGAATGATCACCCGCCTCGCCGCTGAGATCAAGAAGCAAAAGGCCGACGCTGTTGCCACCACTGCCACATAAAAGGAATGCCACATACTGCGAGTTTGCGTCACTAATTGTTGTGCTCGAGCATTCTATATCCTATCCAAATAAACGATCATTGCTGCAGATAGACCTGTGTTCCTCAATCTGGCCTCTCTGGCTGTCCGGCTTGATTGGAACCATATACTTAGCCGATTGGTCCCGCATCCTTTCCAGTCTGTCATTTGCTGGTCTGTCCGCCCGTAACTGGTTCCTGGAAAACAGTTAGCCAGTAGATATCCCCCTTGTGTAGAGATTACGTAGTTCGTTCACCCCTCCCAGATTGACAGCTTATATCTGTCCCGTCTTCTGGTAACACCATCGCACGACACAATGGTGACGACAGGCCGCAGGCATCGGTGGCCAAATGTTACCACGCGGGATGTCAGGAGATGCACGTTCAAACGAGGATAAGTGCCAACAACAAAGAGTAAGCACGACACTGGCAGCCATTGGCCACAATTGTTGCACGGCAGAACTCCAATATTCAGTTGGCCAGATGCCAAAAGTCCGAAGCCCGCACTTCAGACTCAGTCAGCGCCATGCAACCCTCTCGGCGAGTCTTATTGCTCATCAGACATCCTATTTTGGCCCAAGAATCAATCACACGTGTTTGGTCCGAAGCATGGCGTAGACCTTGCGTCGAGTCGGAAGAGGGGTGAGAACGAGGATGCTATAAGGCACAAGCCTGCCCGATCTCTGTCGTAGATGGCTGATGGCCGCCCATCCATAGCATCCTCTCTCGCTGCTTGCAAGTATATCGAGTAGTTATGCCTCTTCCGACCGACGAAAACGTTGTTGAGACCGGAAAAGAACTCCTTGGCGTCTTCAAGAGCCTCGCTGGTCCTCATCCTGGCTTCCGTCCTGGTATGTTTGTGTAGAACACGTTCTCTTCAATGCCCACTAACACCTGTTCCTCAGCACACGCCAAAGGAATCCTCCTCAAAGGCTCGTTTGTGCCCACGGCCGAGGCCGCAGCCCTCTCGCGCGCGCCGCATTTCAACCAGGCCTCCACACCCGTCATCGTGCGCTTCTCCTCCTCGACTGGCATCCCTCAGATTCCGGACAATGATCCCAACGGCAATCCTCGCGGGTTCGCACTTCGCTTCGTCCTCGCCGAGAAGCCGCGCCGCCAGCACACAGACGTCATCGCCCACAGTACGCCGTTCTTCCCAGCCGCCACGCCAGAAGAAGCCTTGGCCTTCTTCAAGGCCGTTGCAGGCGCCGGAACCGATCCGGATGCCTTCTCTGCGTTTGTGGCCGCCCATCCGTCCGCGCAGGCGTTTCTGGCTGCGCCCAAGCCAACGCCGTCCGCCTTTGCTCACGAGACGTTTTATAGCGTCAACGCGTTCAAGTTCATCAACACCGCCGGCACCGAGAAGAACATCCGCTATCGTGTCGTGCCCGTCGCTGGCGTTGACAACCTTGACGCTGCGGCTGTGAAGACAAAGAGCGCGACCTTCTTGTTCGATGGCGTACGGTCCCAAATCCAGGCAGCCTCTGCGGCCGGGGAGCCCATCCGCTTTCGCCTGGTAGCCCAGGTAGCTCAGGATGGCGATGTCACTGACAACAACACGGTGCACTGGCCAGACTCCGGTTCTGAAAAGCGGAAAGAGGTCACGCTCGGCGAGATCACTCTGGACTCTTTGGTGGAGGATGATGCCGCGGAGCAGAAGTATCTCATCTTCGATCCAGTGCCGCGTGTGGACGGCATAGAGTCGTCGGCAGACCCACTGCTAGACTTGCGTGCTGCGCTGTACCTCCTGAGTGGACGGGAACGCCGTGCTGCCTGAAGGGGAGGGGGCGGGGGCGAGAGAGATTGTTAGTGCCAGAGCGCAGATTCTGTGCGCAGTGCCTCTCACGACCCAAAGTGTCACCACTCATATGCTGCGGCACATCATGACAAATGCACTCTCAGAACCAGGAAGGCAGTATATGTAGTTGAACAAGAACCGTCCCACGTCTGAAAGCTCTGCTCAGAATGATATTTTTCATCTCACAAGCCCACTCAGCTGCTGAGGAGACAGAGCCCAGTTCTCCGTTATACAGGGTAAGACTAATACAAGCCCATCTGGAGGTTGCCACAGAGAACAAGACCGAATGGTTGACGAAGAGTATACGGTGATTGTGTTGTCTTGGATTCAGTCGCTGCCCGATACATTACGAGTGTAGGACATGCGGAAACGACAGACAAAGCCAGAGTAGGGCACAGGAGAGGGCGGTTAGAGGCTCATGCTCGTGTCCCGCGGTTACTCCATGAGGGACATGGGACAGGCCCCCAAAGCTATCTGACATACGATGTACATGAGCCAGCTGTAGCACATGTTCAGACAGTGGTGGACTGCCGGTCCTTGTGTTGCAGTCATGTTCCGAATTTCTGCCTCTGTGTAACCCTCATTACTGGTTTCTGATAAACCCATCAGTATAGGTCAGCAAAGAGGGGAGAAGCTCGTTCGGGAGAAGAAATCAAATATAAAATGTAGGGAGAATGTCGTGGTAGTTGGGGATCGGGAATTGCGATCGCGATCGGGGGATAGAACGTACTGATGGAGCTACCGGCTTGTCCATGCAGGTGTTTGAAATACCCAATATATTGGCCTGCTACCTGAGTCGTCCAGCAGGTCTGTCATTGGCGCCAGCTCAGCAGACATGTTGCTCAATGTGTCGACTCACTGCAGGATCACAGATTCTAGTGCAGCTAGGAGTCAGGGTGAGGGCAAGATCAGTGGTTCTAGCCTGCGACACTGTCTCTTTCTAGCGGAGTAGGAGATTCAGAACACAGAAGGGTGGCAACATACAAGGGACAAAGAGCTTTCTGTGCGACAGCGAACGACGTTGAGATAAATATACGTGCCGTGTAGAGTTATATATATCTGCAGATACTCTCGGCTGAACGGGATAGGATCCTCGTTCGTAGATATGATTTTCCGAAAGCTGAACTGACCAAAACGCCCACCTTCTTTCGACTGTGAGATAGCACCATGGCGTCAGCATGGGCCAGCACAGAGTCTGTGGCCGCCTCGGCGTCTGGCTATGGCCATGGAAGCGGCCGTCTGGGACCTGGAAAATGTCACTATGAAGAGGGGCGTTGGGAGGAAACGTACGCATGCGACAAGGAAGACGAAGTGGCCTGGAGCGATGGAAGCAGCAGTGAAAAAAGAGGCAGAAGAGAAACCCGACATGGTACTCACCGGGCCCGACTGCTTACAGAAAGTCGCAGTCCGAGCCCCAGCCTCAGCCCTAGCCGCTCTCGCCAGCAGATTTCCTCACGCGACACGAGAGACAGTATCGGCCTGTTGATGCCACCACCTCTGTCAACGAGAGAGCACATGAGTGACGGGGGTCGCAGTGACTCCTACCATAGCAGTCGCTCCTCTTCGTCGCGTCATCGTGCTGGAGTTCGAGGAAGGAAACTGCAAGTCAGCCGGTATCGAGATGGTCGGGACACGAGTCATGGACGTAGTCGCGATCATTCCCCGGCACCGCAGGAACGGGATCGATTGCGGTCCCCAGCACGGACCTTGAGGCACAGCAACGATCTTCTTATCGAAGACAGCAGAAGCCGGCATTTTGCATCGCTATCAGCCCTTCACCATGACAGCTCTTCACACCAGACATACGGCAGAAAACAGCACAGAGACGCAAGCCGGAATGGAGGGTCAGAGTATAGCAGAAAGTCGGATGAGACATCGAGCCGTCACCGAAACAGCAACCCATGGCTGCGGCTCGAACGCGTCTCTGTGGATGAGCTCAGTGGGAGGCACCACGACCAAACTAAATCCAGAAATAGGCACCGTGGCAGGAGTGAAGAAGTCCAGGGCGGACGGTCATCGGTGGCCTCGTTCTCGCGTACCGGATCAGTGGACGATGAGAACTACAGAGCAAGCCGGGTGCATCGTCGAAAAAAGAGAAGCCCATCGCCGTCATCGAACAGGGGCAAACACGGTGAGGATAGAGGACCGGACCAGAAAGATGCCATGGCAGAGGATGACCGTCACCGCCAGCACAGCCACAAGCGCAGCAAGGATGCCCGTGGCGCAACACCGTCCGCGTTGGAGGCAGCTGTCCGCAATGCTCTGCGTGCCGGCACGTTGGCGGCGCTTGACTGCCACGACTCTCCAGGCGACTGGCTGGGCGACAAGGGCACACGCGTGGCCACGGCAGCGCTGAAAGCCGCCATTGTCGACACATACATGGAGCACCGGCACCCACAGAACGTCAATGGGATCCGACACACGGCCATGCGACATGCAGCCGAATATGCCATCACCAATGCACTGGCAGGACCACTGATGCAGCTCGCGGCCGAGGAAAGGCGTCGAAGACGTTGAGCACCGGGTTTGAGAATGAGAGGAGAAAGGACACAAAGAAAAGGAAGAACTGAGAGAATGTGCAGGGTTGAAGTGACTGAAAATGGTTGATCTAGTTACGAGAAATGAAGTATTGAGGATCGAAAACGTGAGTTGGGAACAAATATGTTGATAGCTACTTAAGTACTCCTTTCAAGAACGGACATGACAGCTCTTTCCTGTTGTTTGTGCAAAGGCGACTTATACGGGTATTTGGGGATTCGATAGTACCACTGTGGCTTAGGCACATGACCAGCTTATCGCGTGCTGATAAGCCCAAACCACTCCGCCAAACTGAAGGTTGAGAAGCTTCTTGCTGTGAATACTCCGGATCGGTGGCGGCAGAAGACATTCCGACCTGTTCTCTTCCGTACAGTTCTATCTGCCGCGCAGCGGCCGATCGCACCATGACCAGCAACGCGCAGCGCATCCAGTTCCTGGTTTCCCACGAGGAGGGATTCAGCCGGTAACGTTCTCCCGTCTCCCCTTCTTTCTAGTCTTTGTCCAGCTCCCGACTGACGGGCCAGATCTCGCCTGCCAGCACTCTACTCCGACTTCCGCGGCCTGCTGGCGCACAACCCCGAAGGCTATGCGGCCAACGTCTCGGCCTGGCGGCGCGGCCTGGCATCGCTGGTCCGACAGGGAATGCTGCCGCCTGCGTCATCGAAACCAACGTCCTCGACCGATGCGAAACAAGGCTCGACAGGGGCTACTCGAAACCGCCTGATCCTCTCGTCCGGCCCACAGCTGCTCGACGCCCTGCAAAGCGACCGATACGGCGTCCCGGACGCGCTCGACGCTGTGCTGCGCGAGGCCATGAAAGACCGCGATCTCGTGCCGCTGACGGCCTTTCTACTCGCCAAGGAGAGCATATACGGCCGCGGCGGCTCGTGGACTTCTTGGGCCGCTGCCGTCCCCTGGAACGTGCTGTCCTGGGGGCTGCACCAACTGAGCGGCCTCAGCGGTCTCAGCGGCCTCGGCAGTGGTGGCAGCGGCACGATTCTGTCGCAGCAGCTGGTCGTGCTCGCCAACGTCGAGGCTGCGGCGACGGCCTTTGCCGCGAAGACGGCCGGCCTGCTGTCGCGCTTCGAGCGGACCTGGTCGGTGGCGCACTTTAAGCGCTCGTTTGGCCAGCCGGGCTCGGTTCTCGACGACGATGACGACTTGGACGAGCACACAGACGGCAGCGGTCGCCAGAGAGCAGCGCTGTCTGGCGCCGATCTCGACGTGCTGCTCATTTTCTTGTCACGTGACAAGCACATGGTTGCCTACGACGGCCGGGTCGTCACGCTGCTCCAGGGTGGCGGCGGTGGCAGTGGCTCGTCCAGGACGACAAGAACAGCCGCCGTGGCCATCACGGAGGAGGACCACGCGGTGGCACAGCTACGAGAACTGCTGGAGTCGTTGACACACCAGACAGATGTGCTGAGTCAGCGAGTGGACGAGCTGGCGGCAACGGCCCGCGACGCAGCAGTTATACGCAAGAACCGGGTGGCGGCGCTGGCGGCATTGCGACTGAAGAAGCAGACGGAGACGGCGCTGGCGACGCGGTTCGCCACGCTGGCCCAGGTCGAGGCGGCAGCCACCCGCATTGAACAGGCCGCCGACAACGTGCAGGTCGTGCAGGCCATGGATGCCAGCGCGCGCGCGCTGCAGTCGCTGAACGCGCAGGTCGGCGGTGCCAGCAGCGTCGACGAGGTGGTTGAACGTCTGCGCGAACAGATGGACGCTACAGACGAGATCGGTCGTATCCTCGCTGAGGAGGCTGGCAGCTCAGCTGCTGACGACGCCGAGATCACCGCCGAACTGGTTGCCCTGGAAGAGCAGCAGATGCAGAAGCTGCAGGAACAGGCGCGCGAGACGGCCTCCCAGGAAACCATGCGACGCCTCGCAGCCGTGGGATCTGTCCCTGACAGCGTCCAGGTGTCTGACCACGTCGCAGAGGCCGCGCTGGAGGCAGAGACTACCGCCAGCTTGCGCGGACTGTCGCTCAACGAGGCGCCGGCCAGCTGATCCAGCTCGTCCGGCTCTCTTTCTTCATCTTGACTAATACTATGTTTTCTTTGAATCGCCGCTGGCAGGTTGCTTTTCCGGGTTGGTATACACGACTGGCATATCACGGCGTTTCCTACCGTTTCTCTATATCTGGTTTGCGCACAGCAAATATATATCCTTCTACAAGTCCGCCGCTATGGCCGATGGCGACTCTGTAGCTCGTCCGCTTCATTTTCTCGCTGCTTTTGGTGTTGCTCTGGCAATGCTTTTATAGTGTCATCCTCCATCACGTCTGCTGATCCTTCTGCCTCGGCTGACGTCAGGACTTGCCCGTCGTCTGGCAATGCGTCCGTCTTTTTCGGTCCCTCCGCCCTCGATCGGGACTGTCTTGCATTCGCAATCAGGTCCTTGAACGACGAGCTGTGTTTGGTCGACCATTCGGCGCTGTCAAAGTTCTTATCTCGTATCCGCGCCACCTGCTGGCTGGCCACTGCTACCGACCGCGACGCCAACACCGATCCCCGTCCACCCGTGTTGCTATTGTTGTAGCCGCCCCCTATGCTGCTCCCTATCGTTCGTTCCCACACGTCGAGATCATGCTGCAACTCGGCCTTGCGCTTTGGCCGTGCCGAGTCGCAATTCGCGTTCCAGATCGTCAGCCATTCCTTGTGGCGCCGCTCGAGCAGCTGGCGAGTCCCAGCGGTCGGGAGCCCCATCGAGGCGAGCTTCTTGCGCAATGCCGTGTCCGTCAGGAGCGAGTAGCTCAGCGACGGGATCCGCTCCGGCGGTGGTGGTCCTGGTGCCGAGACGGCTGAGAATGGGCTTCCGAATCGCGTGTTGGCAGTACCTACTGCAGCTGCTGTTGTCGTCGGCTTGGAATCCGATCTTGCTTTTTGGGGCGAGCCGGTACACGATGTGTCGATGTGGCGATCCACTAGCCATGGCTTCATTCGCGTCCAGCATATCGGACATGCCGCGAGACCGTCGTCTAGTTGAAAGACAAGGTTAGATCGAGTCGCTCTCTGAACAGAAAGACGTCTCTGTGCTTACCTGGTTCGTAGTCCGTGTCACCGTCGCCGGCTTTCTCTGGCGACAGGATCTCAATGACTTCGTCTTCCAGCATGTTCGCGACCGTCTCGGCAGCCTTGGCCCTGCTCAGGCGTGCTGATGTCCGTGTCCGCTTCGTGTGTGGCCCGTCACCGCTGCTGCTGCCCTGGTCTGCTCCCGCCTCACCCGCCTCTTGTGCCTTTCGTTTTGGTGGTAAGGATGTCGCCCACGCCGGAGGACTCGCCGGCCGTCGTGCCACGTCCAGCACCGTAGTCCGTGCCTTGCAGAAAGCTTCCATGACCTCGCGCAGAGCCCAGTTCCCGCGCAGCTTGGATTCCTGGTCCGTCATCCGACAGAGCGGGCATTTCCCGTCCGCTGATAGGCTGCGCCGTATGCACAACGAGCAGAACGTGTGGTTGCAGGACGTGATCATCGGCGAGTTGTAAAAGTCCTTGCAGACGTGGCAGCGGAGAGCCTGCTCGACCGGCGCCAGACAGGCCAGAGAGGTGCCGAGCCAGTCGGTCGAGTCGGCAACGTCTGCGCTGGAATCCATCGTCGCGTGTCGGGAGGACGCATAGAACGCGGCGAGAGCGCGGCAACGGTGCACTGAGGACGACTGGGCGGCAGCTCGACAAGTTGCCCACGGCGCAAGCGACTGACTGGAGCGCAGACGTAATTAAGACACTCAAGGCAAGGATTGACGTGCTGCTGGTTTGGGGGCAGAAACCGCCTATACGCGTCCATCACGTGGACTCCTGCAAATAGCCTTTCCTACCACTTAAAGCACGTGACCACGCGCCTGGCCTGTCGATTCTACGCCGGTGGGATAAGAGCCTACATCCCCGCGACACCAAAAGAGACCATTGGTGCCCCCCGTCGGTGCTGCAATCAAATATGGAGAAAGCAAACGAATATCTCGCTGACGAGGTCCTTGCAGAGAAGCATGTGGTGCGTCCGTCTGCGTGGCCAGTCTTAGTTGTCACTTTTAACGCGTCTAGGTTACCTATCGGCACCTGAGCAGAGCCCTGAAAGTGCATGTCAATGTGGCAAAAAGGTATGTATGCGTTCCAGAAACGCCCATGTTAGGCGCAACTCGGCTTACCGCTTAACCAGGGCACTTTTCGATTTCCACAAGTCGCAGAACGCCAAGAAGCCCGGCTCGGTTCATGCAACCTATCTTCTGTACGGCACGAAACCGGTCGAAAAGCCAGGCCACCACGAACATGTCGATGCCGACGAGGGTGACGTCGATATGGACGGCCAGTACTCGGAGGACGACATATTCTCGGATCCGTTCCCCACGGTGTCTATGACCTTGGTTGCCGAAGAAGCCCTAGAGGGTGCGTGATACAGCTTTCTTTGGTCACAGCAAAACAGCTAATCCAGTCTGCATATGCGCAGGTGCACTCTCAAACTACGACTCCATCGAGTCTATTCACGTCTACAGCCTCTCTTCTCAGCCGATGTCGGTAGGTTGTATCCTTCTTTCTGGACGGGGCATGAACTCGTTGCTCACAATGGCAGGATCTCCAACTTCTTGCCGACGCTACGCGACAGCTCCGTGATCTCACCGGCGCAGACGTCTCGGACCATTCCAAGGTGTATGGAACTATTCACAACCCCCACGTCCGACGGCGTCAACGCAAGGGACAGGCACCAACTTTGGTCTCTCGCCCTTCCGTCAAGCCTACTTCGAAGCCAACCCTGGCCCCAGCCGATGCCCCCGGGCCGCAATCTATATGGAACAAGGTTGGAAAATCGGCTACAACGGACACAAAGGAAGAGGCAAAGACCGATAAGCCCCTCGTGGACCAGCCAGGGCCAAAGTCAATATGGAACCGGGTTGCGAAGTCCAAGGATGCTGAGAAAACGGCTGCGGAAAGGGAGCCGTCACCAGCTGCTTCAGGCACAGAAGCAAAGAAACCATCTGCGCCAGCAGCACCCAAGAAGGCCTCTTCAGGTGGTATCATGCAGGCGTTCGCTAAAGGGGCGGCCGCTGCTAAGCCGAAGAAGAAGGAAACTGTTGTCGCAGCCAAGGAAGATACGGCCATGGCCTTGTCGGATGACGGAGGGAACGACGACGATGACGAGCTTCTTCCCAAACCTCAGACAGGACGTGGCGGGAAGTCTCGCAAGGAGCGAGAAGAAGAACTTCTCAAGATGATGGAAGAAGACGAGGACGAGGAGAAATCGGAGGAGGACGAGAAAGAGAGAGAAGACACTTCTATGGGGGATCCAGAAGAGGAGACGGTGGAGCCGTCTGCACCAGAAGTGTCCAAGAGAGAAGAGGTTGCTGAGGTCATATCTACCACCACCGGAGATGGACGCCGCCGTGGCAAGCGCCGTGTGATGCGAAAGAAGATGATTGAAGATGAAGGTGGCTATCTCGGTACGTTTTCATATTCTCTCATCATCGCCCCAGCCTACTGATCTTTTCTACAGTCACCATCCAGGAACCTGGCTGGGAATCCTTTTCCGAGGACGAGGCACCACCTCCGAAACCAGCTCAGCCAGCCAAGCCGGCCCAGCAGTCCCACTCGACCACTCAGGCTGCCAAGGCGAAAAAGCCAGCAGGACAAGGAAGCATCATTTCGTTCTTCTCTAAGAAATGAGCTCCCCGATTCGTTTACAGGGTGGCCTTTCTGGAATAGTAGGATTGCTGATTCTGGCATTGGCGAAATGCATTATATAGCTGGATGCCCGCTCGCATTCGCGAGCGATAAAAATGATAATGGAGATATGAGTCGCAGTTCTGTCTCGATGTCAAAACTATACCCCAATGTCCGAGACGGTGTATCAGCTTTACCCCACATCCGCCAATTCAAGTGCAAGTGTTGGCCAACCAGCGCTCAACAGGCTTAACGCCGGCGCCTTCCACGACAATTTGAATTCAGACGTTTCTACACACAAGCTTTGCGCCGGAAGCAGCTTTCTTCCCGCCCCCCCGTTTTCCTTTTCCTTCTCACTAGCTTGCGCTCCATGAAGTCAGCCTCATCTATCATCTGGTGGATTTAAATAGGCCGGTCGGGGGGGCTACTCGCTCGCCAGCTGCACTGCCAACATCTTCCCAAGCCCAGCCTCTCTTTTTGCTTCCTTCGCAATGGCGCCTCGCCTGCTCTCCTCTCTTGCTCTGGCGTTGCTTCTGCCGATGCCGTTGACCGGCGCAACGCAGCAAAGGGTCTTGGACACGGATGCCTGTCCAGATTACGCAACCTACGCAGCCTACCCGCAGTAAGTCAGCTTGCAGGTCTCCCAACACTCTTGTGAAGACTGACGGGTGTTTTGCTCCCAGCCGCCCGCTCAGCGAGGGCCCCATGGCCCTTCCGTTCCAGCGACCCGACAAGCGCTGCCGCACGTTTCACTCGGATGCCATCGAGAAGGTGATTGAGGACGTGACGTCCCGCATGAAAGACGTCGATCTCGCCCGGCTCTTCGAGAACGCCTTCCCGTCGACGACGGACACGACGATCAAGTTCCACACCAATGGCGTGGACAAGCGGGCCAAGAGCAAGAGCCACGGCACGATCGGTGAGAAGAACTGGGAGGGCCCGCAGTCGTTTATCATCACGGGCGACATCGTGGCCGAATGGCTGCGCGACTCGACCAACCAGCTGTCGCCCTACCAGCCGTTGGCCAAGAAGGACCGCGCCGTGTTCGACCTGATCCTGGGCGCCATCAATACGCAGGCCGAGTACGTGATTGCGAGTCCGTACTGCAACGCCTTCCAGCCGCCGCCCATCGCCGGCCTGCATCCCAGCCACAACGGCCAGGACGACGTGGTCCATCCGACCTATGAGCCCTCGGCCGTGTTCGAGTGCAAGTATGAGCTCGACAGCCTGGCCCACTTCCTGGCCCTGACCAACAACTTTTACGAGCACACTGGCTCGACCGACTTCATGACCCTTCGCTGGTTTCGCGCCGTCAACACCGTGCTCGAGGTGCTCGAGCAGCAGTCCCAGTCCACCTTTGACCCCGAGACCGGCCGCTTCGTTGGCAACCCGTATACCTTCCAGCGCCGTACAACTCTCGGCACCGAGACGCTCAATCTGCGTGGCATCGGAAACCCGCTCAATAACGGCACTGGCCTCATCCGTTCGGCCTTCCGCCCCAGCGACGACGCCACCATCCTCGGCTTCTTCATCCCGGCCAACGCCATGATGGCCGCCGAGCTGAAGCGCACCGCCATCATGCTCAAGGCTGCCCCCGGCCACTACAACGCCCTGTCCGACAAGGTCGCCGGCTGGGCCCAGAGCATCGCCAAGGGCGTATGGGAGCACGGCGTGGTCAAGCACCGCGTCTTCGGCGACGTCTTCGCCTACGAGGTCGATGGCTACGGCTCGCACATCCTGATGGACGACGCCAACTACCCCTCGCTTCTGGCGCTGCCGCTGATGGGCTTTCTGACTGCTGATGACCCGACCTACCGGAATACACGACAAATGTTGCTGAGTAAGCAGACTAACCCATACTACCTTACAGGTCACGACTTCAAGGGCATTGGAGGTATGTTTTCGTCTGTGTCACGTCTTCTGTCGGCCGTCTCTAACCGCAGGCCAGGACCCCATATCGGTCTCATGAACGCCTGGCCCATGAGCCTGCTTATGCAGGCACGGACAACCAACGACGACGCAGAAATTCAAGAATGTCTCTCCTTGGTACTCAACTCTGCTCGGCTGGGCCTTGTTCATGAAAGCATCAGCGTGAACCATGTTGCGTCATACACACGTTCGTTCACCCTTCCCCCCACTGCCGACAGAGTTTGCTTGCTATCTGAGTGGTTACTGACATCCGAACAGGGAGTTGGTTTGCATGTAAGGAGATCCTGCTGTTTTAGAGCTCACTCGACCTAATCACATATACTGACGTTGTCTAGGGGCCAACGGTGTCTTTGCCGAGACGATACTCGACCTTGCGAAGCGGAAGCCCCATCTTATTTTCAAGGCCCCAGCATTGCCTTATGAGATATGATCCTGCATGGTCGTACGCTTTGTCACCGCGCGCGAGCCGGTTTGAAACGCTTTTTGTATTGTTTCCATTATGACTAGTCATATCTGTGATTGGTTTCTATCCCTGGCGTTCATAGGATAGATTGCGCTGCTTCAAGACATTGTTTGACAGGACGTGAGCATGACTCATGACATGCTTGTATATGTGCGACTGTGTTTTCAATACCGGCTCAATCAAATATATGGCGAACAAGGAAATAAAAAGCCGAAGTAGGCTGGCAAAGTAGAAGGACAAGTCAATCCCGTCTTCTCTGCCCTCCATCAACAGCGAAAGTACTGCCGCTCAATCCAGCGCTCCTCAATATCTTCCACCAGATGGCACACCACCACGGCAATCTTTGGGAAGCAGCTCGTGAGCCGGTGCAGCCCCATGCGTCCAGCAGAGTACGTCGCCAGCACAATGCGGTCCTGGGCGACACCATGGTCCAGCAGAACCTGCACTGCCATTAGCGCCGATCCGCCCGAGGACATCTGGGCGTCGAGCAACAGCACAGTCGAGTGCTCGTCAATGTCCCGTGCGAGTTTCTGGTACCGTAGCTCTGGCTCGCCCGTCCGCACATTGGATTCGATCAGGATATGGCCCATCCGACAGTCGGGAATGACCCGCTGGAGACCAGTCTTGAGTGCTGCGCCGCCACGCTCCAGCACAACCGCGCTTGTCTTCCCGTAAGGCCGTAGCCCATGGTACTTGTAGCCTGGGGGGGTTTCAACGACCGCCTCCGAGAACCTGGCATTGTTAAGAGCACTTGGAACGGTGCCTTGTCAGTATCGGTCTGGCAAGCGGGAAAGGGGCGGGCTGTACGCACAGTTCAATCAAGAGGGTGGACACGCGATCAAAATAGAAGATAAAGTCCTCGCTGCTCGTCAATGTGTTGTGAATGACCGTGTTCATTCCAAGCAGCTGGGGCGTTTCCGGAAGAAAGTCAACACGCTCGGAGAGCGGTGTCTTCACGGACTCGAGCTGCAGCCTCGTAAGGCTGGTTTGGTGCTGCAGTGACTTATCCAGCAGCTTCTGCTGAATATACTGCACCACCGTGCCTAAAACCTGTCAGGAAACATACAATTATGACGGGGCAATGACACCATATAGCATACTGATGGCAACCTTGTTCTGGACCCCGCGAGGCACGATGATATCGGCAACAGACCGCTGTGGATCGACATACTACCAGACAAGAGCCTGTCAGCTTCCCAATAGCAGCGCGCTCACGATTAAAGGGTTGGTTCTTACCTTGACAAAATTAGGCTTCACAAACTTCAGCCATTGCTTGATGACACCCTCAACAGTACGTCCACGCTCCTTGACGTCTCTGAGGACTGGATATTTAGTTAGTTCGCCAAACGGTCACAAACACTCGATGCATCCGAGAGAATTACGTACTTCGTCTCGATAGGCAGACATCGGCATCTTCGACGCAGAAAATCTAGGCTGGGGTTAGCTGTATGGAGCCTTCAGAACAGGACTCCAAACGATTAGACGGACTTTCATATCTAGCATGTCCAATATCCTTTGATCGTACAGCGCCAAAATTCCCTCAAGGATCAAGACATGCGGGGAATAGATGGTGGTGGTTTCGTCTAAACGCTTGTGTTCTGCGAATGAATATACTGGCACGTCGGCCCGCTTCCTATTCAAATATCAGCACCCAACTCATACGACATTGTCAGTGTGAGCACATAGTGATGCCTACCCTGCTTTCAGCTCCTTGAGTGTCTTTAACAAAGCACTGAAGTCGATTGCCTGCGCCTTTTAGTTGGTTGTCATGTACCCTGGCCAGATAGAACAGGAATATGGGCTTTCGTACACTGGGAGAGTCAAAATCAAAGTCATTTTGGAAGGCCTTCCTAGACGACTCTGGGTCAAGACTATTGTAGAACGAGTCCTGTAGCGCGTCCAGTTTGATCATGCTGTCAGCCGTGCTCTCTCACTGACAATGTGGTAGCTCATACCATAGAGAGAATAACAACCCATGGCAGGTTCAGCTGGTTGACAATAGATCTGGCAATGCTGGACTTCCCAGAGCCAGAACTGCCAGCGATGCCAATAATACTGACATCCGCCCATGGCGGCTCATAGTATGCCTTGTTGGCGATCGTGTGATCTATAGCTCCAGGAATCATCTCAGCCGGTCAATGCCCTGGGTGTAAATGCACTTTTGGGCTGACGATAGAGGCGATGGAGGCCGAGCACGTTGGGCAACTGAACAAAGGCAAGCCCTGCTGCCAACCCTTGAACCCAGCGCCTAATAATGGAGCCTATGCCTGATATCCTAGACTGTTCATGAACAATGCGACAGCCCAGTATGCCAGGTGCGACAATAATAATCCAGTAGCAGAGAGGGAAACAGACTATAGCCACAGCTACAATGTTGGTTGCTCGCAATCCTATCGCTGTCGTCTTGAATCATCAACGAAAAGAAATTATCCTATCTACAGTGGATTTTACACTATTAGACGAGGCCTGTAAGTGAGCTGCATGTGGGACAGAGGGCCAAAATGATATTACGTAATAGCCACAATTTAAGCAGAGTCTTGATTGGCTCATAACGGGCAGAAAATGCCCCGCAAAAGTCACATTTTTCTCTTATTTAAATATTTCTACATCACCTTTACTTCTTCTTTCTTTCTTCTCAATCCTTTTCTATACACACTTCAAACTCTTATATTATTCGGCCACATACACCTGCAGGCCTTCTTAAACCATCTGAGGATGTGAGAAGAGGAATCGGCTTGAAAGTCGTTGACTTGAACGCTTTACGAATACACATTTGCAGATTTATCTCGCATCCTCCCTTCTCTGAGCCCACCATGGTATGTTGCAGGCTTTGCTCATCCAATTCGTCCAACCGCGAAAGCTTTTTCAATTACTAACACGGCCCCTACTATAGACATCCACATCTTCCACAGCCACGCCTGGGAAGCTTAGCTTTGATGGTCGGGTGAATGCTGCCAAACCTCCCAAAAGGTTTGTTTCTCTTATTTATCTCTTGTCGAATGCTAGTTCCGTCCGCAACGTGATGATTTATATAAATGGGAATCTCTCTGAGAATTATCATGCGGAGTAGACATATACTTGTCTAAGCGGTCTGATTTTGTTGATGGAACTGGCTTCACTGTTACCACCACGTTCTTACAATGTGCATTGTTGCGCATATTGCTAACACGTTTCTGCAGCGATATCAATGCACTGATACTCGACTATTTGACTATGGAGGGCTACCCAAAGGCTGCAGCCCATTTCTCGAAAGAGGCGAACCTCAAGCCTCAGCAGCAGGACTCGTCCATTCGGACAAGGCAGCAGATCCAGAACTTTATCCACATGGGAAAGATTGATGAGGCTATTGTCGCACTCAATTATCTAAACCCAGAGGTAAGATTTTCCTTCACTTCCGCTTCTTCCCCCTCGTCGCTATGATTAGACTCTGTTTCATGCACCACTCATATGGCCTATGTGCCCTTGATGAGACACAAACCACACTGAAAATTATGAGCGACGAATATCTTCAATCATTTTGCTCTATTTTACCATGATGCAATCTGGCCCACAAGACTAATTCTTTCTTGTCCTCAGATCCTGGACCAAGATGCACCACTCCATTTTGCACTTCTTCGGCTCCAACTGGTGGAACTCATTCGCAATTGTGATACGGGCGACATGCAGTCCGTCTTGTCGTTTGCAACGGATCAACTGGGAACACGTGCATCTACACGTCCTGAATTTCTTCGCGACCTAGAGGAGACTATGTCCTTACTGTTCTTCGCACCAGACAAGCTACCTGAGGAGCTCAAGAAGCTGTTGTCGCCAGACCTTCGGCAAGAAGTGGCCGACAAGGTCAACAAAGCCATTCTTCAACACAACAGTCTGCCCAGTGAAGCAGCTATAAGACAGCTGGTCAAGATGAGGGCATGGGCCGAAAACGTGGCCAGAGCTCGGAAGAACGACATTCCTGACCACATCGACCTCGGCCTGCAATCCACGGATAACGACAGTATGCCGGAGAACGGCCATGAGCCCATGATTACTACCTGATTTTTGCTTTTAATATGTTGTACAACCAGCGTGGTTTTTGCTTATTCGATGCATATGTCTTACGATACCAGGCGATGAAGAGATCTGCAAGGCAGGACCTGCAAAAATTATATATTTGGCGTCAGACCCCGTATGGACGGCACGGCGATGCCTGGGGTCTACTATTCATGACAAGACCACGGACCACCATCAAATTCACGATTCAATTGATGAAAATGGCTTTACGTGAACTGTTAAGACTACCGTAAATGTAAAGAAAAAACGGATGCTTGAAAGTGGCCCATAACACTAGAACAGTTGTTGCAAAAGAACTCGTCGTACAGCATGGTAAGTGCTATGTACGATAAGATGCGCCTACACTACCCCTAAACCCGCATATACAGGCCATACACCACAGGCGCTGTTGCTTTATTTTGTCCGCACCTGCTTCAACTTCTTGTCGGAGTAGGTGAACTGGCTGGCATACGCCTTAGGCCGGAACTTGCGCTCTTTCGGCTCCTGCACAAAGTATTCGTAGCCCTGCTTCTCGGCGAAAGCAATGGCGTCCTCCTTGGTCTTGAAGCTGATGTGCGTGCCCTGCATGAAGTCTGCAGAGGATTGCCATCCCATCAGCGGGTTCTCCCACCGGTGGCCTTTGCTAAGGATATCCCAGTCCATCCGCCAGTGGGAGCTGCCCCAGGTGCCGGATTGCGTTGCGGGTTTTGCAGGCTTGTAGATTCTGTGTTGGAATTAGCACCATGAGACGGTGGCAGCTGTCTGGTGAGAAAAGCCGGCGTACCTGACTTGGCGAGCTTCGAGCTCCATAGGCGCACCGGACAGCACGGCGGCCGGAAGTATGTCAGAGTCCTCGCTGCCGTCCAAAAGGCGCTTTGGAACAGGAGTGAATTTTCTGAAGAGGCAGTCAAAGGCCGTTCGGTGTCAGTCAGAGATTTTCCTATTTGGCAGGCCATCAAAGGAGAGAAGAGGCCCGTACGAAGTCGCCCGGTCAGAGTGAGCGGCGTAGTCCGGTTGGTTTTTGGAGGTAGCCAGTGTGGAGGGGGCAGAGACAGCCGGCGACGCGGGGGCCGAAGTGAGCGAGCTCTCGAACCTCCGCATCGCCGGGGCTGCCGCAATCAATGGCCGTGGGACATTCGGAACGGCAGCGCTGCTTCTCAGAAGGCGGGCGGCTGCCGCCGTGTTCACGGGACGAAAGGCGGCCATGGTTGCGGAGGGGTGAGAATCGAGTAACTGGGTCGTACGGCGCTTTGTCGATAGGTGTATCGGGTGCAGGGTGGCCGCTGTGGACAACTGCACTCGACGGTGGTCTTCAAGTTGGCTTCAAAAAGCGGCGCTCTCGCGAATAGCAATCGAGGGAAATGTGGTAAGCGAAAAAGATGTTCCGAGGCGTTGTGGCAGGAAATTAATTGTTAGCGGTTGGGACAGCTGATTGGCTACCGGGAACAACCGCTCCTCCGGAGGAAAGCTTTCGGAATCTTCGTTTTCTCTGGGCCATCGCGAACTCGCTGAAATCCCACCATCCGCCTCCTCTCCCATTGTGCCGGCATAGCTGTAGCTCAATTGAGTCGATACTGAACAGGAGTCTTTCTGTCTCTTCCGCTGCCCTCCTCTCAATACTGTCTGTTCCGCAGGGTCCGCCCGCCGACAAAAAAAACTCACAATGAGCTACATCACTCGCCGGGCGCTTTCGACGCTCATTCCCCCCAAGGTATGCTATGGCCGTCGCGGAGAATGCGAACGTTTAAGTGTCGGTTGCTAATCTGGATCTGTAGGTTGCGTCGCCCAAGGTACGTCAAGGCTGAACCGGTTGCTGGCCGATTCCGTGGGATGGAACGAAACGCGCGACTTTGCAAACGCTGCCGCACGGGCGAAAAGGACATGCGCATCCTGTTCGAAATGCTGATATCGGGTCTCTGTACAGGCTATTGGCAGCGCTCCGGATGCTGTGCGCATGCAGCGTGTTGTCAGCTTCTACGAGAAGCTCCCCCGTGGCCCGGCTCCCCAGGTCAAGGCCAAGGGCATTCTGGGTCGCTACCAGGCCAAGCACTTTGGCAAGAACGCGACTGCGAAGCGTACGTCACATCGCTCTTCGTGCCGCGGGGTTCATCCTCAGGGTTCCCTGTCTATTGCCTTGTCATGCTAACGTGTCTTCGCTTGCAGCTATCATCCAGGCCGTTGCTCTGCTCGTCATCATCGGCTACGCCCAGCAGTACTACTTCCACCTGCGTAAGTAGCCAAGTGACAGCCCGTTCGCTGCAACAATTTGTTTAGCTAACAGCTTTCCACCATGCACTCAGGTCACCACAAGAACAACGCCCACTAAAGTTGGTCGGCAGTGAAGCGGAAGCTAGACGGGGCTGAGGCTTTTTGGCTTTCCTCGAATCTCAGTCACGCCTGTACATATATTACATGTTGCCAAAATTGAGAGTGCTATTGTAATAAGAGGAGACCAGCATCGTATGTACGAGACTTTGGGATTCTGGCAATGCCCTATTCCCTTATAGGTTTTGTGACAGGAAGCCTACAGGTTGTGCGGTTGAAATTTACTTGTGGGTGAGACAGTGCTATCTGTTTCCCTGTCCAGCTTGTGTCGCCTTTGCAAAAGCCGAAGCAAAGGGAAAAGCAAAAGGAAAGAAAAATAAGATTGGCAGCTGTACCCATGACGGATGAGCAGTTGCATGGTGTTCCACGATTCACGCTGCGAAGGAGCAAGATGGAGGAAAACAAGGAGGTCGGAGGCTGACACACGTTTTACGTGCATCTGCCAATATCCACACGAGGCCTACTTTCGTCGGCCGGGTGTTTGAAACAGGCCTCTCTATGTTGTCTTGAGTGACTGCCTGTTTTCGAATCTGCTCAGCCTGCAGGGCGCTAAACCTAAAAGGGGTCGACGACTCTCCCACCAATGGTTGCCTTTAGCCGGATCCCCTAATGGTTCAGTCAGAAAAAAAGACGACGCCCAGCCGCATTTTCGACGTTGTTACCTTCTCCGTCCTCTGTAATCATCACGGACTCTATTTCCGTTTTGTCTTTGGCGTCTTCCCCACCTTTGCCACCTTTTGTTCTTCATTCCTGGCCATAGGAAGTCCCCAGCGACGATCGCCTAATCCATTTCTCGATCGCGGAAAACCGCTCGCGAGCTTTCTCAGCACCTGACGCCACTTGGCTTCTTGATTCGAAGCGCCTGATTTACTTCGCCCCAGCCAACGGTCGGCCTTTTTAGGCGCCCTCATCGACGTTTCGGCCGATAGACAGAAGAGCTGCTGCCGGCCTCTGCCCTCGCGTCGCCGACGCCCCGCTACAGGATCGCAAACCTTTGTGAAGCTTTGGGCAGTGCTATATTCACATATCGGAGCCCGAGATCCGGCCAAGACGCTTCGAGCTGCCAACCATACGGGCTGCTCACCGTCGCAACCTCACGAATCGAGAGCCAAGCACGTCGTATGATGGCTGCTGAGATCCGTGACAGCACTATCGTTGAAGCTGCCGCTATATCTGACTCCAATGCTGTGAGTGTTAATCTTGCGCTGCAAACGGCTTTTTCCGAAGAAAATGCATTTTCCCCCGTGGCCATCTGTCGAATCTCAGTGCATTTCTACCTCGTTCTCATTTGTGCTATCCTGCTCGTGGCGTGCGCGTTTCCAATAAGCTTATCATCGGTCTTGCTAACGTATTTTCAGCCCGCGAAGATCAACGACCAGCCCAACGATGTCGACTCCCGTACACCTTCTCTAAAGGGCACAGCTGCTTCTACTTCTCCCGACGAGCTCGCCAACAAACACATTGCCGATATCGTGGACGATCTGGTAAACTCGGCGGAACCTAGCATCAGCGGAGGGTCTGATACCGAAACGTCTCGGTTGGACGTGCTGAGGGGCAAAAATGGAGATAATGGGCACACTCGGGCATCGTCGGCCGCCCGGAAGCCAGCCGTTTTCAAGGCCGTATCTGTCAACAAGACCTTCCTTGCAGCCAAGGCCACGGTGCCTGGGGTGGCGAAACCGGGTGAGAAGGCCTCGCCGACCCTGGGCGTAGCCACGCTCAGCTCTAGCTCTTCAGCCTCTGCTCGTCCGCGGTTGGTGGCCAAGACTGGTGGCAGTGGCTTGGTTGCGAAAGGATCTGGTAGCACGAACGGACGTCCTGTGGCGGCGCCGGATGCGAATGCTGTGTGGAACAAGAATAGGCGTAAGTCTATGTGATGCAAAGGCTCGTGGCAGCTGAGTGCTGATATACAAACAGCGGTACCGGTGCCTGAGCCGGCAAAGCTTACCGACGAGGAACTTAAGAAGTACGGCATCCATGTGGCCTCGCGGCTGCAGCAGGATGACGCGAAAGGTGAAGCAAACTGGGCAGATATCGATGACGACGACGAGGACTGGGCTCCAGAGGAGATCCGCTGGACCGACGGCACCAAGTCGACGATCCCGCACCACGACGATCACAGTCTGGCCTCGCCACAGCCAGCCATGTCGGAGCTGGCGGTGCAGCCCAGCTCGTCGCAACTGCATCCCCAGCCGACTCCTGTTGCTCTGTTGGTCAAAGACGCCGCGCCGGTTGAGAAGCCCAAGTCACCCGCGCCGGTGTCGGACTCCCCTCTCACGAAGCCATCCGGCTTGCCGTCTGGCAAAGGCCTCATCCTGAAAGGTGCGCAGGAGAGGCCGACACTGGTGGCAAAGCCGCCTGCTCCGCCGACGCCGGTCAAGTCGCCCTGGGCAGCTCTTCCTCCCATCGATAAGGCGCCACCGGTTGTGATGGAGCTGGCACACGGCGCAAACGCGGGACGGATGCAGCACCACCACCAGTACCTGCCACATCAGCCGAGAGAGAACTACGGTCCGCCTCCGAGCACGACGACACCGCCACCATTCAAGGAGATCGCAGCAGACGACTTCAGTCGCGGCGGCTTTAGAGACGGCCATGCGCACGGGAATCGGGAGCTGTTTAACTCGCAGTCGGGACGGCTCGAGCCCGTGCAAGACCGACGAGGCGGTGTGCGTGGCGACATGCACTACCGACAGACAGCGGGGACGATGTTACTCCAACGGCCGATGGCGATGTCAGATCAGCCGGAGCCGTCGGCGGCCTTCCAGACGCACAGAAGCAGCATGCAGGATGCCGGTCCGTACGGCAGACGTCGCGGCTCGTCAAACGTGAGCGGTGGGAGCGGATTCCTGCAGCGACTGATCCGGACAGGCGACCAAGGCCCGGACCTGCTGAGTGCCAGACAGCCGTCTGTGACGGGCGAGAGCGAGAGTGCGGAATCGCCGCGGAACTTCTCTCCGTCAGGCCCGCGATCGTGGCAGTCTCGTCCGTCGCCCAGCTTGGCGTTTGCGGTGCCGTATAGCAATGCACCGGCAGAAGCTCTGCCGACGGCGCAGGGGCCGGCCGCCTTGGTGGCTGCCGGGAGCCTCGAGGACGAGCTCGAGATGCAGAAGAAGATTATGCGTGAGCGGAGGGAGCTGGCCAAGAAGAGACGTCTGGAAGAGGAGGAAAGAGAGGAGGCAGCGCGGCGAGAACGGATCCGACTGAAGCTGGAAGCACTGGGGCCAGCGCCAGAGAGGAAGAGCGCCAAGAAAGAGGCAGCAAAGGAGGACACGACAGCTTCGGTGGTGGCACCTGCGCCTGCCGAGCCCAAGCACAATGCCAACCGTGATGCAGCGGGCAACAACGCGCAACCAGCACATGCGACGGGCGACAGCAATGCGCCATCATCCGGCACGAAGCGTCAGCAGCAGTCATGGCAGAGCCCAGCGGCACCACAGTCGGACAGGCTGTCGTCGTGGGGCAGCGGAGGCCAGGCGCCGTCTCGGAATCTCTGGGCTGCGCCCAGCAGCAACCGGAGCCTTGGCAATGGGACGTCGTTTGTCACGGAGCCGTACGCACCGGCGGTGTCTCAGATCACAGGCAAACAGGGGCCGGCGATTGCTCCCATCGGCCCTCCCAAGGCGGTGGCAGCAGGAACAGCAACAGTAACAGCAACAGCAACAGCAGCAGCAGCAGCAACGCCCGAGACAGCTGCACCGACAGTGCCCAAGGCCCCCAGCTCTGCCAGCTCGGCTCGGAGTGCGTGGACCAGCGCAGTCAAGGCGGGCGACGAGGACGTGTTGGCGCAGCAGATGACACGGAGGGCAGAACAGCAGCGCGAGGCAGAAGCTCGGGGCATGTCGCTCAACGATCTCCGGCCGTCGATCAAGGACACGTGGATGCCAACACGATTGAACGAGGAGGGCGACCGGATCGAGGACAAGAACAAGCGGTCAGTGGTGCATCGAGCAGGCAACACAGCAGCGCCGCCTGTTGGACCGGCAGCTGCTCTTCCTCCACAGCAGTCGCGGCCGTCGCGATTCTTTCCGCCCCGGGATGCCCGTTCGGACGACGTGTCGACCGGGTCCGGAGGCACAGCCATGGGGGCTGGAGAAGGCCGACACGGCCGTCCAGGCTCGCCATCGCCGCCACCACCCGACATGGCAGGCCATCCAGTCTACGACGGCGACGCAGCCCATCCGCTCGTGTCTCTGCCGCCGCCGTCGATTGTAGTACGACTGCCTCCCGAAGCTGAGACAGCGCGGCCAACGACGACACGGACCGGCCAGCACGCGCAGACGTCTCAGCGAAACCAGCACTCGCCGGTGGCCAAGGACGACAGCTCGTG
Organism: Grosmannia huntii; assembly: GCA_019925595.1. NCBI lineage: Eukaryota > Fungi > Ascomycota > Sordariomycetes > Ophiostomatales > Ophiostomataceae > Grosmannia > Grosmannia huntii. Next base: position 267,020 of record JADHKJ010000016.1, read on the forward strand.
GCAGGCGCGGTTTGACAACCTGTTTGACCGCAAGGCCACGTCTCCGTCGAAGCCGTCAATGGGCAGAAGCGCCGCAGACGGTCTGCCAAGAGGACCGGCCGCTGAGACGACCTCCACATTGCAGCGTCGCCCTGCTGCGGCCGTATCGAGGCCCAGGCCGGTGGCAGAAGAACCGATCAACTCGCGGCCGATGGCGGAAGAGTGCTTTGAGCGACAGGAGATGGGCTCGCTGCCACTGGTCCATCTGCCACACAAGGCGCCGGAACTGGCTTGGACGCCGGCCGCAGCCCCAAAGCCACTGCCCCGACGCTTCCTGCTGTCGGCCACCACGCGCGTCGATCACGACACCTTTCTCAAGGACTCGTTTGGCGCGCCGTACGCCGTCAGCATCCGGATGCCAGGCGTCGCCGGCAGCGCCAAGGAAGTGCGTCTGCCCATGGCGAGAACGCCGAGCAACTCGCGCCGGTCGAACCACGGCCGCAGCGGACGATCGTCGCGCGGGACCAATCGAGGTGGCCGGGACGCTGCTCCCACGCATCCCGGCTCCCACAACAACGACCAGAGCCAGCCGGCGAACACGAACGCGAACACGAACGTGAATGCGAACCACCTGTCTGTAGGCCGGTCGCGGGGCGGCAGCCTGCGCCACCGCTCCGACAACTGGACCAGAAACTCGTCTGCTCCTGTCCAGACCTGAGGCGTCTCATCCTCTGTACAGCATTCTGTCCGGACCTCCTCACGATTGCAGTCCGAACTAGCAGTCTTATATATTGGGCGACGGCATCTCGGCTGCTCTGCCGTCCGTGTACGATTCTCATTCAGCAAGCTCTCGTTTTTTTCATATTCTTGCGCCGTATCCATTCCATTATATCTTCATTCGCAGCTTTTCGCGGCATTTTATCCTCCTCCCGGCTGTGTTCGTGTGCAAGGGAAACGATGACAGCAGCATGGAAGCAGGCAGGGTCCAGTCCAGAGGGAGGAAAGGAAGCAATGAAGCGACGGGCCGCAAAGTAGAAAAATTCAGACAACAGAAAAAAAGAGAAAACATTTCATTGTGCTGGCTGACTAATGGGCTCTTATACTTTTACATCAATTCCTCCAATTCCCATCATTGCCCGGGAGCTCTAGGTCTACCAGCCAGGCCGGCTGTACTGGGTGCTCCTCGTCTCCCTCGATGACCGCATTGACAAAGAGTGTGTTTTGGCCAGGAAGGACGGGGTGATTGTCTCCTTGTGCAATGGCTCGTGGAATAGACGCCCTTGTCCGAGTACAGTTGTGCCTTTTTTTTCAGCCGCTCGGCCGTCTCCTTGTCGTCGGACGTGCCTGGTCGGAAGCCAAGGCTTTGGAGAGAATCCACGACGACCGACCGGCCATTGTCCACATTCGTAAAGTGGGACGGCACGGCGCTGATGGTCTCGCGCCAGGCGATCAGCTTGGCGCCCCAGCTCTCGTGGATGTGGCCGAAGCAGTGCAGACGAGGTCGTGTGCGGGCCACGGCTGCAAACAGGTCTGATGAGCCGGCCCGTTTCGTGTCGCTGCTCCTGTCCAAGAGGCCGGCCGGTGGGCCGTGTGTGATGACGATGTCGGTGTCTAGAGCAATGGCAAACGTGTAGCCGTCGTGGGGACGATACTGGAAGCCCCAGTCGCCCAACGAGGGCGTCCAGGGGCTGGCATAGACTGTGAGTGCGGCCCCGTTGGCGAGAATGAAGCGATGGGTGCCTTCGCCGAGAAAATGCACGCCGTGCTCGCCGCGTCAAAGAGCTCGCGCACCTCGCCGTCGTGGCCGTAGGTCCGGGCCACCAGCGCAGGCTCGGCCGTCAGGTGTGCGTCTGCCACCTTGTTCCGGAACGTGGGCAGTTCCATTGTGAAATCGTGGTTTCCCGCAATGACCAGCTTGAGGGGAGCACGAACGGCCTCGAGCTGTTGGAGCGCACTGCGAAACTCTGCCATCATGGAGTCGACCGTCAAGTCGCCGTAGTGGATGGCCATATCCGCCTGGCTTTCGACGCCGGGAAACGGTTTTCCATGCGTGTCGGAGAGGATGAGGAGCCGCGTCTTGACCAGAGCCATTCTGTTTGTTTGCGTGCGTTTCGGGGTAAAATAGGATGGTTCTGTATGGCGGACACTTGAGTATTCATGCAGTTGGGTGGAATGTGCGAGATGCCATCCGTCACTAAGTCATTAGTAAGTCACCGACTTCACAGTGCCTTGTGATACATGGCTCCCCTTTTGCCACTGGTCCAGTGGCATTCGGGGTTCAGCCTCCCTTTATGTACGAGTAATGATGTTGAAAGAGCAAGTTGCTAAAAAGTTCAAAATATACATTTGTTGCGGCAGGAACAGAATTATACTAATAACCAAAAGCCGCCACTGCCATTAAACACGAGAGCGCGGGGGGCTTTAAACATAAACTAAGTTTGTTATGAATAGATAGTAGAGGTGTGCAGAGGGTGCGTAAGAGGTAGGTAAGATATAGTATCTTGTCTCAATTATTGGTGTCTAAAACATTAAATAGACGGAGAGATTAGACATTATATTGGTTGAATATGTGAAAGATGAAGAACCACTTAGTGTATATCGTCTATATTGATTGATTATATGTGAAAGATGAAAGAACCACTCAATGTATAATAGTTGAAAGATAAAGAAACTAACATAAGAAGCAAGAGGAAGACTCGCAGGCATCTTTCTCTACTGCTCCTCTCTTGCCTCTACTGATCTTCTCACCAATTGATGTCTTTACTGGCCAGATCCTCACGTCCTATCATTTTAATCATTCAACTACATCGTAATACCAGACATGTCATATGCTTACTAAGCAGAGTTGAACGCTAAATTGCTCGAGCACGCCTGGCTTCCCACGACTCTCTGCTTATGCAAAAAGGATGCCAGCACCGCCCTAATCCGTACAGGATATATCGTCTCCTTATAGACGCCCGACCCGTTCCACAACGCCAAAGGACCAAAACTTAAGGGAAACCAAGAGCAAAAAGGAATCCAGAAAGACGTCCCGCTCAGGCCTCGTTGATGACCAGCCGGTCGAGGATCTCGTGGATAGCGCGGCTACGGCCCTCGCCCTCATCGAGAGCGTCGGCCATGGCGCGGGCGCGGGTGGTTAGCACAGTGAGGACCTCGCGGGTGTAGGCAAAAGAGCCGGTGCGGTCCATGTGGGTGACAGCGTAGCGCTTGACCTCGTCGTCGTTGGTCTTGAGGCGGAGGATGTTGAGCAGCTGCAGGTCGGCGGGGTCGCTGCGGATGCTGTGGATGACAGGGAAGCTGAACTTGCCCTCGGACAGGTCTTCGCAGAGGCCCTTGTTGAGCGTGTACTCGGACGCGACCAGGTTGCGGTAGTCGTCCTGGATTTGGAAGATGAGGCCGAGAATGTTGACGAGCGGGACGCAGTCGACAAGCGAGCGCGACTCGGCCTGCATCAGCTTGATGCCCAGCCGGAAGAGGCCGCCGGTTTTGTTGGCGACCATCTCGAGGTAGTCGTCCTCGGTCGGACAGGTCAGCGTGTCGCGCCAGAACAGATCCATGCCCTGGCCGCGGTGCAGGCTCACCAGCTCCTCCGAGAAGATGGCCAGGGCACGCTCGTGGCTGCGCAGCTTCTGCACCTCCTGCAGCGCCACAAAGTACATGTAGTTGGCGCTGTTGATCGCTTGCGGCACCCCAAAGATGTTGTGGGCCACCGGCAGTCCGCGCCGCAGGCTGCTCGAGTCCTCCACGTCGTCCACCAACAGCGAGGCCGTGTGCAGCATCCCCACCACCCGCGTGATCACCGCCAGCGAGTCGGCTGGCACCTCCAGCCAGCCGTCAAACGCGTTGATGATCTGCGTCCGGAACTCCTTGCCCCGGACTCCGTTCAGATACTCGTATGGGCCCCGGATGATCCGCTCCTTTTCCCGCGTCCACGTCCTTCGCGCTCCAAAGTTAAAGTCCTCTGCCGCGTACCGCTTCGCGTCGGGTGGCGGCGCTGGTGTGATCGGCTGGCTCAGCCCGCCCAACATGGCTGGATGTGTGTTTATCGCGGCGGCAGACATGTCGTCAGCTGCCTCGCCAAGCGTCCCTGCTGGTATCCCCGACGCCGTCGCCGCCACTGCTGCCGCTGCCGTGAGCGAGGCTAGCGTGATGGGTGGCTTCCGGGGTCGTCGTGTCGCTGCCATGGCCGCACTCGAGTTGCCTGCAATCCAGTCGGATTCTGGTACCGATCGAAGCATGGGGTTGGGGCCCGAGATGGTCGAGGAGGAAGACACGCTGTGATGGTGGCGACGAGACGAATGCTGCTGCTGCTGCTGCTGGGACTGCAGAAAGGCCAGTGCGGCTATCTGCTGCGGCTGCCTCTCCTGTTGTCCGGTCGATGATCTTCGAGGAGGAATGGCGTCGAGAGACTGCAGAAAGGGCGGTGCAGTTGACGGGGAAGGTGCAGAGGTAAGCATGGCCGCGGGCTCCTTCTGCTTCTGGGCCTGCTTGGATGACAGCATTTTATGTACTCCGTAGTCGTACTGGAATAGCCTGCAGGTTGCCCTGTGCTCTTTTCTTAGCCTCTAGCCCGGCAGAATAAAGGCGGGTCAGGCAGGGAGCAGCCCAGGGATCGTGCTGTCCGACCTCCTGGAAGCAGCCCAATCTGGCCGGAGTCAGGCGACAACGACCGCCTTGCACGTGTGTCCGATTGGATGACAGCTAATAGAAGCGGCAGACGGCGTGACAGAAGGAGCGGGCGATGACACAGTTGCCGGCTTTGTCGTGCGTGGTGACAGGCTGACTAGGCTGCCGTGGTACTCGTACTCGAAGTAGGGATTCTCCTTAACATCAACTCAGGGGCTTCAACAGGAGGCAAGCTTAGGAGTAGAGTGGGAGAAGCATGCGGGGGCCCAGACTCTTATAGCATCCCTAAGCCCAACTCCTCGGACGCTACTGCCAGCCAATCCAATCTGGATAGCTGCCGAGCTGCGCAAACGCACTGACGGCCTCCTACCACGGAATCTGGAATCTACTTTGTGGTATCGCCAATTCCGTACCGCACATACTCGTAGAACGATACGCGTACAGAGTAATCGTCAATCCAACTCTTTCCTTTTCGCCACCAGACACCCCGCTGCTCCGGACGTCACAACCATACCACGTTCACCTATCATGTCGCCTTAGCCGCATCTGTTGGGGAAAAAGGGTGCGCACAAAGTGCACCGAATTCTAGATGAGTACTCGTACTACTATGCAACTGTTCCAGAACTGCGGGCACCCAGTCGTGTCTACCTACACAGGTATGATGATCCCTGATTTCACCACTGGCGGATCACCTTGGCCATGCCAACTGTAGTGTAAGTACTATACTATGTAGGGCAGGACGGCGATTTCCCTCAGCCCAAGCTCCAAGGCCCCACAGTTCTCTACTGCGGGGAGTCCATCAAGTGCCAGTCCCGGATTAGCGCGGTTGTTGCATGAACCATCCCACAAGGAAAGCCGCCCGTTGCTGTGGCATTTATCAATATATCGCATCGCCCGCCAAATCTGACACAATCTCGATATACTAAAGACTGAGCCCGCCTTGTTTTCCTCGTCCGTGCCGATCTGACTGGCTGTGGACATAGCTTCTTTTCTTTCCCATTCCTCATATACGCCTCTGGCCTTGTATTCTAATAGTAGCCTGTCGACTTTGCCATCCATTCCTTTCCCTGGCAAATCGGCAACTTTGTTCTTCCTATTTGTCTTTGTTGCTGTTTCTCTGCCGAGCGACCACTTCCTCTGTCCTTATCAGCCACCAGCTCCTGCTCTCGTCTCTCCCAGATACTCCAATCCAATAAATATTCAGACACTCGGGCAATATCGAAATGGAAGCCCTGCTCTCTCTCGCCTTTGACAACCTGTCGTCCTACGACGGACCCAAGATCAGGAAGGGCCTAAAGCAGGTCGAGGGTCTCTTGGCACCCATCTGTCTGTCCACATCGCGGTCCAAGAAGAGGTCGACAACCGAGGAAGAGTATCAGCAGCAGCAGCAGCAGCAGCGACCGTCCTACAAGACGCTCGACGACCTCAACGACGACCCGGCCTTCTTCGAGTTCTTCAAGCTGCAGGAGGGCTTCGAGTGGAACATCGCCCAGCGGCTGCTGGACACGCTGGACCGACTGCTCTCGCGCGGCAGCGATGGCCAAAATGACCTGCTAATCCTCAACACCCTGGATCTGACGCAGGGCGTGCTGCTTCTGCACCCGCCCAGCAAGGTGCTCTTCTCGCGGGAAAAGTACATGAATGTGCGTATACTTTTCTTCTCCTCCTCTCCTCCCCACTCCATCGCCCGCTAACACCTTCAGCTCCTCCTCGATCTCCTCGAACCAGTCAACTGTCCGGCCATTCAGTCGGCCACCCTGCTCACGCTCGTCGTCGCCCTCATCGACACGCCCCAGAACACCCGGGCCTTTGAGGCCCTCGACGGTCTGCTGACCGTCACATCCATCTTCAAGTCTCGGTCGACGTCGCGCGAGGTCAAGCTCAAACTCGTCGAGTTTCTCTACTTTTACCTCATGCCGGAAACGCCCTCGATTCCCGCGGCCAACCCGCGCGATTCTGTTCCAAACATGCCGCAGCAGAGCCCGAGCAAGCTGCCCAAGGCGTTGGGCGGCCCCAGCAATGGCAATCCGAACGGCAACGGTGCGGCTGCGCGCAAGCGACGCGGAAGCGCCGATGACGACTTGACGCGCACGACCGAAGAGAAGCAGGCTCTTCTGGGACGGCACTTGCACAACGTCGACGACCTGGTCCGCGACCTCACTGCACATACGCCGTTTGGAGGCGCCGTGTGCTAAAGATTGCAAGACGCATCCCTCTCTTTGTCCCTCACCAGAATGAACCCATTTTTCTTTTGTTTCCTCTACTCCGGACCCCTTGTTTCGTGTTGGTTTTGCAACAAGGCGTTTTGGTAGGAACAGTTCGGTTATGGCTCTCATTGCAGTTTTAGATTTTCTATGTGCATAACGTGGCGTTGATCATCTACATTGTGTTTCCCACCCTCCCCGACGTATAAAACAGGGGTATCGTTAAGCCGTTCTTATAGAAGGCCGCTGTGTAATATAGTATCGCAATATTAAGGGAAATTATCCATAAATCAAAACTTGAGCAAAACGCAAAAAAGAAAGCCCAAGACAAAAATCAAAGATACTTTCTCTACTATGGCAACGAGTCCGGCAGGCCAGACGGCATATACCGCGGCACGATGGGTGACTCGTCAATCTGAACAGCCACCGGATCCGAGCTAGAGCTGGCACCAAGAGCCTGCTGTTGTGACGGTGCTCTAATGTGTGTATACGACGATGCTGGCGGTGCCTCAGAGCCATCTAGTTCAAAATGCTCGCCTATCGCATGGGACGACGGCTCAGTCGGCCTGTATAGTGGCGGCTGCAAGGGTTCGTGTGGTCCAGCCGTGCATGCTTGCCACTCCAAGTGACCCTTCTCGTTGTTCAAGCCGAGGAAGTTGTCAGTGGCTTCTGTCGCACTGCCGCCAATTCTTTCGGGTCGCATCACGGCGGTCGAATCGATCTCGACTGGCGCCACGATATCGTGTGGCGCCTGGGGGGTAATGGGCACGCCGTGAGCTGCGCCATAAGCCGCATCGACTCTTGGAGAGAACATTTCCATGCCGTCTAGGCCGTACAACGGTATAGGGTCGCCTTCCCGATCCACGGCGCCCGTAGAACCGCCAGGGGGACCACTTCCAGGGGCGCTGTTGTTGCTGCCAGATGCAGTATTGCGACGGAGATGCAACGGCCGCCGCCAGGAACGGAAGGTTGAGTCTGCCACTGCAGAGACCTGCGTTTGGCTGCGAGGATTGCCGCCAACAAATAAAGCACCTCCGCCGCCCGAACGCCCGTCGCTGTTGGACATCTGGTATGGGTCAAAGTCGCGCGGGTGCTGAGAGCGGCTGCCAGCTGACGACTGTCGACGTCGTTGACGAAGGCACACCCACGTAGCGGCGCCAATGATGGCAGCGGCGCCAATGACGACGCCCACGGCGATACCTACCTTGGCACCAGAGGACAGCCCAGTGTTGTCGTTTTTAGTCACCACAACCGCCGTCACTTGTGCGCAGAACAGCTGGCTGGTCACAACAGTGCACGAGTAACCCAAAGCGCAACAGCCGGTGCCAAGAGAAGTCGGACAGGTGATCTGGCTGGTTCCACAGCTGGTGGTAGACATGGCCGAGGTGAGGCTGATGCTGCTCGTGCTTTTACTGCTCTCGCCAGTGCTGGAACTAGTACTAGTAGTCCAGATACATTGACTGCTGCTGGCGCAAGTCTGGCCATAGCCGCAGCAGCCGTTGCCGAGGCTGCTGGCACATGCGAACATGCTGGTCTGGGGGCAGCGCCGGGGGCAGCAAGTAGAATAGACAGACGTGGTGGTAGCTGTAGCAACAGCAGTTACAGTGGCCGAAGAACCAGATAAAGAGGCCGTCGTGGAGGCACGCAGGGTAATGGTTGTGGTGGCATTGCACTCATATTGGGAGGCGTTGCAGGGGGAACCGCACACCGATCCGATATCACAACAAGCAGGTCCGAGACTAGTTGGGTCGATGAAGCAGTACTTGCTGTTCTGGCAACAGAGAGAGGAGTTGATATCAAGACCTGAGCGAATACATGGTTAGCTGAGCAGCAGCAGTACATGATACCGGGGACCTCACATGAATGGAAATGGGAAGCGCAGCCGCCACCGTCGCGACGTAAAAGCGCTTTCCCCTGCTCGAACCCGTAGGCCGGGCTGAGACCGGGGAAGTCCGCGTGAAGCGGGATGGCCGGCGGTGGTAGCAGGTTGGTAGTGCCAGCGTCGCCCAGCTGCGGTACGGCATCGTTCCTTCGAGGCAGCTCAGCCAGTGCAAGAGAGATCAACGAGGCGAGAGCGAAAACAAAGACCAGAGAGACAAGCGACGGTTGGCGCTGCCGTCGAATAGAAGCCGTAGTCATGCTAGCAGGTAGCCACATAGCGATCGACGAGGCCGAAATGTGACGAGGTTGGAAGAGTGCAAAGAGAAGAGAAACACAGGAAGGGGGAAAATATATGGTGGAAGCAAAAGAAAAGAAAAGTGAAGGCGACTGGACGAGATGAAGGTGAGCGATACGGCTCGGCAGCTCGGCTGCAGAGAAGAGGAGAATCGTCAGGTGAGGAGGTCGTCGAGTCTGCGAGAGGGCTGCACGACTTTGGCCGGCATCTGCTTCGCTCTCGCGGTCCGGAAATGGAAACCTGTACTCAGTAAATGGAACAAAGACAGGGGGTGTGGTGTTCTAGCAGTAGTAACACAAGCACAAAAACAGGCAAGGTGCACACACAAAGGCTTCTGCTATGGCCCTTTTGGGGGCGGAACGACGCAAGGCAGGTGCGATGCGGTTGCCTTCGTGCCACATGAAGAAAAAGGCCTCTCTGTCTTGGCAGACCCATTTGAAGTAGTCAGTCAGATTACGACTACAAGTAAGCTTACTCTTGCAGAGAAAGAGCTTCTGGCTTCCCCTCCTCCTGCACGATTGGTTGCATCGGGCCTCGACCTGCAGAAGGGCTGCAGAAAAAATGGCAGCAGCCATGGCAAGACGGCCGTCAGCCGCAGAGCAATAATGTGTAGATACGGAATAATGCCGAGCAATCTACACTGATTGCATCGCCAATCACCAGCCAACTCACCTCCAGGTACTACTTGCTCTGGCGCAACTCCGGCCATGTTCAAAAATCCATTTTCGGACAATTCGCACAGCACTTTTAACATCGGAGCTCCATAACTGGAACTGAAATTATCGCTACCAAACGGATGTGGGCCTCGAGCTCTTGATTGCAAGTGGCTGCCGCATATGAGTAGGAAGCAGCCTCCGACGTCCCCCTCGAGGCAGCCTTTTCGCTACAGAGCAAGCTCGACCAGCAGCTACGTTCTCGGCTCGAGGTGTTTGCACCTGCCTTTGATTTTCCACGACCGCTCAAATTTACTGCTCAAGATCGGAAATCGAGGTCATAGAGGGCTTCTCCAATAACTGTTTAAAACACCCCTTCTAGATATGGCAGTGTATTCGTCATCGACACGACAGGGAAGGAGCATGGACCTTTGGTGAAGCCTATCTAAATCAAATTCCAGATGGCAGGAACTTGAGATGGCATACAACATGTTCTCTGTCCGTCGTGGCTTCCTTATATGGCACCTTCTCAAAAGTCCTATTGTCGATGCTTGCGTTGGTCTTTCCCTCGGAGCTTCATCTTCTCGGTAATAACGATATTGGGGAAGGTACGATTATCGAACATAGCTTAGAGGGAAAGCGCAGAGAACAACAGAATGAGGATATGTATATGATCCCGTTCGCGATTCTCTTGCGTCTTTCTCTCTTCTTCTTCTCCTCAAGCCGGCAACATCTCACCGCACTCTGCTTGATTCAAGCTGCACTTTTGATCGAGACAAAGATCATGACTTCAGACTTTCACTTCACATTCCCCACTGTCTGGACGGAAGTTAGGGCTCTTTTCGGAGCCGCTGGCTTCTTTCTCTCTTTGCTCTGGTATTGTCGCCCAGACATCTTCCCCGAACCGGCGATTTACACCAACATGCGCACTGGCAATGAGCATGTCCTCGATGCGATGAATGAACTGAGGATGTCTTGGGAAAAAAGTCTGCGCGCCTTTGAACGCGGCGATCCCTCCCGCGGGGGCTGCTGCCGAGACAATCAGGGGTATCCGAGGCTTGACGAGAGGACTGCGGCTGTTGGAGGCTGCTCTTCATGAGGGCCGAGAGGTAACTCTTGGCTCGACGACTGAGTTGCGGCTGCTGGTGACCGCTCTTCAGGAGAATCGAGGGAAACTCTTGGTTCGACGATTGATTTGCAGTTGCTGGCAAACGCTATTCTGGAGAGTCGAGGGGCAACTCTTGGCTTGATGAAAGATGTGCGGGACCTGACGACCGCTGTTCAGGAGTCTACCAAGGAGATTCACGAGCTAATCACTCGTTCTAACACCAGACGTCCAGTGAAGTTGTTCATCAAGATCCAGAGAGATAGCCGCCCCTCTCTTGTCAGCTCGTTTGGCAAGACTCCTGCCGAAGCCCTGGCACGAGAAAGGAACAGGCGATGTCCAGTTAATTCCGGGATTTTAACTGATGACACCCCACCGTCCAGGGGATGGCGGTCTCGGCCGTCCCCAGCGATCAGCTCGCACCTTACCGTGGTGCTGGGGTTTAGTAGCCTTCAATAGGCGAAGCCAAGACGAGCTGATACTTTTCTGTGTATGTAGATTTGTGTGTTAAGAACTGGTTGAATGGATGCCGAGACAATGGTGTGCTTGATTGATTATCAACTGCTACGATGTAAACTGTGAGATTGTCGTCGGTTTACATAGCTACACAATGTGAAAAATCCTGTTCTGCATCAAGCCACTCCCCTTTGAGGTCTAGAGGCTCTTCGATATCCGTGGACCACATGCAACGCACAGTCCCAGGACCGTACATTGCGAAGTTGGAACGTCGAAACTCGGAGCGAAATGACCCCGTCATGGTTTCCCACTTCCAATCTGTTGGTGATCGTATGCTCCCCAGTAGTTTTTATGTCACAAGCTCGACGATCCATCCTTTCTCCTGTCCGTGACAACTGATCGTGGTGCTGCAGTCTGTCCGGCACAAGCAAATACTCTGGTGCCGAGCTATTCCGAGATAGTTCGGGGAGACAGCGATAGCTAAAGCTGTCTATCTGGCCGTCTGTTGTGACGTGTTCACATATATCTGGGCCTAATCTGTTGAAGAACATGCGCAATAGTTTCGAGCAGCCCTTTGGATGGCTGAAGGTCTGAGCTGTACGTAGCATAAGCTGGTCGTCTACAATACGGGCCTGCCATTCGCCGTATATCTTTCTTTCTAAGCCAACGTAGTCGTTGTGTTGTTTCGAGAACAATTTATTCACAGGCACACCATGTGCGGAACCGTAGAAGTGCCGATTCATAACCACACGAGCATGATGGTATTGTAAAAAATATCACCCGTCGGCGTAAACCCCGTTGGTATTTCGAGTAGAGCCACAGCGTTCAGGGAAGAAGTCATCGCCAATTCCATACTTCGCATACAAGCCATACCAAGATGCCTTCCACCGGTGCAGTGTTACGCATTGGTGGCAGTAGTAAAACCTTGGAGAATCCTTCTCCAAGGCCAGCAAGAAGGTCTCTTTTTCGTTTGCGCTTATCGTCCGGAAGGAGGTTCGCAGATAGCGAGAACACGTCTGAAAGAAAGTGCGGTAGGTGAGGGCGAAGCAAATGGCCCAAGGTCGGTCGAGCTGCTCCACGACCAGAAGCAGGATCTCCGGCGGCAGCTCGCCGAGGCAGCATAGCTTTGGCGTCCTCTGCGGCCAAAGAGGGAGTGTCGTCAAGTGCTGAGAGCAGAAGTGCCATAGCGACGAGATGAGGACACCCATTTTGTGGGCGAAATTTGATCAAGGAGTCAGCCCTTGTGGACTTGTATCGCGGGAGAATATCGTAGACGGACAGAAGATGCGATGCTAGAGGAAGTAGGGTTCCCTTTCTTCCATTAAGATAATTCATTGTACATAACCATAAGTAATGGTCGTATTTTGCTTAGTGAGTCATTCCTACCTCATGAGAAAGCTATGATCGGAATGAATGTCACAAAATTACGCAGTAATATACCGCCGCTGGTGGCCGTTGGATTTGCCGTGCGCTTGATGATGTACCTTTTGCCGAAGCACCAATGGCGCCAGCGGACATGCACATGGATTAGAGACTGGCGAAAGCCCTTGAGGATGGCCGTGCAAGGTATTGACGGCTGATCGGATCGTATTGTCCCTGTTTTGTAGTTGCATAGAACTGAAGTCATGCCTTTTTAAGTATGTCCAAAATATAGACTTTTTTATGCACAAAAGCGTGCATCTGCAGCTCGATAGATTTCGACACCTTCTGTCAGTACGTGTGGACAATCCGATCATCGTCTGAAGGGAGTTTCATACAAATCTTTCTTAAACTCAAAAGAGTACAAGATGGCGCCAGATGAGTGCTACTCACTCGAGACACAGCAGACAATCGAGGCCAAGTGGACTTCCAGAATTCACAGCAACTCAACCCTATATCGTGGCTTGCAGCCCATGGTACTGGGCCTGTGACCTTTCAAGGGCCTGTAGAATGCATGCTTTTTCAACCAGGAACTGGCGGCGATGGATGTCACCCAAGCCCTTTCTGGCCTTCATCGTCTCCACAACGAAGCAGGTGATCCACGCCGATGCGTCTTATATCCCTCCTCTCGTGCAAAGCCCTCGGAGCTATTTTCGATATGCATTGGGACAAATCTGTGGGCATCTGGGGTATAGGCTGTAGACTTCGATAGGAGCGAGGAGGCAAGTAAGCACTGTATTGAAGATGGTAAGCAGAGACATACGGCCAGAAAACGGTCGCTATCATGAAAAGCAGCCGACTTGGGAAAGGCCCATTTGGAGGTCGTGACTGATGGAAATATTTTCCAAGTCGGTCCATATCGTCCGGTGAGCTGTAGAATGGCACTTTGTTGTTTGTAACATGTTCTACTTCCACGACGAGGCGACAAGGCGCTGTTTCAACCCCCCAAATACCTCGAGCGTAGGAAGTCAGCGCAGCTTCTGTGGCTACATCCTGTCCAATTGACAGGATTGTCAGAGCAGCGCCAACAGCAAAAGAAAGTGGCTGCTGTATTTCATTACTCTGAACGCTGTCCGTTGTCGCCGAATAAACCCGCTCTAAGGAGGGGCTAACTGGTGCTTGATCGTATGAGTTATCTCGGTTTTACGGAATGAAGAGCATCCTGTCCATGGGGGTAAAATAGACAGGTCGACCGAGATAGCGACTGATGCCTCGCATCGTTTTTCATCGCTGTCTGGTCCCCTTTTCTGTGCGCCTGGCTGACGGCCCTTTTGGCCAGCTGACACCTCGACTTAGCGCGCGATAGGAGATGATGAAAGACCGAAGCCAATTCGGTTGGCCTGTTGTCTCTTTCCCTGTCCCCAAGCGTGGGCTCATTCGGGATTGGTGTTCTTTTTTCGTACTATGTAGAAGCGCGGCTGCTTCTTTTTCTGTGGTTGCGAGATGCACTGTGTGGATATGGGATATTTGGCCTCACCCCCGGTATTTCTTTTTCTACTCGCATTGCTTGCTGGTGGCCGAATTTCCGTTTCTTTCTCGTAGATCGTCTCAGTCTTGGAACAGCATGGCCACTGTGTCTAGCCCGACTCGGTCTACGAAGGCAATATATTCCACAGGCCGGCCGTAGGATGACGACGGCCGCCTGGAGGTACTCGTATGACTACGGGCTTCCAGAACGCAGATGACGAAGCCGAAAGGCGACGCCTCTGTCCGCCAGCTTGCCAGATATCTTGCCAGGCCCAGGACCGGCCGAGGTGTGTGTCCCAATGTGGTTAAACGAAACGTGACCTGTCTTGGATCGGCTGCAATTTGGGAGACAAGATCACAGCATACCATCGACGAAAGCGTGCACCGTGTGGGGAAAAATACGCACGGTATACCCCCGGGCGGCGAGATGAGCGCTACGCCACGTCGGGACACGGCTGGAGCGACATCATTGGCTGTCATTGGCTGCCGGGCGCGGTACGTACTCTTTTTGCAGCGCTGGCTGCCTGAGGCAGAAAGACGCATGGGCCCGACGAATTAAATAAACTAGCAAAAGAATGGGGAAAAGGTCAAACACCATACAACACACACAGTCTGCAAGCCAACTCCCCTTCCGGCTCGCTTGACCCACGACTTGTGAAGGGGAACTTCATTCAGCATGAGCAAAATGGTCGCTCCCCAATCCTGCCTCCCTCCTTTTAGCTGTCACGCCCGGCCGCCTTTTTCTCGATGGGCCCCAAACCCAAAACCTTTTTGCCCAGGATGCCTTCCCACGCCACAATTAAACACACATCTCTCCCCCTTTTTCCATCACCATCACCACTTTTCCTTTCCATGATTTCCCAGCGGCCATCATCACCACCATCGCCATCAGCACCGCTTTCGTCACCGCTATCCTCGCCCTCACTACCGCCACTGCCCTCTATCGCCTGCTTATGTGACCCTTGAAAATTTTCTTTTCGCACGCTTGTCACCACGTAATAATAATCCGACCGCCTTCTTATCCTCCGCTCAGCTGCGAGGCCAGGCCTCCTCCGGTTTCGAGTCCTCCCCCCCTTGCCTTTTTCATAATTACCCTCTGAACCGAAAGTGATTGGGATTCTGCCGGGTATTTCCCACACTGGGCTCTGTTCCATCGGCTTCGTCCAAACCACACAGCCGCAGCACCCGGGGCTAAACGCGAAGGCAGCGCATTTAAAACACCGCGAGAAGGCAAATCGATTTCCTCGCTCTGTCATTTCCCTCCCCCTTTCTCGTCTGTTCCAGCCCGAGACGGTCCATTTCATTTTTTGCACACTACGAAATTGATCGCGACCGTCGAGAGGCCAGACAATCAAACAGCCCGGGCAAGCCATTCGAACCCACGAGACACTGCTTCGAAAATACTACAATCGCACCACTCGCATCGACGCGCTGCAACATAGGATGTCGACCGCTAGTAAGGACCGCCGCAAGTCTGACAAGAGCTCCATCATCATCACTCTGACGGTTCCTGGGAACAAGCTGCGCGCCATCTTTGGCGATAAGATGCTCGTGGACAGCGCGTCAGGCACGGCCACTGCCACCCTGTCCGGTGTCAAGGAAGAGGACTCATTTTCCGCCAAAGATTCGCCCGCCCCGTCTGGTAGCGCCGTGCTCATGAACGACAACGCGTCCGAGTCCATGCCAAACACTCCTGGCGGCTCCTTCGGCCCCGACGGCCAGCTGGAGGGAACACCTGGACCCTCTTCCGCCATGGCTCCGCCTGCAGGTGCCGACGGACCCGTCACCAAGAAGAAGGGCGTCAAGAGGTCTGCCGCCGCTGCGGGCGTCGACGCCAACGGCGACCCGGGCAGCACAAACGGCGACGCCGCCACGCCCAAGGCTCGCAGCAAGCCGGGCCCCAAGAAGAAGCAGAAGATGTACGTCGCCCACTTTTGTTTTCCCCTTCCCCCTTCTGTGCTAACTCTGTTCCTAGGGACGACAGCTTGCTTGACCCTGGCCGCGGCGGTGCTGGTGGCACACACAAGCTCGGACCCAAGGCCAGCATGGGCGCTATCAATGCCGGTCTCCGCGCACTCGACCGCTCAGGCAAGCCGTGCCGCAAGTGGAGCAAGGGTGGCTTCCAGCTCAAGACCTTTACGGGTGTCGTCTGGGAGATTCCGCGCTGGACAGCACCGGTGAGATCGACCGGCGACGATTCGTCTGCAGATGTCTCTACTACGGCCACGGCATCGGCCGAAGGCAGCAACAAGGAGAATGCCAACGACAGCAGCAGCAGTGCCAAGGAGAACAAGGCGGGCGCCAAGCACGTGAATGGCGGCAAAGCAGCAAACGGCATGAACGGGGCCACAGATGCCACAGACACAACCGACACCGGCTCCAAGGCGGATGCTGCTGATGGCGACATTGAGATGCAGAGTGTCCCCAGCGCGCGGCCAAGCCCACCGCCAGTGGCACAGGCAACAATTGCAGCCGTAGCTGTGGCGGTGGCATGAGTCTGCCCTGCTGTCCTCTCTTTATTTCACTCCTTTCCCACCCTTTTCATTTATTGTCTTATTGAATGTCTCTCGTTGAGTTGAGGGCGTGTATTCTAGGGCCGTGGGCCTCTACTTTCTGAGTGCTGACATACGTGTCTGTCTTTGTTTCGGCGTCATGATTTCTTTTCACGAGTATATCGGCTTTTTAGATGGTCTGGCTCCTTCATTCTTACCTTTTTTGGCAACCGCCAGAGGATATGTGGTATTTATTGGGTCTCAAAATCCACGGCAGAGGGGGTTGGGTGACGGGAGAAACGGAAGCGGTGGTGTTTTCCCGCTTGTGTCATTTTATAGTCTCAACAAAGTCGGGTTGAGTGTTCTCTTTCGACTACACCTGGTGGTACGGTGCCTGGGAGAGGGAGGACGGGGGAGGGAACTTCTGGCGTTTGGCAGGCGTTTGCTGGGTCTTTCGAGAAGGACGAAAGCGATAACCAAAACGACAAAAATGCATTTCTACGTTGTTTCTCTCGAGGCAGATATTGACGACCGTGAGCGTAAGAGGGTCCAAGGCTCCTGTAACCGCTGGCGCGAATGGGCCCTGCTCAAGCCGGAAGGAGGCAGCGCCTGCATGACAACGTAGCGCCCTTGTCTCCCCCCGGAGAGCAGCGCCAATGCGCGTGGTCCTTGGCCGGTGTCAGGTGTCGTATTTAGCGCATATCCCACTGACGTGTAGCGCGCCACCGCCTGGGCCGCCGGCCAGTAAGACGCATCGATGCCTACAAGGAGGCCTGCTCCCAGGCGCGTGGGCGGGGGTCCTGTTTAGAGGTACAAACGGCACCCGCCGGATTGCGGCGCGGGCGCAGGTACCGGCCTAACGAGGAAATGACGACGGCAACAGGTGGTGGCAGCAGCTCGAATGATGCCGTCAGCAACCTCTCCTATCAGCGATTATAGGCTGCTCCTCCTACCACTCACCACCACATTCTGTGCACCACACGCACACACTCGCACTCCTCTCGCGTGCTTTGCTCACTTCCAACCGACCCAGCTGCGCTTCTCTCCTCTTCCAGGCCTTCCTCTGTCGCTTGTTCTCGCTCTCGTCCGCGTCCCGACTTTCGCTTTCTTTATTCTCTCTCGCTCGCCAGCCAGGAAGCACGTCCGCCCAGTCCGAATCGGTTTGTCGAATTCGTCACCTTGTCTAGTTATCATTCGGACAGCGACCTCCTACACGCCATCGCCGAAACGCCAGCCTGGCTTTCGACCTGTCTCCTCCCGCATAGACACACTGCTGTCGATAGAGCCTCGAGCGGAAAGCAGAAGCCAGACGGCCCCATTTTCGCTGCTTTATCGAACGAAGCTCTCACCCGATTTCTTATCTCCCTGTCAAGCGAGCTTCTGGACGACTGACCGGCTTCCTCACAACTGCAGCCATCGCTCCGTTCCAGTCGTCTATTCCAGCTTTCCCTCCTCTGCTCCGCCCAATCTGGTCTATCCCCTAGAGGAGGTCGGCCTGGGGCTTTACTGGATGACTGCCGAGGACCAGCTCTGGCTGTTTGACGTCTCTCGACCTCGTTGCACAACACCCACTGCTCCTTGAGCTGGTGTATCCTGTTTTTGGGAATTCAACTTCCTGTGGCCCTCTTCCGCCATGTCAAACCCGTACCAGATCCCGCCATCGGCCTTCCAGGACGATCCGACATCGAACCTGTCGGGCTTCAACCTGCGGCGGTCCTCGTATGCCTCTGTCGCGTCGGGTCCGGGCAGCTTTGCGCGGTCCGGTGCCAACTTTGCCCAGCTACTGAACCCTTCCAGCAGCGTGGCCGTCGACGGATCCGACGGCAGCGGCAACAGCGCCAGCAACAACAACAGCTCCAGCAGTCTGCGGGGCCCATATGGAGCCGACGCAGAGGGGCGCGGCTCGTTTGAGGCACCGGGTGGCACCCTGTACCAGCTTCTGGGACCCCGCAGCACGCAGCTGCCGTCCTTCTCACATGCCTTTGAGCACCTGCTGCGCCCCCCGGCCTTTGAGACGTACACGACGGCAAGACCGCCGAGGAACATTGGCTTCTTTACGCCGTCGTACCTGCGCGATTCCGTCTACGTCCAGCGGCTGGAGAGCCAATACGAGGCCAAGCTGCAGGCCCAGCGGGAGAGCCAGCAGCACCAGCAACACCAACAGTACCAGCAGCAGCACCAGCACCAGCAGCGACACCCGCAGTCGGCGGCCATAGCAGCGGCAGCCGTGGCAGCCGGCGGCATCGTCGGGGGTGCTGTCCTCATGGGAAGCGGCAGCGTGGTCGGCAGCGGCCTGGCGAGTCACGGCAGCAGCCACAGCTTGTACGGCAACAGTGTCGGGGGCGTTGTCGGCATCAACAACAGCGGCGGTGGCAGCAGCAGCAGTAGCAGCAAGCCCGGCCCACCATCGTACCGAGGTATGGCGTTCGACGTGGTGGAAAAGAGTCCGGGCGCGGCACTGCTGGACGACGACGAGGCGATGGCGCCGCTGCCGTCACGCTGGGACAAGAAGGATAAGCCGCAGTCGGGCTTGGAGGTGCTCTCGGACGGCCTGGACGTCAAGTACATGGCCTCGTCGCTCAAGGGCTCAGGCGACCGTGACCAGGACCTCTGCTCCATCCGTGCTGACCACTACATGCCGCCGCAGTGCGGCATATACTACTTTGAAGTGACGGTGCTGGGCAAGCACAAGGGGGAGTGAGTAGCAGCTGTGCCTCTCGTTCTGCTTGTTGTGCAATACTGACGCTGTTCTCCTAGGTCGACGGTCGGGATCGGCTTCTCGGACGCCTCGGCGTCGTTGACACGGCAGCCGGGTTGGGAGCCAAAGTCATGGGGATACCACAGCGATGACGGAAACATATTCTATGCGAACAGCCAGGGGAAGTCGTATGGGCCGCCGTTTGGTCCTGGTGATGTCGTCGGCTGTGGCGTGAACTTCCGGACGGGCGCTGCCTTTTACACGAAGAACGGCGAATCACAGGGTTGGTGGCATCCTCTGCTTGTATCTCCTTCTCTTCACTCGCTAAACGGTCTCCTGCAGGTGTGGCCTTTCACGATATCAAGGGAAGCAACCTGAAACTCTTCCCCACGGTCGGTCTGAAGAAGTCGGGCGAGCACATTCGCGTCAACTTTGGCCAGTCGCCTTTTACTTTTGATATCGACGGCATGATGAAGGCAAGTTCTCTCTCTGCGGATGGCGTATGCGTCCTGGCTGTTTTCTCTCGCCCACTGACTCGTCTACTTTGCAGGAGGAACGAGACTTGATCGATGCCCAGATAAGAGACACGGGGTAGGTCATAACGCCAGTGCAAGCTTAACGCTGGCTGACAGCATTGTAGTACAGAAGGTCTTGCGCCACATCTGAGCGAGACGGAGCTTATCCAGCAATTGGTACGTCTTATGAGCGGTTCGAAGTGAAAGTCCGACTTGGTCGCCTGTTTACTGACTTGTCAGGTTCTGCAATTCTTGCAACATGATGGCTACGTGGAAACAGCGCGAGCCTTTGCCGATGAAATTCGGGAGGAGAAGGCAGCTCTAAACCTCAGTCCCACCAATGTGGTGAAGGGAATCAGCATCACTGATGACGAGGATGCTAACAACCGTCAACGTCAGTTCCCTCCTTGAGAAGCCAAAACAAGCACTGAGCTGACAGCCAGAAGGAATTCGAAGAGCTATCCTGGAAGGGGACATTGACCGGGCTCTGAAGCTGACCAAGTTCTACTACCCCCATGTGCTCGAGGACAATGAGCAGGTGTACTTCCGGCTGCGGTGCAGGAAGTTTGTGGAGATAATTCGCAAAGAAGCCGAGCTGAACCTGGTGGGTGGAACCGGCAGCGGAAACGGCGGCATCGGCGTCAGCAGTGCGGCCACGAGCGGCAGCGGCAAGCAGAGCAACGGTCGCGGCCACACGGACAGCCACCATTCGCAGCAGGACATGGACATTGACGATATCGACATGGTCGAGGACGGCACAGACGGACCGCCGCCGAGCCAGTCGGTGGTGGACGAGGCCATTGCGTATGGCCAGGCGCTGCAATCGGAATATATCAACGATGGGCGAAGTGAGATTCGCAGTGCTCTGACCGAGATCTTTTCGCTGTTGGCCTACACCAACCCGCTCAAGGAGAAGGGGGTGGCCCATCTCATGGACCAGCGGGGACGTGTTGCTGTTGCCGAGGAGCTGAATTCAGCTATATTGCGTATGTCATTCTGTTCTATTCTTTGATATCTTGCTCCTCTGCTCCTCTGCTCTTTGCTCCTGTGCTCCTTTTCTCCTCTTCTCAAAGCTAACTGATCAGAATCTCTCGGCAAGTCTTCGCGTGCTGCTCTGGAGAACCTGTATGCCCAGACAGTCGTTCTGCTGGAAGATATCCGTCAAGATGGCGGGCCGGGATCGTTTGTCACGATCCAGGGGGTTGTCGACCGGATCCCCTCCTCATCCAACTACTAAGCGACTGTCGCATAGTCGATGCATTTGAATACTTTCTCTTCCTTCAAGTCTTTCTGTTCTCAAGGCTGTGGCGGGCGCAATATTTTACATCCCATAGATCAAGGTAGGGCTGCGGTGTTTGGGCCGGTTCTCTCGTCAGGGATCTCTTCTCCCTTTTTATCCTTATTCCACGGACGCCTCGGTCACAGTGGCAAGGCCAGTCGTGGCACGGCGTTGTCGTTATCCAGTTTTTGTTTCAGCTCTATTGCAGCCCAAATCGCGTTGTGTATCTCGTCTATGTCGGGCTTCTGCTCTAAGAGTTTGTGTTTGCTCTGTCCTTGTCACAAGGATGGCATATCTAAGCAGTGGGCAGGGCACCAAGGTTTGGAGCTCGATGTACAGACGAGGACAGCAGAAGACTTGTGGCGTATAGTACATAGCAGTCGTGAGCAGCGTTTCTCCGTAGTGAATGGCAGCAATGTTGTGGACGTCGAAGGACCGTTTGAGGACCAAATCGCCATCTTCAAAGGTAAGGCAACCGTCGTCTCTGCAGAGCGGGTGATAGTACAGTATAATACAGGGCGCCTGAAGCGGCCATTAACGGCATCACAGCTTGATCCAGGCCACGGAATCGGCCGTCGTTGTCTTCTGGCCAGCCGCCAGCTCGGGCCAACAGTGTTCCAAGATGCGGGCGCGATGCAGCACCAATGCTGGCAGAGCGCGGACGGCGTCTGGGAGAGTGCGGTCCTGCCAGCAGAAGCGAGCAGAGGAGCTGTTGTCGTCGTCGTCTTCCTCGAGCAACAGGTGCGTGTAGGAGAAGACGGCCGCGTCAAAGAGTGAAGGTTCGCGACTGCCAAAGAAGAACGGACCGGCCTGGTGGTTCCGGTTCTGGTTCTGGTTCTGGCGCTCTTCATCTCCCTCCTCTTGCAGCCTCTCTCTGCCGCCCTCCAGCAAGGTGGCCAGGGCCTGTAAGGCTGCCTGGGCCTCGCGGTAGATCTGCGCGGTCTCGTGGCCATCTTGCCGGCCGCCCGTGCTGCCTTGGGCGCCCCAGACCTCGGCTGCGGCTGCCGTGCGAAGCTGTCGTGTCAGTGCCGCACGGACTAGTGTAGACGTCGATGCCGGATGGGCGTATAGCCGGGCGGCTATGCTGTCCCTGCTCTGTTTGTGCAGGTAGACGGCGTGCAGCCAGGCGCGACGGATGCGCGTGTCGAGGAGCGCCTGGTACGCGAGCGCGCGGGGGTCATCCTGGCTGGCGGATGGCAGCCTGGCAGCCTCTCCGGCCGTCCTCTTGGCGTAGGTCGGCAGCTCGTGGGCAGAGACCGGTCGGGCGGCAGTCTGGCCACGTCGGCGAGGGAGTTGGAGGAAGGGCAGGGCACCGCTCGGGGATGCGTGGTTTGTCGACGGTTCGAGACGCACGGCGATTCCGGCAAGACGGAGGTAGGTCTGGGGGTTAGTGATGGAGAGAGAGAGAGAGAGAGAGAGAGAGGGAGAAAGAAAGAGGGAGAAAGAAAGAGGGAGAAAAAAAGCAATTCACAAAGACACCTTACCTGCCACTTCAGACACGTAGGATTAAAGCTAGGCCGTCCACGAGCAGCATCGACAGCAGTGGAAAAGACAAAGAGCGTTGGCAGAACGACAGCAGCCTCTTCTGGCTCATCATCTGGAGCCTCGTCGGGAAGAGCGTTGGCAGGATAGGTCACGAGGGGAACGAGGTCGAAGAGGCGCTGCAACGGGGCGGGGATTGGCGGGAAGATGGAGTAGGACGAGACGCCCGCAGAGGTAGAGGCAGAGGCCATGGCGACGTTGGGAGTGCCGGTGATTGCTGTGCAGACATGTCTCTAGAGCAGAACTACTTCGAGAGCTTGGATTTCGGAATTTTTTAGTTTATTTTATTTATTTTGGGTGCCGCTATACGGAGCGCTTTAGTGGGGTTCGGGGCTGTTGCATAGAATGTTCTGCTAGAACCCATCCTAGACCCGCCCAAGGCTCTGGGAAAGCGCTGTAAAGATGTCGTAGGTGATAAGTCATGACGGGTCGGTCAAGTTGTCGGTTGCTAGAAGCGATATCAGGATGTCGTGTTCGGAACAAAGAGTGTGTTCTATCACAGAGGTACCAACCTTCCAGATGGAACAAGACGTTGGACCGGTAGTTTTTGAACATTTGGGCCACAAGCTCGACGTCCATGTTCTGCACATTGATGTCCTGAGCCGCATGGATTAGTGTACGATCAGCTATTTCCTGGTCGGCGCAGTCACCCACCTGAAGAGCCTTGTTCATCACCATGACGGCCTCGTTCAGCTTCTCCTGCAGGATGGCAAGCACATTAGCAGTGCCTCTTCGGCCTCGCTGTCCCTCCGTCCAAGTCGGCGTACCACGTTGGTTATGATGCGCGAGAGCAGCAGGTTCTGCTGGTGCTCGTGGGGGCTCTCCTGCGCATGGTCAGTGGTCAGTGGACGCGTCCGCGATTTCTGTGTCGACGTACCATTTGTTTGCGAGTGTCAGAGAGCGCAGTCAGAAGACGCGGAAGTATTCCTGGAGCGCGTCGGGTTGCTGGACGAGAAGTTCTGCGAATGGAAGGCGGTCAGATCCGGCAGAATTCTATCATAGAGCCTGATCTTTGAACTGAACGGCCTGTTATCAAACAAGGAACAAACAGGACCAACTCTACGACGTACTCCCGGAAATACAATGGCGATACCGGCGAGCGTGTTCTTCGCAGGGATTGCGTGACGAGACAGGTCACTCGGATACTCGGATACTGTCGGGGTCAGCCAACAGCCACTGTCGATACGACCTCCTCACACGGCCGTCTCTCCTGCAGTCAGGCATCCTCCACCGCCTTGCTCTAGCCGGTTCCAGGCACTGGACCCACCGTACGGCAGACGATGGGCCAAGCCGGAGCCCCAATGGCATCACTCGGTGGCCCTCGATCGGAGTTCTTTGTAACAAAAGGGGGCTAGGCCGGCAAACTCTGCGCCGAACTCGGTTTGGAGAAGCGGGCGCCAGCGGCCAGACGGGAGAGACGCCGGAGGCTGTGCGGGGTGAGACGATGAGGTGTGGTAGCAGGGCAGAGAGACACGTCAAGCGGTCAGAGGCATGCCGTGGTGGTCATATACCGCTGTTTCTACGTTGGGTGGAGTTTCTGTGTTGTTTTGGCTTTGTCTGTTCTTTCTGTGTATGCTGTGTCTGCTGTTCTTCTGTTCTGCTGTTCTGCTGTTCTGCTCATGGTTCGTGGTCGAGATACTGTCTGCTTCTCGTCCTCTTCAATGGCCACAATCCGTCGACAGTCATCGTGGTCTAATCCTGGTCTAATCCCCTGCCTGGTCTAATTACCTACAACATGGGCTTTGGGCGTGCCAAGGAAGACCGGCCAACGCCGCCACAGGTCTACAACTGGCGCATCTATGCGGTGGCGCTCTGTGCCACACTCGGTGCGTGTTTCTGTCTCTTCTGGCTGACGACGCGACTGACGATTCGCCAGGCTCATGGATGTTTGGCTACAACAATGCGGTCATCGGCGGCTGCATGGTGCTGCCGTCCTTTGTGCGCGACTTTGACCTGCCGCCGACCGACAGCGCGCGCTACACGGCCATCACGTCCAACATTGTGTCGTTTGTGCAGATTGGCGCCATTGTCGGTAGCCTGCTGGTGTTCCCCGTACTCAAGTCACTGGGCCGGCGCGCGGCTCTGGGCCTCTCGGGCGTCGTTTTTTTCGCTGGCTGTGCCATGCAGACCTTTTCCGGCGGCCATCTGGGCCTCATGTATGCCGGCCGGGCCCTCAGCGGCGTCGGTCTCGGCTTTGTGACCGTGTCGGTGCCCATGTACATTGGCGAGCTGTCGCCCGTGGCCATTCGCGGCTCTCTGATCGGCCTCTACGAGATCAACAACCAGCTGTCGTCGTTCTGGGGCTTCTGGGTCAACTACTTTACCATTATCGGCGTCCCGGCCGCCCAGTCGCGCCAGTGGCAGATCCCGTTGGCCATGCAGATGATCCCGGCCGGCCTGCTGTGTCTCGTCGTCGTTGGTGGCCTGCCCGAGTCGCCGCGCTGGCTGGTCGAACACGGCCGCTGCGACGACGCCCGCCGCGTGCTCGCCTTCCTCCGCCATCTCGACCCCCAGCACGAGTATATCGGCTTCGAGATCGACCGCGCCCACGAAGCCCTCGTGCGCCAGCGCCATCTGCGCGCCAAACAGGGCCGCTGGCAGGTCGTGCGCGAGCTCGCTTGGCCTGGCAACCGCAACCGCCTCCTGCTCGGCTGTCTGCTCATGTGGTCTGCCAACCTGACCGGCGGCATCGGTGTCAATGCCTATGCGCCGGCCATCTTCCAGTCTATCGGCATTCGTGGCACCGCTCGCCATCTCTTCCTGTCTGGCTTCTACTCGCTCGCCCGTGTCATCACCACCGCCCTCGGCCTGCTCTTCTTCATCGACAAGGCCGGCCGCCGCTGCCTCTTGCTCGTTGCCACTGCCGGTGTCGTCCTCTCGCTCGGCTACATTGCCATCTTCAACACCGTCTCCGTCCACGATTCCGACAAGGGCGCCGGTGGCGTCGTCGCTGTCGTCGCCGTCTATGCATTTGCTGTCAGCTTCTCTGCTGGCTGGACTGGTGTCCCCTGGGTCTACTGTGCTGAGATCTTCCCTGGTCGCATCAAAGACATGGCCGTCTGCATCACCACCTGGAATCAGTGGGCCGCCCAGTTTGTCGTCTCGCGTCTGACCCCCTACATGATTGCCGCTACGCCGAGCGGAAATGTCCTCTTCTTTGTCTATTCCGGTATCACCATCTGCTCCGGCTTCTTCGTCTATTTTTTCATTCCCGAAACCCGTGGCAAAACACTCGAGGACATGGACGACATCTTTGGCACGCCCTACAAGGACGGCGAGGGCACTGCTGCCATGGCCAATCCTATGGTGGAAGAGCTGGCGAGAGTCCCGACGAACGTTTGAGCGACACTGTAGACTAATGATAATGTATAAAGTTGTAATGGATTTGGATTTCGTTGAACAGCACTTTCCTCAGGCTTGCAATACATACAGCGCCTCTTACCACGTGACATGTCACATGACGCATACGTACATGTCAACTCGCCAGCTCCATTTCGCCGTCTCACCATCATGATCAACGTCTGCACAACATGGCCACCCCCGAAGCGCAGGCCGCGCTGGCGGCACACCAGGCCCTCCTGGAGGAGCTCGACATGCACGCGATCCACAAGACCTTCCGCAACCCGCACTGGCGGCCGAACCAGCGCCGCAACAAGAACATCAAGACCATTTTGGGCGACGCGTCCCGTAAAGAGGCCTCGGCCGCAGCCACGCCGCCGGACAACAGCGGTGCCAACACGCCGAGCGGTGGCCTGGCCGCCCGGACGGCCGCTGCTGCTGCTACCAAAGGCAACGATGACACCCTGTCGACCAGCGGCACGACAACGCCAGCCATTGTCGTCGGCGGTGGCACCGCGTCTTCGACCGGCGACGGCAGCCTCCTGGCCCAGGCCAACCGCAGCCTCTCGAAGCTGGTGCTGGAAAAGAGCCTGCGGCCGGCAGCGACGGGCGGCAGCCTGAGCACGTCCGCACCGACGGTGACGTACTCCAACATCGAAAGCGCGCCCAGTCTGGCGCCACAGCGGCACTACTGCGACATCACCGGCCTCCACGCTCCCTACACTGATCCCAAGACGCGGCTGCGCTACCACAACAGCGAGGTCTTTGCCTCCATCCGCGGCCTCCAGCAGGGCGTGGCCGAACAGTACCTGGAGATGCGGGGGGCCCACACGGTTCTCAAGTAAACCGGCTTCTACAACAGGGGCAATGGGATTGGGCGTGCGCTTTTCACCACTACAACGAATACAACAAGTATCACATCTGTACGACCAACAAAGTCAAACCCCAACTATGCACCCACAGCCTTTCGGCTGCGGAATGACCAGCTATGGCGCTCCGGCTTAATCGTGATCACTATGCTCTGTTTTCTGCCACCCAAAAGCGACAAGCACTTTCGTCGACAGACCACCGAAGACGTATTGAGACAGAAGTCGGTTACCATGACAGGAGTCAAGGTCGTCGCGGCATATGGGGAGAGAGTACGGGGGAAAGGAAGGCAAGAAGGAAGTGGAACGACGAGAGACAAACCTGTTGAAGCCATGGCCGGTGACTCTTTCCAGAAGGCTTCTTCCAAAGAGTCCACAGCTAGGCAGCCTCCATTGCCAGGTTGCCTCTTTTGGCTCCTTCAGATCCTACAGGCTGTGCAGTAGGACGAAAATTGGAAAAATTAATACAAAGCTGGCTTCGCCTAGTGCTAGGACCCCAATATTAATAGAAATAAAGCGGCCGATAGCCTGCGCCACTGGACCATCTCACCGCCTTGGGCAAGCTGGACATGTGACAGTGCTGCAGTTAGCCCCTCGGCGGACTTTAAACGGTGTGGTCGCCCGACTAAGGCTGCATACATTACATAGTAAGGATAGCCAGAGGGATTACCGAGAGCACTCTTTCCTACAACCTCACACACACAACCGTCTCCTCCGCCATCCACCGACAACTGGGCCGTTCCACCACGAGCATTGACAGCAGCCTTCTGCGATTGCGATACCAGACACACACCTGCTGCGCCCGTTCTTGGAAACTCCCCCCAAACCAACGATCCAGACAGGACGAGACAATGAAGTTGTACTACATTGGGGTGGGTATCCTACCGGTTCCGGCGGCAGGCTCTTTTGCTGACCATGCGTGCCCGTCTCTCTGCTAGATTGTCCGCAATGACGGCCCGCAGCAGTCGACCGAGCTGATTGCCGAGAAGGAGCTAAACGAGTACTCCCGATTCACGCGGGGAAGGTATGGCGACAGACGGATTGCCTACTGTGACCGGAGGCTGACCACGGTGGCATCCCTGCAGCGTCGGCGAGTTCATGACCGTCTTTTCGCGGACCGTGGCCGAGAGGTAGGTTTTGGCTTGAATCGCGTGTCTCTGGCCCGAAACAGTTCTGACCAGACTGTCTTGCAGAACGAAGCCCGGCCAGCGTCAGGACATTGAGCAGGACACCTACGTGAGTGCGGAGAGAGGGGGGAGGGGGGGGAGAGAGAAAGGGAAAGAGAGAGAAAGAAAGAAAGAAAGAAAGAAAGAGAGAGCCCTGCTGACATCGCCAGACCTTCCATGCCTACGGCCGAAGCGAAGGCATCACCGGTATCATCATCAGCGACCATGCGTACCCTGCGTGCGTTCCATCTTCCGTCCCGCCCTCTCCTGCACATGACTGACTCTCCCTCTGCAGTCTCGTGGCGCACCAGCTCCTCGGCAAGATCGTCGACGAGTTCCTCGCACAGCAGCCGCGCTCGGCCTGGGCCACAGGCACGCCAACCCTGTCCATGCCCGAGCTCAAGAACTACCTGGCCAAGTACCAGGACCCGCAGCAGGCCGACAGCATCATGAAGATCCAGCAGCAGCTGGACGAGACCAAGATCGTGCTGCACAAGACGATTGAGAGCGTGCTGCAGCGCGGCGAAAAGCTCGACGAGCTGGTGGCCAAGAGCGACAGCCTGAGCAACCAGAGCAAAATGTTCTATAGTATGGCCAACCCTTTCTTATCTCTGCTTCCTCGCTCGCTCACATACTGACTGCCGCCCAGCCCAAGCAAAGAAGCAGAACTCGTGCTGTGTCGTTATGTAGATGTACGATAAAGTGATGCTTTAGCCTTGGCCCCAAGGGGAAGGAGAAGGGAAGTAGTTTTGTAAGGCGTTCGTTTTTTTTCTCGTTCTGGGGTCTATGCTGGCGGGATATTCTTGCCCATAAGATACATATTGTATGGCCTTTCTGATTTCCCCTTTTTTCTGTTACATCCGGCCACGAGCATCTGCTTTCCTACCAATAGAAAAATACGAGATTGCTCGGAAAGATAGGCACCCACAATAGGATAGAGATTCTTACATATTGGGCCATCTTGGGAACCGAATGGGCCAGCTTGCACATCTAGAAACAGTACGTGTCTCAAGTGCGGCCAACGCATTGCAATGGTGGCGGAACTAAACGGTCGGGCGACAATGGACTACGGCGTAAATACGGCATGACGGCCCCATTCCCTTGTTCCAGACCTTATTTGCCCCTTTGCTTGGCATATCATCGCTTACGTCCAGTCTACGCATAGAACGCACGTAGAAGGAAAGTCGGCAGGTATAGCAAAAAAAGCAAGTTTGCGGTCCAATTGTCTCATGGTGTATCTAAGGGCTGCCACACTCCATGTTGGCTTGGTATCACACATTTATTTTGGGGAGTTTTGAAGATCGTCGTCCAGACATGCAAGAGGGAGAAAGGAGATAAAAATAAGGGGAAAAAGAAAGAAAAAAAAGGCTAGCTTTGCAAGAAGGCGAGAAGAAGAGACGCTATAGAAAAAGAGTCCACTAGGGACACACTCCACAGGAGTAAGAAGTGAATTAAAACGAAGCCAGTCGAACGAAATGAAGAGGGCAAAGACTCAAAAAGACGAAGGAAATCAAATCGCGTGCGCGCTTAAGCCGCCTCCAGGACGACCAGTTCGCTCTTCCGGTTTTGCGCGGCCTGCACCACTGTCAGGCTGTTGCCGTTGTATCGTGAAGGCGGTTGGTACGGCGCCTTGAGCCACCCATCATCCTTCAGCTTCAGCTTCTGGCTGTTCTGGGGAGGCCCTGCCGAGATCATGGTTGTTTCTGCTAGAACCAGCGTTGGTGTCGCTGTTCGCGTCTCCTGCAGTCGCTCGTTTCGGCCCAGTCGAATGGCTGAGGCTGAACGGGAAGCCGGCGACGACATAGCAGGCGACTGGCCATTTTTGAAAGTGCCACTGTCACCGCTTCCTTTGCCGCTGCCAAAAGAGCCTGCTGCTGCTGCGGTGGCATTGCCGATCTGCAGTGGGCGCAGCAGCTCCCGTTGCTGGCGCGAGACGCTGATCTGCCGCGCAATAGACAGTTCTGCGGCTGTCTGTAGCAGCTTCTCTTGCTCATCGTCGAGAGCAACACTGCTGCTGGTGCTGCCTGTGCTTGTGCTGCTGGTGCTGTTGGTGTTGTTGCTTCCGTTGCTCCCGTTGCTCCCGTTGCTCCCGTTGCTCCCGTTGCTCCCGTTGCTGCCTGCACTCGATGGTGTTGTTGTGGGCGGTAGTGGTGAGACTATCTGCCACTGGGGCTCTACCAACACGGGCTTGAATGGCTGGACTACCCGCAACGTCTTCTGCTCGTCCTCGGCATCCTCTTCGGCCGTCGAATACTCCATGTCTGTTGGCGACTCCATGATCGAGCAGGACAGCACCGGCTCATAGGTGGCGGCTGTCCGCGAGCCTGTCGACGAAGAGCTGGCCGATACGGTTGCGGCCCTCTTCAGTGCGCTGTATGCAGTCGGGTTCCCCCGCAGGGGGTTCACCCATCTCGACTTGTTTTGCGCCACAGGAGCGCCAACTGGCCGCACCGACGAGGGGGACGTGTGGGAGCGGAAGCGCGGGGACGAAACGGCAACTCCTACAGGAATGGCAGCACCAGCAGTATCGTCGGCACCAGCATCAGCGCTGCTTGTGCTTGCCTTGACCAGGGTCGAGACGGGGGACCTGGCTAGTCGCGGCGATGTAGCACGTCGCTGCAGGGCCTGAGGAGGGTAGAGAGCGGTCGTGTCGGCAACGATGCAATTCTGGCCGGCCTGCAGCTTGCCCTCGTTGATCATCTTCAGCCTGTCCAATGTCGCCTGACGACGTACCAGCAATGACGAGGCAGGCTGCCACGCTGAGGATTCCGGCGTGGCACATGTTTCCGGGTTCAGCACGTCGCCAAACATGACGCTGTAGCGCTCGAGGTGGAACTCTGGGATTTCGACGTTAAGGTAGGGGCTTGTAGCGACAGACCCGACTGGCGGCTTCTGGCCACCGGAAGAGGACAGGGGTGCCGCGAAGATGACAGAGTCCAGCCCGGGACGCTGGCGAGCGGTTGGTCCGATGGTCTTGGAGCGCATACGGGGAGGCATGCGGGCGTCTCTCACTGTACTGTTGGCCCCGGAGTTGGGTGAGCATAGCGCCAGATCAGGCTGCATTGTCGGGACCACGATTGGCTGGTACTTCTTGGTTCCGCTACGGCTCTGAGCAGATGACCGCGACTGTTCTGAGGCAGCAGCGGCTCCGACGGTGGTGGAGCTCGCCGCTTGAACAAGGTTGTCAGCGGCGGGCGATGGCGCAGTGGGCGATGCAAGGATGGAGGGGTCCTGGGCAGCAGACGATGCTGATGACGAGGCCGGCGCTGCCTCCTGGTGCCGCCTGCTGCCAAAGATGCCAAACAGCTTGCGCCGGGTTTTAGTGCGCTGCAAGGATGCTCCAGGAGCTGAAGAGGTTGAAGCAACGATCGGTGCTGCTAGAACAACTACCGGAGCTGCTGCCTCGGCAGGAGAAGGGGGGCCCGCCTCAGATGATGCGGTGATGGTGTCAGGAGGAGTCCGAGAGGACATTGTCCAGGTCGGCTGTTCTGGCGAGAGTGGATTTGTCCGCAGGTTCGGTGGCGGATGGCACGGACTGCCCAGAGCCATGCCAATATGGACGTCTCCGACCATACGTGCCGGCACAGCCGACACGACACTGTTGGGGCTCTTCACTTCCTCGGCAATAGACAGCTGTTCGAGGCTGCCTCTGCGACGCGGTAGGCGAGACGACGACGCTCCGTCTAAAGGCCGCGAGCTGAGATAAAGATCGTCACGGGAGATGCGCTTGTCCAAGGTGGCGAGGCGACCCTTTCTAGGGCCCAAGAACATGTCATCGCGCGAGATACGGCGGTCTGCCCGAGAAGAAGCTGCTTTCGATGTCGTTGTTGCTGCTGAGACTGTTGTTGCTCTGGAAAGAGAGACACCGGCGCGGCCGCCAGATGTTCCCGACCACGGTGGCGGCGGCATGGCGGAAGAGAGGTTGAATTTTCAGCAGATCCCAAGACGATCGACGTCTGCAGAGAACCAGAGAAAAGGGCGACAGGAAACGGAGGAAGAGGAGAAGAGGAGAAGAAAGAGAAGGAGGCACGGACGAGAGGAGCAGAAGAAACAAAAGGCAAGGCAGAGTTGATGTCACTTGCGGCACTGATATTGTTTGTGACCGTGCAGCTGCAACGATGCATGTATTAGTGCGACTGCCGTCGTGAGTAGCAGAGCCTGAGGCGTTTAGGTAGCATCCAGAGGAGCTCTCAGCGGCCCCAACATCCGCAAAACGGTCGCGGCCGACACTAGCTGTGTTATTTCTCCTCTGATGGATCTGTAACGAGGAGGATGGCAGGCGTCCTGCAATATCCGGGTGATGGTGTGGGCGACGAGGTGTCTGTAATGACAGTGCTGTTGCGACTGAACAGCGCTTTCTGCAGACTAGACAGGGGGTTCACGGCAGGCTATGGTTTCAGGAATGAGTGTACATTGTAAAGAGAGCAGAGGCCCAGTCAGGCGATTGCTGCAGGGTTGAGGCACCGCGACGAAGTGGAGAAGCGAAGTTGGTAGCAGTGGATCTGATTGTTGAGAGATGAAGGAGAGTAAGAAGAATGTACGGAGTCCGAAAACGACGTAAGACGAAGACAGAGACATCGTGTTGCCCCTGGCTGGTATCCACCGAAACCGTCTTTGTCGAGAAGATGGAGACGACATTCCACGAGGCCGGGCTGAAGGATGACAGATGGCAACAAGGGACGAACGAACCGGGGGAAGGAGCGACGTGTGACGTGGTGGCAGCGGGCAGGTGCATTGGAACAAGCGGTGATCGTGTCCAGACCGCTTGGGCAAGAAGAAAAAAGGGAAGCCACGACGGACAGCGTGGTGTCGGACAAGCGCGTTTGAGGTGGATGGGACGGCAGCAGGGATTCGCTGCAGGAGAATGGGAACAAAAGAGCATGGTATCTCTTGCGTAGGCACGTATTGTGGAATGCAATTACCGTCTTGCTGATGAAGAAGTGAGATGGCCGTAGCAAATAGTGGGTTTCGAAACAGGAAGGACCAGGGGTGCTTGGCAGGGGTGCTCATCTTGTTCTGTCACGTTTCGCTCAGTTGCACGAGAGCGGGGCCGGGAAATATGGATAAAAATAAAAACAAAAGCTGCGGAAGAAAGGCAAGATGACATTAGATGCAAGATAACAGCTTGGCGTTGCAGCAGTGCCGGAAACAGCAGGTCTTGCGCCATACAGTTGGACAGAACCAAGATTCTTTTGTGGGTAGTCTGGGGACGGATTTTGCATGTTGTTTCTACGTCTACATCCACATCCACGAGCTACGGCTCCCAGGTCAGCGTACGGCCCTCAGCAGCGCTCTGCAGAGCCAGTTCCACGAGGCGGACGGCATTGCGGGCGTCTTCGGCCGCCACAGGCACGGGGCCTTTGCCGTCGATGGCCGCCGCCATCCGGTCGTAGTAGTGTGCGTATGTGAGGGGCGGCGAGACGGCCGGCACGGTGGATGTGTGCAGCTGGTCGTCGTCGCCGTAGACGGTCAGCCGGCCGGCAAGGGCAGGGTCCTCGACGCCGAAGCCGGGGTCGCCGGGGCAGAGGCCCTGCTCGAGGGCCTGGGTCTGGGGGTCACAGTGGTACTGCGAGGGTAAGAAGGAGAAGGAGAGGAGAAGGGGAGGAGTGGAGAGAAGGAGAGAGAGGAGATCAGACACACCTTCCGGTACGACCCCCGCTCGCCACGCACCCAAAAGCGCAGCTGTTCCGTCTCAGCGCTGGCCGGGCTGCACTTGAGCGTGGCCAGCAGGCCGTCAGCGTAGTGCAACAGGACGGTGAACGTGTCGGGGGCGGCGGTGCTGCCGCCACGCTGGACAGCCACGAAGCCGGTCACGCGCAGCGGCAGTCCGAGCAGCAGGACGGCCTGGTCCAGCAGATGTGAGCCGATCTCGTAGAGCGCCCCCGTGGTGGGTTGGGCTGCTTCGGCGAGCCAGGCCGCATGTGGTGGTTGGCCGGGGGGATCGAAGCGGTCAATGTGGCTGGTGAATTCGACGAGACGGCCGAGCGGGTTGGTCTGCGCGTCCACGAGCGTCTGCAACGTCACAAAGTCGCTGTCCCACCGCCGGTTGTGATACACCGACAGCAGCCGGCCGCTCGCGCGGGCCTCTGCTAGCAGCCGGTCGCAGTCGGCCGCCGTCGGTGCAAACGGCTTCTCCACGACGACGTGCTTGCCCGCCGCCAGCGCCTGTGAGGCCAGCGCCACGTGTGAGACCGGCGGCGTCGTCACAATCACCAGATCGACTGCCGCGTCCGCCAACAGCGCCGCCGCGTCGCGGTAGATCGTCGCCGTCGGATGGTCGCGCTGGGCCTCGTCGCCGTGGCGCTGCACAATGGCACGCAGAGACAGGCGTCCGCACGCCAGCACAAAGGGGATCTGGAAGACCCGCGCTGAGAAACCGTAGCCGATCACGCCGACCTGAATCGGTCGGGCAGCCATGGCTGAGATGGTGTTTGGGGGTTAAGCAGTTCGAGGGGTCAAGAGGAAACCAAACAGGAAGATCAAATACAGAGACCAGATCAGAGACGTCAACGTCGAGTCTGCCGTTGCAAAGCGTCCTGTCGAGACGACGTCTTATACTCCCTCACGGCTCCGCGATCAAGCCGATACGGGAAATATTCCGCTTTTGGACTGCGGCGGCGTGTGGGGCCGCCAGTCTGCATGGCACAGGCCGCCAACTGCAAGCTCCAACCCAGGAGAGATACATATCTTCCGTCTCTCGCCCGATGTGGCGAAAAGTTCCGCCTTGCAGTGCGATCTGCACGGTTGTTGGGTGGGGTGAAGGCAAAGCAGTCAGGAAGAAGGGAGAGAGGGACAGCTGAGGGGAGAGCTTGACAGACTCCGTAAGAAAGCACGTACGAGCACATACTCCGTATATATACGTTAAAAGAAGTGTATTAAACGTGGTGACAATATACCAAGGCGTCGGCCTGTATCCATCAAAAGACATCCTAAAACTACCCCTCCATTCACGTGCCACACGCCAGATTGCACTAGCCAGTGGCTTACTGGTCTGTCAGTTCTTTAGTCACGTGATAAAATGCCGTCCAAAAAAGCGCCAGTAGCGATCCCGAAAACGAAAATACAAATAAACCGGGGGTATGAAAGCCAGTTTGTCCACTTTCTTGTCTGCTCGAGCAGATGCGACAGTTCTCGCGTCGTCAACGGCATCGTTGTCGTTCCGATGCCGCGACGGCCAGGACTATGCGTGGTCCGGGGGAAAGAAGAAAAAGCAAAGACAGAAAAACGCCCGGAAGGAGTCGCAATCGAGAGGTCCAGAGGTGGCGGCTTACGCACTTTTCGTCCGCTTCCTTTGTGGGCTGGGCCAACACCTGATTTTCTTTTTGTTCCTTTCCAGCTCGCCTTTCGGCTTCCTTTTTCCTGTCCCCTCGCACGCTGCCGGCTCTACGGAAGAACTAGTCGCGGCCCTGTCGACTCGGTCCCAGTCCGGCAATACTCCTCGTCCCGTCGATTCGCTCGCTTTTTTGCTTTGTGAGCCCATTTTTCCAGGCCTGTCCCCAGTCCCCAGTTCCCCATCCCCAGTCCCGACCAGCGCTCTCCCGAGGTTTGGCCGGCCACGACACCAGCCCCAAAATGAGTGGTCGTAGAGGCCGTTATTTTCCTCCATAGTGGGCGCATCTGCTGTACAAGTAGAATCTGCTCGCCCTTTCCGCGTCTTGCTCTTGCCGTGTCCAACTTTGCCGTGTCGCTCTTGCCGTGTTGCTGCTGCCGCACCGCGTCTCCGTCACCGTTGCCTTTTCTGCCTTCTGCCTTCTCTCCCGCCACGTGAGAAGAACCCCCACGGCTTCTCTCTCCACCAACAGCCATATCAGACACAGCCAGTGCCCAGAATCAGTCGACACCACAACCGGTCGGCCACTCAACGCAACCGCGGCTTGCACATGCAGCACGGGTCCAACTTCTGCAGAACAACGGCCGTTTGTGCACCCCGTCTGTCTGGTTGGCTCTCCGTTCTCGTTTTAGCCCGTATATGTAAGTCTGCTCTGACTGCCTTTATCTTTCATCGTTCCGTCTTCCCATCCATCCTCGGCCATTCTCCAGCCTCTTTCCTCCATTTACACCTTCCACCTGCATCCACCAAACGCACCATCTGACTCGTTTAGGCTCAACATGAACGCCTCCTCTTCCACCCACCACGAGCAGCTCTCGCTCTCCTCTGCCACCTCCTCTCTCCGGTCTTCTCCCCCCACCAAGATCGTGCCACCGGCGCCTGTCGGCGTCAAGACGCCCTCGACCGACGCCTTTCTCAAGGACTTTACCCTCTTGGCCGAGGCAGCCAAGCGCGCCCAGGTGGCCGTCATGATGCGCGACTTTGAGAACGTCATGCTCTAGCTTGGTATGGAGAGCAAGCATGAGTCTCGCTGCCTGCATTAGGCACAGCACCTCACCACCGTCTACCATCACCACTCACTTCGATGTGATCGAGCCGATTAGATCCCGATTGTCCCACTCACTCTACTCTGATTCTGTTCCGATTCTACTTGGCCCTCGTCACCTCCTAGGGCTCTACTTGTCACATTTTACTCTTCTTATTCACTACAGCCCTTGCGACTACCCCAAGGGAAGGATATTCCGGCGTTTGCTATTTGTCATTGGCAACGGACGGTACGGAAACAGGCTTGGGCTACGGAGTCCAAGCAGCGGTGTTCGCGGTGGGGATCGTTTCATTTGCGTTGCCTGGTCGGCTGGACGGGAAAGGATACCGAACAATAGAAGGGCTTCCTCGGATGTCGCCTCTCGCGTCTGTGATTGCCTGGTCGCTACCGGGTTTACCGGCTGCAGCGTTGTAACATTATAGAAGCACTATCTTCTTTTTTTATTCTTTTTTTATTCTTTTGCCATAGTAATACCACCGCTTTTTGGTTCTTGCACAACACTGTAGCGCACATTGGAGTCGCATGTTTTCCAGTGGTTGTGGTAAGATTGCAATTCTCCACGAGACGCTGCATACAATCGTCATTCGGGCCTTTACTGCATTGCAGAAAAGATTCGGTACGCCCAACAAGCGACACTGTCCACCCGTCTGGTCGAGGTTGCTTCTCAAGCATGGGCAGATCAAAAAAAGTCCATACGGAGTCGTTACAGAGTACGAGTACGAAGTAAACAAAACCAATATATAGCAATACGCCATACAGGTATGTACCTACACGTAATGGCAGACGACGCCGAGTCTCCAAGCCGCCAATCAGGGCCCAGCCATAGGTATGACCTTTTTCTTACTAAGCCCGCGGGCCAGCGACCCCAGCTTTGAGCATCTGGCCCCGCCTAGCGGGAATTGCAGCGGGGCCGAGGTTCAATACCGCCTAATCGCGTAAAGATTCAGGGAGAAAGATGGGGGAGCCGCTCTGGTCTATTCTTCCACTTTCCACTTTCCACTTTCCACTTTCACGGCCCATCAACAACATGTCCAAGTCCTTTACAGCGGCCGACGTGGCCAAGCACAAGACCGACGAGGATGGCCTCTACATCATCATCGACGGCGGCGTGTACAACGTGACAGGTGCGTGCGCAGAGAGAGGACGGAGGACGCCTAAGGAACGGCTGCGCTGACCGAGACCATGGCGGACCGACCAGACTTTGTCGAGGAGCACCCCGGAGGCACCAAGATCCTGCGCCGCATGGCCGGCCGCGATGCCAGCAAAGCGTTCTGGAAGTACCACAGCGCCAAGGTGCTCGAGCGGTATTCCGAGCGGCTCAAGGTGGGCTCGCTGACCGAGAGCGCGAAGCTGTAATGGGAAGAGGCAAACGAAGGGCAGATAAGACGTAAAAGAGCACCACGGAACAAGCAGCACGTCTACACCTACAGAACTGTCATTGGGAAGCCTGGTATATCTATCCACCTGCAAGAGAATCTGGAAGAATAAACCGCAGAGAGCAGCCGCGCAGAAAACGCCCGCCATATACCCTCGGCCCCCATCCATAGAAACGTGACTTGCCATAAAAGGCCCCTTCGAGGC
The DNA here is from genome assembly GCA_019925595.1 of Grosmannia huntii. Classification (NCBI taxonomy): domain Eukaryota; kingdom Fungi; phylum Ascomycota; class Sordariomycetes; order Ophiostomatales; family Ophiostomataceae; genus Grosmannia; species Grosmannia huntii. The sequence goes on from JADHKJ010000016.1 coordinate 304,958, forward strand.
GAGGCCCGCGAACATGTTCGCATAAGGAATGCACTGCTAAAAGTTACAACCACGGCGGTGGGACAAGGCGTCCGAGAGACGAAGCTCCGGACACGTAGAACGCAAGAACGCAAGAACGCAAGAACGCACAACATAAACAAACACGGAACCACAACACAAAACACAAAAAAAATCATGATACACCCAGGCGAATCGCCCTCGCTTGCGCCCAATGTTGCGCCCCTTTTTATGCGCCCTTTTGCGCCGGTTGCTGTCCGTCCGGCCTGGTAGATCCTACTTCTCCCCAACACCTAGTTTGAAGCTGCTGCCGCTGCCGCGCCCATCCTCTGTCGGTATTGTTCCACCTGTTGTTGCTGCTGCTGCTGCTGTGACGTTAGCGGAAGATTAAAGGCCTTGACGAGATCGCGCAGGTGGTCGAGGATGAGCCGCTCGGAGCCGGCAATCTCGCGGCGCTCCGTCTCGGTGACCGCGTGCATCATGCTGCGGTCGGTGAAGCCAAGCACCTGGTCCATCGCCGAGAGGATCAACATGCTGGCCCGCCGCTGGCCCATCTTCTCTGCGATAAACGTGGTGAAGGTGCTCTTCACGCGGACCAGCTGTTCCAGTAGCGCCGGGCTGATCGGCGGCCGGCCGCCCAGCTGCCGCTCCAGGCTCTTCTCAAACACCCGCAGGATGACGGCTTCGAGATTGGCCGTGCTGGCTGCCGAGGCCGTCGCTGTCGCGTCACTGTCGGTGCTGTTCGGCGCCGTGCTCTCTGTTGACAGCCGCAGACACCGGTTCACCACCGACATGGCAATCTCCTCCGCGTACGGCGTCAGCTTGCCCGCCTGCTTCAGCACCTGCGCCTTGAAGTTGCGCACCAGCACGCTCGTCTCGGGCGCCACGGCCAACGCCTGCTGGTGTGGCTGGTGCTGTGGCTGGTGTTGTTGTTGTTGTTGTTGTTGTTGCTGTGGCTGAGGTGTTTGGGCCTGTCGCGGCTGCTGTGCTGGAGGCTGTGCCAGCGCCGTTGTTGCGGCTGTCGGCACTGCTGCTTGCTGAAACGCATGTTGTGACTGTACGACCCCAGATGCAGCATTGCCCGCAACGTTGCCGCCTGCTTCGGTCTGGCTGGCTGCCGCCAGTTGATGCACGGCCGAGAGTACGTTGTTCTGAACCGGGAACGACAGCTGCTGCGGCTGGCCTTTGCTGTCGCCATTTTGAGCAAGACCAACCTGCTGCTGCTGCTGCTGTTGTTGTGGCTGGTATCCACCAAGATGTGCCTGCAGCTGTCCGAGTCCATGAGGGTCTGCCAGTCGCTGCAGCTGTTGCCGTTGCTGTTGCTGTTGCTGTTGCTGTTGCTGTTGCTGTTGCTGTTGCTGTTGCTGTTGCTGTTGCTGTTGCTGTTGTTGTTGCTGTTGTTGTTGTTGTTGCTGTTGCTGTTGCTGTTGCTGCAGTTGCAGCTGCTGGATCTGAAACAGCTGCTGCTGCTGCTGGTCCTGCATCTGTGTCTGCATCTGCGTGGGTGTGGGCATGGGCGTGGGTGTTTGCGTCTGCGTCTGTGACTGGCTGCCAGCACCTCCGAGCTGCTGCTGCTGCTGCTGTTGCTGTTGCTGTCCTGGATTCACCGAATTCACCGACCGGCCGCTGCCGCGGGTCTTCTCTTCCGCCTGGACGGCCGCGGCTGCAGAGGCCAGACGTTTGCCCTCCTCAAGTGACATGCCGTCCACGCGCATCCAGCGTTGCGAGTCTTCCATCTTGGCAAAGGCAAAGTTGCCAATCAGGTTGTGGCGCACGCTGCTCTCCCAGCCCTTGGTCTCGACCTCGAAAAAGAAGTAGGGGTAGCGTGTCTGGATCCGCTTGTAGACCTGCTTAAGCGTCAAGCCGTCGGCCGCCTGTTGCAGCACCTCGTCGATCAGCACGCTGTAGTTTTTGTTTGGCTTGGCCAGCTGCTCCGCCGTGTAGTCCGCCCGATTGAGCTGCAGCGGCGGTGTCTTGTGCCGCTCGAGTCGCCGTGCCTCTGCGCCGCCGTGACCGTTGTGTCCATGGCCGTGGCCGCCGTTGCCGTCCGAGTCTGTTTCCCCGTTTCCACCATGGCCACCGCCACCGCTGCCGCTGTTGTTCATGTCGCCCTCGTTCCGTGGCTTTCGCGGCTTGTACTTGCGCTTCTCCGGCTGCTGGTCTGCGTTATCTGGGAGCGGATACTTGCGTGGCCGTCCAACCTTGCGCTTCACCGGTGGCGCTGCTGCTGCTGTGTTCGCAGACGAGGGTCCGCCGACCATTCCCATCATCGGCCCGTTGGCACCGTTCGGGCTGTTGTTGCTGTTCATATCACCGCCTATACTGACACCACCACCACCGCCATACAAATTCATCGTGGCTGCAGGTGTGCCGTCAAACACCGTCGCTGCAGAGGAGCCGCCCGGCGTGGCCACAAAGGTCGCCTCTGGGCTCTGTGTCGGCGCAATGTAGCCACCACCACCGGATGAGAGTATGTTGTTGTTGCTGTTGCTGTTGGCATTGTTGGCATGATTGCTGGCGTCGGCATGGATCGCCTCCAAGATGGCCGCCAAGCCAGCGTTGGAGACGGCCTCTGCGTTGATCGTCCCAACCAATGCCGCAGCTGCCGCGGCCGCCGCGTTGGCTGAGTCCTTGCCGTCGGCCGCTGCCTTGAGCAGCCTCTTTGTGTCCTTGAGCGACATGATGCCGTTCTTGGGCGGCCGGCCTGGGCCACGCTTCTTGAGCGGTGCCGGCAGCGACGGCAGGCCCATGTCGGCCGCGAACTGCTGTGTCGCCAAGGTCGAGTCCTGCTCGATCGAGCGGATCAGCAGCTTCTGGTCCTCTTCCATGGCATCGTCGGCGTAGGATGGCATGGCTGTCGGCATGGCAAAGGCTGATGCGAGTGCTGCAAGATGTGATGACGCTGTTACCAATGCGGATGCGGATGCGGATGCGGATGTCGATGTTGATGCTAGAGCTGGAGCGGGAGCGGGTGCAGGAGCTGCTGGAGCTGGTGCTGCCATCCCATCCGGCCCGTTCGCACTCTTGGGCGCCTTCTTGGCCTTGGCCTTGGCCTTGCCTTTGCCCTTGCCCTTGCTGCTGATGTCGGGAATGTCGTCGCCGTCGGCACCAGCGCCCGGCTGCGGTTCTTCCTCGCTCGTGTCCTGGACGTTGCCGTCGTGGTGGTTCTCAAACTCAAAGCTCATCTGCTTGCCGCCGGTGGTCTTCTTCCTCGGCGGCAGGGATTCGGCGCCGGTGAGGCCCTTCTTGACGGTGCTAATGACAAACTCAAAGGCGATGTCCTTGATCTGCAGCGTGTCGTTGGACCGCAGCACGACCGAGTGGTCCCGCACGTACTGGTCGTTGTGGAAGAAGCCGTTCATGTGCAGCGGCTCGGCCTCGAAGACGCTCTTTTCAAAATTAAAGGAAATCTTGAGGTGCTTGCGCGAGATCGCTTTGGTCTTGGCCAGCATATCGGGGCCGGGAGAATGGATCCCAACAAAGGCCACCCGGTGTGGTGACGGCTGGTGCGTCTCGATGTCGACCATGGCCGAGTTGGGCGTGTGGCTGGGAAAGTACTGGCGGTCGGGCACGATGCTGCCGCCAGCAGGCTCGTTGCCGTCAGCAGCCCCGTAGCTTGTGCCATTGCCGTTCTGTGCAGCACCCACTCCAGCCCCGCTGGCGTGTCCGCCACCGCTACTCCCGCGTCTGCTTCTCTCTGGCTGCGAGGCCGACTCGCCCGAGTTTGTCTTCCTCCGCTTGGCCGGCCGGCTGGCCGTCGGCTGGTCGTCGTCCGCCTCGGGCCCCATGATGCCGCCCTCTTCGCTGATATAGGAGCGGCTGAACTTTTGCCGTTGCTGTGGCAGGTCGGTCTGGTCGTGGAAGCTGATGGCTGGCAGGCCGTCACCGACCATGCCGCAACGCAGATCTCGACGGGCCTGATCGATAGCCAGCTGGTCGCGACCGATGATGACTGAGTACGTCGTCATGAAAAAGGTGCCGTCGGCAAATTTCAGCCGGGCAAACGAGTCCAGGCCGGACGGCTTCGTGCTGGCCGCCGCAGAAGCACCACCATTGTGCATCGTGCTCATCCCATACGAGGAGTCCGGGAAGTGGCCGGTCGTCTGCAGTTTGGTCGTGTCCAGATACGAAGCCAGGTCTTGCGGGTTGATGCAGTGCTTGTGGGCGTTGTCCGCATCGCCAAAGTGGCCGCCGGCGGGGCCGCCAGCAAGAAAAAAGCTCATGGGGATCAGGCCGTTCTGGATGGCCCCGGCTGTGTCAGCAAAGAGGTCCAGGGGAGGGGCGAGCTGGTCTGAGGTGGTGTCGATGTTGGGGTCAATGTGCGTGTTGATGTTGATGTGGGTGTTGACGTGGGATGGATTGTCCGAGGTGGCCAGCGACAGGTGGCTGCCCAGAGGCGTCGACGATGGGTTTATCTCTCCGTACGCCGCGCCGGGCGCGTCTTGTGTCGTGGAGGTCGTGTTGATTGTCGTGGGGTTCGTGTTCGTGGTGTTGCCGTTCTGCAGGTCGCTGCCAATCGAGTTGTCGATGGGAAGGTCGAGCGGGTCGTCGGGCGAAGTCATCGCTGTATCAAGAACAGCTCCTTCGCCTAAGTGGTCGTCGTGTTCGGGGCTGCCGAAAGAAATAGAGTACCAGGGCACTTCTCTGGAGGGGCGGCCACTGGGAAGTAGAATCGGGCAATCGAAAAAGAGGTATTCAGGATGTCCCGGCCTGAGTCCATTTTTCGGTGGGGCCTTTCGTGGTGGGCTCCACGGGTTAATGGACGACATGATTGGCAGCGGGCTGCTCGTCAGCGGTGGGTCTGTTGTAACCAATGAAATGACACGCGCAATGGGCCGGCCTGAAGAGGCAGCGACGAAGCTCTGCAGCAGGCAGTGGCGATCCTCTGCGACGGCAACCGCGAGATGCAGCTGTTTGCTGAATCTAACGGTGGTCTGTCCTCTGTTCATGAAAATTTCTTCTGTCGTTGAAGCGACAAGAGATTTGGCAGCAACCGGCCAAGGCACCACAATACTAAGGAAGGCTATGCGGACAATCTTGACAAGCTCGAGCCGTCCATGCCTGGAGAAAACAGCACGAAAGGGTTTTGGGAGAGCGACTTGAGGATATTTTCAAATTTTCCTCACTATTAAAACTCTGATTCCTAGTCAGCGCCTGCTGACTATCTACTTGTCGCAACTCTCACCCTACACGGTGGAAATCCAGCACACGGACTGTGTCAAGCCAGCAACGGTCGTCCCTCGCCGTCGGCCGGCGTGTTTGGGCCAAAGCGGTCAGCCAGGCGATAGGCGCCGTGGCAGAGCAGGCCAGCCGCGAAACCGACGGCGTCGTTCTTGGTCGCCAGAATGCCGGCGGTGGTGGTGAGCATGACGGTCCAGCGCGCGAGGCGTTCGTCGTCGGAGAGGGCGCGATGCTGGGTGTCTATTTCGCTGTCTGTGGCGGGAGCGTCCTCGTTTCGTGCGTTCGCCACCGCGACCTTCCCGAGATCGGACGCGCCCTGGTTGAGGCTGTTACCGACGGCGGCCAGCTCCAGGCCCGAGGCCAGCACCAGCACGCCAAGCACGCCGCGGGGGAAGAAACCGAGCAGGTCGACCAGCGTCTCGCCCAGCAGCAGTCCGAGGGTTGTCTTGAAGAGGCCCAGCAGCACGACGCTGGCACCGCTGCGTGCGCCGAAGCGATACTGTGCAGCCAGTCCGCCGGCCCCGTGGCAGACCGGCATGGCCCCCCACCAGCAGCCAACCAGGTTCATCAGACCGACGCTGAAGCCAAGAGCAGTGACGGAGGCGGACGTGGTCGAGCCGCCAAACAGATCGCTCGCCAGCGCGCTCACGGCCACGACCGAGTTTAGCGTCGTCAGCGGCAGCTGCGCCACGGCCATGCCCCAGGCCTCGCCCGACAGCCAGTGTGGACAGACGACGTGAGGCTGCCACAACGCGAAATCGGGCAGCCGTACATTGTGGTCGGCGACGTGGGCCGTCAGCGCAACGGCCATTGCCAGCGCGAGCCCGACGAGAAAGGTGACCAGAGCATAGGGGAAGAACCGGCCTCCACGGAAGCCTTGTGTCGCCATCAGTCCGATGAATGCAGCCAGCGCCCACAGCCGGTTGTCCAGCCCCGACGGCCGCAACCAGCCCAGTGGTCCCAGCAGGTTGTTGCCCGCCGAGATGATCAGCGACAGGCCAGCACCCAGCTGGATGCCCTTGCACACCGGCACCGGTACGTGTACGGCCAGCCAACGCAGCAGGCCCGTGGCTGCCAGCACCAGCACGGCCGCGCTGACGAGTCCGCCGGCCGCGACGGTGTCCCGGAGTGACGCCCGCGACGCGATTGCTGCAGCAGCAATGGCCTGGTCTGTCAGCTGTGGACATGGACGGCCGGTCACTGTTGCCACCCTCGCTCACCTTCATTGGCTGCACCGGCAGCGGAATGCCAAACACGATGCCCGTGGCCACGTTGCAGAGCCCCGAAAAGACCAGCGTAGACGACAGCGAGATCGAGTGCTGCACGGCTAGGGCTGTCATCAGTGGCAGCAGTGTGCCCAAGTCGCCCAGCGCACCCGAGATCTCGGCCAGCGGCGACTGGCGCAGCGTCTGCACATTGTGCTTGTGGCGACGGGCAAGGCTCCAGGTCATGTTGCGCAGCGGTTCTGTAGAAGTGGGAAATGCAAGCTAGTTGTTGCAGGCCGGAAAGGTCCTTGTAGACTTATAGAAAGGGCACATCCATACTCCATGTCACTGCAGTGTTGATAGGAAGTGTACGACGTAAAGGACACAAGGTCACTTGAGTTTATCAAGGCGTGGGTTCTATTAGTGCATGTCAGACTTGGCGCTCCACTACAGGCGCTATAATTTATTACATAGTACTCCGTAAGACAAAGGGATATCGTACAGTCCTTGCGAAACAGGTCAGGAAGGACAGCGAAAGAAGACAGCAGAAACAAATGGATTTTGCCGTGGACGCATTACTCGTGATCATTCAGATATACGTCATTTCTCGTAGATCTCGTTGCCTAGATGAACCGTCTCCACCGTCGCGGAGGCCGGGCAAAGCTGCCTTCCAGCTTGCGCAACGGCACACTGCGCCGGTCGTGCAGCCGGCCGCTGCAACAGGAGAGAAAGACGACCAGGGTGCCGAGCAGAGCGCAGGCGGCGGCGGCGACCACGGTCCAGATGGCCGGCCCAAAGACGGCTGTCGCGCCGGTCGTGTCGTCGTTGCCGTTGACCTTGTGGCGAAGGATGGCAAAGACGACAAAATCGGTGGCGAGTACGACGATGGTCGCCAGGAAGCCGACCAGGGCGACGAGCGATGCCAGGAACGAGCCACAAAAGCCGGCACCAGCGCCGAACAGAAAGGCCACGAAGAGGATGCCGCTGCCGATGGGGTGCAGGATCATGACCTTGGTCAGGTCGCGGACCGTCCTGGTCTCGCCGTGGGAGAAGAGCGTGGAGATGGATGTGGAGGACGAAGAGGACGAAGACGCAGACGAGGACGATTCGATCCCGACGGCCACGATGACCGCCACCGGGTCGTAGCCGAGCTTGCTGTGGCTGCAGTGGTCTACATTCTTGGAGCTGTGAAGAGGATGAGTACGCTGTGCAGACAAGGCGGATCATCCATGTAGCTACCCTGTGGACGGCGTGTCGATGATGCAGTAGCCAAACGAGCCAAACGTGAGGGCCGACGGGTGGGCCTCGGTGGCATTGCCCAGGTGGACTTTGAGGAGCGAGAGCCGATTGACGGTCGGGGCGGAGATGCTGGTGACGAGCAGCAGGATACAGGCCGCGAAGAGCAGAAAGGTGCCGATGTGGTGGAAGAAGCCGGTGCGGGCCATGGCGAGAAGGCAAGGTGGTAGTAGAGAGGTCAGTGGTCTGCCAAAAGAGAAGGCGAGGACGACATTATATGGCTACAGACACAGGCCAGCCAGCGGTCAGTGGCTATGGGACGCGGGGCATCGCGATGGGGACGGCCAGGACGGTGTGCACCGTCATGCAGCATTCTCGGCAGGCAAACCCGTTTTCAGCGTGTCATCCCTGTTCTTCTGCTGAGAGGGGTTCTCGTACCCGTCCATCCACATTGCTGGTTACGTGGCAGATCACGAGCGTGTGAGAGGCTGTGAGAGCGTCGGAGCGTGTGAGGCATAGCGTGTGAGAGGCTGTGAGAGGCTGTGGGAGCGTGCGTGTGAGCAACGAGAGACGCTGCCTAGGAACAAGACGAGAGCTTGGCTCACTGCCACTCCCAAAAATGGATCGCCCTTCCAGCGATGCAATTTGCGGACTAACGAATTGTGGGGATGGGCGCAGGGCCACTCTTTCCACCCGTTCCCACCGCCGCTTGACAGCGGGCAGTGCAACGTGGTTGCCGTTCTCTGTCCCGTGGCGTGGCTTCTCGACGGATGACGTAATGACAGCCCAAACTCGCCCTGTTAGCAGTGGCCTCCTGCTTGGATACGAGAGGCCTGAATGCGTGACTTTCGGGAATTGCCTCCGCGCATTTCCTGATCCGGCTAGGAGCACGTCTCCAACCTGTAAGATACGAGCAGATCACGCAGATTGCATTGGAGCACCGCTAGCCGAGCTGCCCGTGTACGGAGCACTGTTGACTCGTACTGATGATCTTGCCTGTACTCCGTAATCGAGAGTTCTTGCATTGGACGGACGCCCGCTATCTACAGAGTAGAAGAATGCCCACCCAAAGGGCCCGGGCATAGCCTTGCATCCTGCGCCGCGACGGGTTGCACAGTAGCCCATGTGTATGAATGCACCGAGCACCGTTGACGTGGCTGTCTGCATGCTACTGTATGCAGGTCTCCACCGGACCAAGGCTGCGTTCTGTCCGGCAGCCGGTCCGGCGTGCTGGTATTGATGCTGCCTGTGCCGAACAGCAAAACTGGATTCAGCGCCACGAATCGGCCGAGCCACCTTGGTCGAGGACGGCTGTGCTCCAGCGGTCAGGCAGACGCAAGGGTTCCCGTAGATTGCGTCAGCCTGCTGTCATTGGCCTAGCAATACGCTAAGGGGTCGTTCTCGATACTGGTGTTGTTGTTGTTGGTGGTGTTGCTGCTGTTATTGGTGGTGGTGTTGTTGCTGTTTCTGCTGCTGCTGCTGCTGCTGTTACTGTTACTGCTACTGTTGCTATTCTTGCTTCTGTCGTTGCTGTTGCCGCCATTACTGCTGCTGCTGCCGCCATCACTGCTGCTGCCATCGTCCTCGCTCCTGCTCCTCGCCAGCACGCCCGCAATCGTCGACCGGTTAAAGCGGAGCTTGCGTGCCTTGCGCTGCTGGATGTACGTTGCGTCTCGGGTGCCGCTGCTGCGGCCCTCGCCCTCGCCGCCGCTCTCGCTCTCGCGCGTGGCCGCCGCCCGCACGCTGACGTCGGCCGCGCGCACCCGCCAGTCGCACAGGCCCTCGGACGCCGCGCTGTCGGGCACGACCGCCCGGAGGGCGTTGTACACAAACGTGTTCTTGTAGGCGACATTGTCGCGGCCCGTCAGCGACGGCGCCATGACGGCCGAGAAGTCCTTGGGCCATGGCCCGTGCAGCGGCGAGAGCCGGAGCATCGTCTGGTGGCGGTAGTCGGGGCCGGGGAACACGCTGACCACAAAGGACTTGTGTTGCACCAGGTCCGTCTGTCTGCTCTGGCCGGCCGTCTCTGCTGTCTCTGTCTCTTCTCTCGTCCGCCCGGTTTCGATCGGCTGCACCAGCGTCGCCGCCCGTGGATTCCCCCAAGGCTGCACCGTCGCAAACGTCTCCGACAGACACTCGTACTGGATCGGGCTGCGGCTCACCAGCGACGCGGCTGTCGCTGCTGTCGAGGCTATCGCCATAAACGAGGCATTGTCCTGGACAGTAAGAGAACCGTTAGTTCACCGTCGCTCACCGTCGCACATCGCCGTCCCACCCAACATACCGCCAGCTTCTTGAACATGTCCGTCTTGCCGTGCCGCTCGAGCACGCGCAGAACAGACCGCCGCTCCGACAGCGTCGTCGGGGCCGGTCGCACACGGATGAAAAGCGACCGCAGCGACAGACTCTCAGCATTTGTCGCTGTACCTCCGGCTCCCATGCTGCTCGACCCGCCACGACCCGCCAGCGCTGCTGCCGCAGCCGCTATAGACTGTCGGTGTGTCGCCATCGTCACGTACAGACCAGGTCGTCCGCTATGCGTCGGTGAAGGAAGGCGCTGTTCGTCGTCGAGGTGGGGAGTTAATTCGGCATCTCCCGCTTTTTTTCGTATCTACAGGGCGGTCACGTGATATATGGATCGCTATTCTACGGGTGTGCAAATTGTTTTTCTCTGATTCAATGGTTCTGTCTTAGCTTCTGGGGCCAAAAGGGGTTCTGGCATGTGATTGATCACTTGTTCTTGTCCGGACACAGGAAAAAGAAAGCATGTTAAGGGCTAGCAGCCGTTAATAGCGTGGCAGCTGAAAATGATACAAAGGGTAATTCTTCTGTATCATTTCCATGCTTGTCTTGGCATATATCTTACTCCGTACTCCGTACTCCGTACAATATTTGGTTATAGGTCGGCAGCAATCATCAGTGTTAGAGTGGTTCTCACCTGTGACCCGCTGTAAGCTCGGTTGCTACGCGCTCTTTAGGCATCTTGCTCCGTAAGTAAATATGCGGTGGGGTTGAAAAGGTGCCTCAAGATGAACTGTTCGTGCTCAACAATGCCAGGTCACGGACCAGAGAAGACGCACTCTATTAAGCTTCAGGCCTGTGCCACCCATTCACCAAGACGGCAAATGGCGTAGAGCACGGAGTCAGGAAGACGTGAAACTGCAGTTCTTGAAACAGAACAGAAGCCCGAGTACGAGCTCCGTACGAGTATCTTACTTTGCCGTCGGAAAAGCAGCTTCGCACAGCTCCCCCTTCGGCAAACACAGTGGCTCGGGTTTTCGTAACGCTCTGCGTGTGCTACATAATACATATGCGTCTTACAAAGCGAGTACGAGCATACCAGGGATCCCACTTTGGGGGCAGACAATGCAGCCGGCACAGTGGGCCGTGGGGTAAGGGTTTGAATTCAGACAGCTTCGAGAAGTGGGTTGCTCGGACATTGCGTGTCGATACACGGAACAGAGCTCTCGAGACTGACAGAATACAAAATACGAGTAGACGTACACGAGACCTGAAATCAAGATGATCCTTTCTCGGCTACAAAGCGGTTCAGGGGATCGTGATCGGGATCGAACAGAGACATTGGGCGCATTGCGTGCGACGTACAGACACGATGGTCATCTGCAAGAGACGAAGCCCCGGCAGAGGCAATACTACGTATATCGATACATAGTAGAACAAGCCAGATACGAGGCCATATAACAAAGAACAGGAAACGTCCACCGAGCTCGTACGTACGTCGTATACGGAACACATATGTGCACGACATATAGGTCATCTTCACGGCTTCTCCTTCCCGGCACTCGGGCCCAGGAGCCCGGACATGAAAACCCGCAGGCCGCCCCTTTCCATAGACAGTAGGGCAGATGCTGCATGCCCGAGTGGAAATAACATCGTATGTTCTTACGGAGTCTCGCATCGCACAAGAGCCAGCTCCCGTCGCAGCCGCAGGTCGGCAGGGCGCTGTGCAGCTTGGCCCAAGAAGGACAAAGACCCGACGGGAAGCAGACAATGCAGCAGGGGGGTCAGTGCTAGTTCCCAAACCGTGGCTCTTCCCGTAACTGTCCTGGCGGCAGAGGCAGACCGCACTGTTTGTGCATGGCGCCCAGCCGGAGGTAGAGCGGGCGTAAAGCGGCGGACCGATTGTGCGTGGCAGCAAGCAAAGGAGCAGGGCCTGTCTGTCGAATTTCCCCTTATGTGTTTCTCTGAACCCTTTTCCCTTTTTCCCTTTTTCCATTTGGCATTTTGCATCTTCGTTTTCCCCTTTGAGACGGCTGCAGCGCCCGGCCTTTCCGCACTGTACATGTCCACTGCCACGAGCCTCTCCAGGGCTGGCAACAGGCCGACGGCAGCGCTGCCTTTCCCAGCAGACGGCCTACAACGTCCTCGCACCACAGCGTCGGGTTCATATGCATGGCCAAGGTCTCGCGCGGGAGACTTTGGGCACGGACATGCTCCACACAGTGTAGATTTCGAACCAGACAGGCTACCAACTGTGCTGGTGCTGACAGGAGAATGCTTGGATGGAGAGCCAGGACGCTGCAGACAGGATCGCCCTCGTCGTCGTGCGAGGACCAGCTGCAGCGGCAGATACCTTGTGTGCGTGCTGCCATCCCCGTGCTTTTCCCGGCGAACGTGTCCCCCCCGACCGCTGATCCCTTCTCTACATAGTATATGCAGCCTCTTGGCCTCCTTTTTCGCCTCTGCCAGAGCAGCATGTCCGGCTGTTCCTGGCGCAGATTATCCCGCTCTTGGTCACTTTCCTTTTGCGCCTCTCCCACGTCGTAGTCCCAGAAGGACGGCTACGGCCTCCACTTTGCATGCCCCAGTGCCACCGAACCAACAAGACGCCTTTCCTCTTTGCCTTCCCCCCTCCCCTTACCGGCACTCGCTCCACCTCCACAGACGGCCTGGACTGTGCTCTGATCGTGTGGCATTAGGCGTACGGGCACATTGCACATAGTAGGAGCGTCGTGCTACGACGGATGTACTCATAGACTGCCGATCTCCCCTCCTCTTTGCCTGTACAAGTACGACGTCCTCGTACGGACGACGAGAACAGCACAAGACACTGGCTCTCTGTATGGAAACAGCTTGTCTCAGCCTCATCCCCGTTGTTCGTGCAACGCTCGTTTTCGTCCACCATCTGCTCTCGTCCTTTTTGTTCCTTCTTCGCTCTTCTTCTCGCCTGCTCGCTCTCGAGGATGGAAATGCGCTGAGCATCCAACGGACTACCGACTACAGATGACCCTTTGCCCCAGCCGCCGTCCATGTCCATGATCTCCCGATACGGCCTTCCCTGGTCGTGGCCACCGTGTCCTGGCGGCGACGATGATGGTCACGACGATGCTGCCTCGCACTTGGACCAGCTGCCCTCTGCACCGGAGCAACAGCAACAGCAACACGCCTACACTTACCATAAGCGAGAACGGTCCTTTCCGCCGGCACCACCGCCGCTGCACGTCTCGTTTTCTGACACTGGTTCGGTCGAGCATCTGTCGCCGCTCTCGTCGCTGCCTCCCGCTCCATTCCCGCCCTTTTCGTCTGGCCTGTCTGCCGTCCGTCGTGGCTCCTATCTGTCACCGATGCTGCCTGAGATTGTGCCACTGCCACCGCCGTCGCCTCGATCCGCACAGTCGGCCGCTGACAGCAGAGAGGTCGAGCGTCTCGCCGACGACCTCTGCCGACAGCATCTGGAACGACAGGCCATGACTGCCGCCACGGCTGCCGACGACGATGTCGACTCGTTCTGGCAACACACCCTCAGCGTCGATCTGGACGTCGACGACCGTCTGTCGCTGCCTGCATATCGGCTGCGCTCCATGTCGTCCTTTGCATCTGTGCCGTCGCAGATACCGAGAGCCGCAGCCGCAGCAGGAGCCTCCACGCTGCCCCGACTACAACCGCCCGCTCGACATCACAGCTACCATCATCCTCCGCTGCCGCAGACCTGGATCGAAAGGAGGCCCGTTTCACAGCAAGAAGAGCAGCAGGAGCGACGAGAACAGTTCCAGTTGCAAGTGCAGCAACAACAACAACAGCCATCACCACTCCTACTGCCACTCTCAGCGGCTTCTCTCGCACTACCGCAGCTCGCACCAACGCATCACGATGTGCCGTCGTCGGGCTATGATCTGCGCAGTTGGCTGGACACGACAAGTAGTGGTCACGTGACCTCCGTCCCTGTGGTGGAGGACACAATGTCCATGATGCCTGCGATGCCTGCGACACTTTCCATGAGGCCGGCCGTGCTGGAGATCGATCCCGACGTGGATGCCAGCAGCGATGCCGACAACAGCCGCGTGGCGGCGCTGTGCCTGGAAGTCACCCGCGAGATCCGGGTGGCCCGTCTTGTCCGGGCAGCTGTGGCGAGCTCGACCTCTCCAGGCCCCAGTCCGATCCCCCACGACATGGCTCCGATTCCAGAGGGTCCGGACGAGGACCTCCTGCCCATGTCACTGCGCATGGCCGGCCAGCCAGCCGGCATCCGCAAGCTCAGTCTCGGCCTGCTGCACGTCCGTTCATCCGCAGCTGACATTGCTCGTCGCTGCCCGAACCTCGTGTACAGCCGCCCGCGGATGCGACGTCGTCGGCCTCCTGACGTCGGTGGTGCTGCTAGCAACAGCGGCAGCCACCGGTCCTTCAAGGTCGCCGGCAGGTCGCCGCAGCCGTCGGCAGGATCGGTCGCCGGCGAGTCGGACTGCGAACCACCGCTGACACTATCCACGACGCTGCCATCACCAGTCCTGGACCCCGATCTGGACCTGGCTGTCGACTCAATGGCCGTGGACTCTGTCGAGGCGGCCGAGCTCTGACCTCTATGGTGCACACTCTTTTACAGTCGTTTTCTTTGCATATCATCTTCACCGGAGTTTCTCTTTCTCTGCTTTCTCTGCTTGCTTCCGCTTCCTTTGTACTCTAGACCGTCGTGGCACGATACCCTCTTTCGTTCATTTGTTTCTACTCTTGTTTACTTTCGCTCACTTGCATCAGCATCAGGTCGCCCAGGTGGGCAATATAGAATATACAGGATAGTGGATTCTACAGCGATTTGCCCTTCTTTGATCTCTGCGCAAGCAGACTTCCGCATCGGGGACTCTCCTACTGCTATAAATGCATTGCCCTTTTGGGAAGCATTTGGCGCGCCGGTAAAGGAATGGCGTTCCAAAACGGTGCGGATTCAGAATGTTCTGCAAGCCATCTTAGCGTTATGCATTGTGGCATGGCAAGGCGTTGATTGCTCGCTGTTATGCATTTTACTGCGCCTCTGTGCCTGTATATAGAAGACAGCTTGCTCTGACAGCACGGATGAATTATGATCTCACATTCTGTCTGCATGTGGCCTGCGTTGATGCCATGAAAATGTATGCTGGGAGGACATTCAAACATAGACACAACCAGCATCCAAAGCAACAGGAGTCTGTCTCCGTCCTAATCCCGCCACCTGCCACACACGTTTGGCGGCGACAGCCGTGTGGCCTCTGGATAGAGGCCTGTTGGACGTTGGAGAGCCGCTGCAAGAGGTCTATTGCTCGAAGGGCGGCGGGGAATGAATCCCCTTTGCGACTAGGCCAGACGATGCCGGTAGCAGAGTCCGATCTGCCACTATAATCCACCGTCTCTTCATAGCATCCCGTCTCAGGAGATGTGCATCCGAGCAGGTCCAGAAGGACCAGCGAGGAAGACTCGACCGGCTGACTAAACATCCGTCTACTGTGCGCTTCGACGGCCTTGGCCGTTATATCCCATTGGCTGCCGATAAGCCGCAGCCTTTGGCACATGTCATAGTTCAACTAGCCGGTTGGTGCCTGTTGCCTTCTTTTTTGGGAAGTGTTTTGCGCCGCCAGCATCCCAGAAACCCGGAATAGAGAACGAGGAGAGGGCGGGCCAACTGCTGTTGAAGCGTGGCAGGCAAGCATATGGCCAATGGCCCCATGATTGGTCTCCCTGGAGCCAAATCCGCCAGGGAGACGACAAGGCTGCTCATCGACTGGTCAGGCCGATCTGGGCAAGGATGGACTTGCAGCACTAGAAGTTCTCAGTGCCGCTCAGCCAAGGGATGAGGCATTTCGGGACCGAGCCTTTCGTTCTGTCCCCTCTCTCTCCGAAAGCACGTTCCGGGACCGACTCGCTCGTTCTGTCCTTGTCCTTTTTCTTTATCCTATTTTTAACCCTCTCTTTATTCGTCTTTCACACGCTGTCCCCTCTTTCCATGTGCCTGATCGCTCTGATCCCCCAAGCTGAACTAGGTGCATGCCAGTCCACATTGAAAACAATACAACAAAGCCGTTGCTCCAGCAGGCCTACAGCATTCCACGTGTGCTTTCGAAAGGGCGGCGGCAATTGAACGGACCAGGACTCCTCCAATTGAAGCATTCCTGTTGGCCGAATATCGAAAAGATCGAAAAGAAATAAAGACCTCCGAAACAGGATATGAGATGCACTATAAGAAGCCATGCCGGACTCCGTCCGGTTCTTCGAGAGGCACGCAGTCCTGTTGCTCGCCGCAACGGCAAACCCACGTATGCCCTCTCCGGTGAGGAATGAAGGGCGTATTGGCCGTCCAGCCTCCGTCTCCACAAAGTAGGAGGGAGACCTCTACCCAATGGTATTACAGCATTCGTCCAACATCCTCCCTTGCAGCCAGACCAACGGCCTCGAGCAAGACGTCGTACTCGGACTAGCCGCACAATGACTCCCTCTTGCCTCTTTGCTCGCCGATTTTAGAGTTTAGGCCAGCACCCCGGCTGCTCCACAGGCTGCCGAGACTGCCAGTGCCAGGTGAGATGAGGGAGGATCCGGGCGCCAGCTGGTCCGCAGAGCCTTGCACGAGCAAGAATGGATTGCCCCGGGCTACCACAGGAGGTCGTTGTCGCCATGAAGACCAAATGGCTTCATGCCAGCGCCTTGCTCATAGTCATGGTGCAGTCGTAAGATGCTTCCTCGTAATCTCTTTTGTTGACAAGATGTCCACGTCTTCTCGCTCGTTCCTTCCTCGCAGATTTCTTCCTCTTTTTTCCTACCTTCCTCTTCTTCTCCCCGCATCGCTTCCATCGACTTTCTTTGATCTTCCATTCGTTTGTTCCCCTGCATCGACGCATCCTTGCAGAAGAGCACACAAAGCCTGCGTCCTCCTTATATCTTTTCTTTGTTCGTCTTTTGCCCTGTCACCTCCCGCGCCGCAACACGAGCGGCGCAGAATACACCCCAATCCGTTTGTCCAAAAAAGGCAACAAGGCCAACGGCCAACGGCCATCCCGAGAGAAAGCCAAGAGCTGAAGAGACTGCCAGAAGTCGAACTAGGAAACATAAGGCGCCGCTACAGAAGCCACCCTTGATCGGTCCCGTCCTCTGCAGGCTCTCCCCACCCGCCACGGGCTTTCTCTGTCGCAAGGGGTGCCTGCCCTGGCCAGGAAGCTGCCGGCTCTAAATTAAGACACGGATCGGCTGGCGAAGAAGGATCACGATCCATGGCTGTGAAGCAGGCCCTGGCCGACGGAGGGATGTACATGGGGCAGCAGTACGACGTCGAGATGGCGGGGCAGACGCGCCAGCCGCTTGTTGGCATCCTTGGTGCCAGTGTCGATGTCCACGGTATGTCCATGCCTCAGGACCCGGCAGCCTACTATGCCCACCTGATGGCGATGCCCTCACCGGCCGCCACGATGTCCGAGTCCTCGAGCCCTGCCCTGGCCATCGTGCCTCCGGCGAGCAGCAGTGGAGGCATTAGCCAAGAGCAGGAGCAACTGCTCCGCGAACATGTCTTTTTGCAGCGACAACTCCTCCTTTTCCAACAGCAGCAGCAACCGCAGCATCTTCTTCCTGTCCAGTACCTTCAGCAGCCATCTTCAGAGACGTCAAAAATCCCAATCAACAGGGCTAGCCAAGATCGGACTGGCCAGCCGTTGCAGCACGAGGGTCAGCTGCCACAAAGAACAGCCCCTACCGTTGCCTGGCCCCACCCCCATCAAACCCAACATGCCCTCCAGCAGACGACCGCCAACAGCACTGTCCAGGATAGGAATCAAAACGCCCCAGGGACCGTTGTCAGGCTGGCCACGCGTGTTGGTTCGACGAGGGGTGGCAGTCTGACCAACGCTGAACAGCTTCGACTCGAAGATCTCTCGATAGTGCATCCGTCCTCTGAGCATGTGTCGTGTGCGCCGCCCTCCACATCCATCCCATCGTCTGACAGCACGGCCACTATAACTGGACCTCAGCCCCCTCTTTCGTCTGCCTCTCCGTCTCGGCCTCCTTCGCATCAATTTGCACAACCCCAGCTTCAGCCCTATCTTCGTCCTCATCCCCAACTTCAGCTTCATCTTCAGCCACCTCCGCTTCAGCTGCACCCCCCTGCCCATTCTCCCATTTACACTCACGCCGCCTCGTCCTGTTCGGACCTTCCTCTCCAGCATCCCAAGCCTCACCATCCGCAGCAGCAACAGGCTCTCTGTGCTCTTGCTTCTTCGTCTGCTCTGCCTGACCATTCTATCTCTTCTGCCCTCTCCCCCAGCAAGGCGGCTGCAAAGTCATCTGCCGCGTCGTCTTCGTCACCCAAGAAACTTGACCGCCTCGAGAGCATCTACGCTACAATTCGCAAGGCCACCAACATGCGCCGCTCACGCATCCTCCTCCAAGAGGCCCAGCCGATCACTGTGGCACCCATGGCCACGCTGCGTGACGCTGATGACAGCACCATTCGCAAGCACAATCCTGGCCATCTGAATCTCTCCAGCCTTTCTGCCACCGTGGCGCCGTTGTCTATGCCGACACCGCCGCTGACTGGGCCCGGCTCCGTGTCCTCAGTTTCGTCTTCACTCTCGTCACTGTCATCGTCGTTTGTCGACAGTGGCCCGTCTCCGCTGCAGAACATGTACCTGCAGCAGCAATACCAGCCACTTGGAGGTTCTTCAGAGGACTTTGCCTTTGTCTCAGGCCTCGTGGACGACCCCTTCGTGGACAACGATGCCTATCTTGCTGCACAGCAGCAGCAGCAACAGCAGGAGTATCATCAGCATATGATGGCCCTGGGCCAATATGGAAAGCCGCTGCCAGACGTCAGCGGCTTGCCTCTCTCTCCCAACGCGTACCTGGCCGATGCTACAGCTGCTATATCGGGCACATCAGTCATTGCTGCTGCACATGCGGCACAGCTGGCCACAGTTCTGAGGCGCGATGCAGCGATCGCTCGAGTCCAAGCTGTTTCCTCGTCCGAGATGGACACAGACGACAATTGGTGGCATCAGTCCGTTGTTGAATCGGCCATGGACGAAAGCACCTCGCTACCAGCAGGTGACAGCGGTGATGCAAACATGACGATACATATGCAGCAGCAGCAGCAGCATGATTATCAGCAGCAGGGCGGCAGCTACAGCGACGTTAGTATGGCTGCAGGCGGACTGATGATCATGCAGCCAAACTGCCAGCCAAGTCAGCAGCAGAGCCAGAACCAGCACCACTACTACTTCCCTGGTGTTGGCGAAGGAGAGGCAGCCATGGCGATGCAGCAGTCACTGCCTGGTGGCTATGACGTTGCTGTCGTACCGCCACCGCCGCCGATGCCGTCTGATCGTGAAAGCCGTCAGCGCCGTCCGAAGCCGCGAGCACCATCTGCTGGTGCCCGCCACTACGGAAGCGGCAGCCTGTCGCCACGGAAGCGAAGGACGTCCCACGAGGACAGTGGCCACATCTCCAGCGGCAGTGGCAGCGGCAATATTCCCAGCACCCCCCGAACAGAGCGGCGGACACATTCCCTGAACGCGCTCTCAAAAACGTCGCCAACGCCGGCCATAGCAGCGGCGACCCCATCGTCCTCAGCCGTACGCAAGCGCCGCTCGGTGAGCAACATGCGCCGGACATCGTCAGGAAGCTCGGCAGCAGAGCCAAGGACGCCGCTGGGCGCCCGGAGACAACGAACACAGTCGGTAGAACGGCCTACCAGCCCTATGGATGACGACCCCTTTGTCAACTTGACGCTCGATGACCACGATGAAATCATGAGCAGCGTTGCGCCCAGTGGGTCGTCCAAGACCAAGGCAAAACGCGAACGGGAACAGTTTGAGCGGGAGTGCCTGCTCGTGCTGGAGGCGACAGAAAGACAGGCTGCAGAGTTGGTACATCTGGTAGCGTGTGAGGGTGTCATGGTGTGAGGGTGTGAGGGTGAAAAGTGGCCATCTTCTGTCGTGATACTTGTGCTGATTCTTGGCGCTTCGAGTGACTCACCGCCCCAATTTCTGGATCTGTTGCGTGTCTTGTTCCTCTACCCCTTCTCTTCGTGATGTGTGTGCGGGCTGTTTTTTCAAAAATTTATAAATAATGGTACATATACGTGCTTGCTGGCCTCATCGGCCTTGGAACCCTCAAGACGAACTCTAATCGAATACACCCTCTCTGACCGACATACCGGCTCACGTAGTTTCCGCAGTATGAACATGGATAAAGGGGCTGTGGGTTCTGGGCCGGATAGAAGACTCTAGTGTCATATTCACAGTCCACCCGCCAGAAAAAAAGGGAGAGCCTCTGAATGCTATGTGGTTTGGGTGGTGGAAGTAGTAGTAGTGTAATACAGTGAGGTAATAAAGCTTTGAACATAAAAAAGATATCCGGTGTCGGACCTTTTTTTCCCGGGACGCCACGTCATGCTGTAGTATCAAAGCAGAACCTAAGACAAAAGAAAGCCCCCCCCAAAAGACAAAAGAAAGTGAACCCTAACCCAAAGAGTGACTGACAGAAAAGAAACACCAAGAGGGCCAGGAAATGAAACTGAGAACGGGGACCATGGACCGCCGTAAGGCTACAGTACAGATGACGACCACAGAGGGCGGCGAGCGTGTCGAGATGTCGAGAGCACCCGGCTACCGAATGTCCATGGAGTAGAGGTGCGACGCCGAGATTGGCCTGGTCCACTGCACGCTCGGGCCCGGAGCTGAGGACGACGGTAGCCTGTGGCTGCCCGACACCTCCTGTACCTCTTGAATTGGCAGCAGTCCGATGCGACTGCGGCTGCTGCGGCCGTGACTTCCAGGCAGTGGCCTGTGCTGAGTCGATGACTCCATCTAGTGGTCATAACCGGCACCACGCTGCCATGGGCTGTATGATGAGTCAGCATTGAAAAACACAGGCAAACACAGTTCCACACCAGAGGCTGCTTACCTAGCATTGTTTTGTGACCGGAATCCGGAAGGACTGGAGTTGTTCTGCGCCCGGAAGGTACTTGATGTGGCTGGGTTGGTCCCGAACGGACTGGCCGAGCGAGCAGCCGCCAGGTTGCCGGCCGTCGGTACGCGGTTGTAGGTGTTGGCTCCAGCGTTGTCGTAGTCGTAGCCACCAGGCGGCGACGAGCCCATCATCCGGCCGTTTGCGTTGTTCTCGGCCGGGAACAAGGGCATCGACGGGTCCACGGGCGACCGCGGCGGATCCCGGAAGCTGTTGTGTGCCGACCCGTTGACTGATGCTGTCGGCACAGCGTTGAGATGGCTGGCATCGGTGCGGCGGCGAATCGAATCGGACGAGATCGACTCGCTATCGTCATCCAGGTCCAGACCCGACTTGTAGCCGCCCTTGTCGCCGCGGGCTGTGGCCGCCAGTGCGTCCAGCTCCGTCGTGGTCGTCAGCTGGGTCTGCGACTTCATAAACGAGGCGCGGTCGTCGGCCATGAACTGGTACCGGTTGTCCGGGTTCTTGCGGAAGAGCACCATCGCCGTCGTGACGATCAGCATGATCAGCAGCACCAGCGAGAAGACGGCGTTGGCAATCCAGAGCACCACGCCGACGACGCCCGTCACAATGTCCGGCTGGTTGAAGACGTCCGAGAAGATGAGCAGGAAGACGGCGTTGAGCAGGTTGATCACACAGATGGCAATGTTGAACGAGTTGGTGCTCTTGTCCATCCACGGCCGCAGCACACTGGCCGAGATCAGGGCGGCGGCTTCGATCAGAAGGAACGCAATCGCCTGCACCGTGCCCTTGGACTGCGCAAACGCCACGAACATGCCCTTGACGAGCGTGTAGAAGAGGATGGGCACAATGTAGTAGTAGGCCGACGCGCGGAACTGCACGTACAGAAAGCCCCACTTGTTCAGCGCCTGCGGGTCAGAGAAGAGGATGTAGGCCGGGTTGCGGTGCATCGTCACCGAGCGGCGCGCGATGCGGATCACCTTGGACGCCGCCCACGCGAGCGTAGCCAGGGTGCCGAAGAAGAAGAAGACGGCCAGCACGACCTCGGCGGCCGAGTCGACCTGCGTGAACTCCCACATGCAGAGGATGGTCATTTGCGGGAAGCCGATGAGGCACATGCGGAAGAGGATGCCCTTGAGCACCGTCATCCAGCCGTTGCGGAAGTCGAGGAAGGTGTCTGCCTTGATCCAGCGCTTCTTGGCCGCGATCTCGCAGAAGCCCTTGAAAGCGACCACGCCGACGAAGATGAAGACGATGAAGACGCCGAAGAATGTGAGTCCCGTGAGCACGAGATTGGTCGACTCGATGCCGGCGCGGAACGCCACCCGCTGGATGCCGTACACGACGTAGCTGCCCGACCCGTTGACCTCGATGTTAGCACGCTTGGCCATGGCCGACACCGCGTTGGTCGCCGTCCGGCCGAGGGCGCGCGGCATCCGGGCGACGGCACGCGGCATCATGGCGACGGAGCGCGACATGCCGCCGGGGGAGCTGGTCAGCGTGTCCAGCGCCGTCAAAGAACTGTCAAACGACCGCTTCTCCACCTGCACGGACACGGTGGTGAGTGAGTCGAAGAGACTGGACGGCGTGCCGCCGGTCGCGCGTTGGTACCACGTAAAGATAGTCTGCATGAAGTGGACGCGGATGATGCCCATGCTCCACTGGAAATCCTGGGTCCAGGCCTGTGCTGCGGGCGGGAGCGAGACACCGGTCAGGCCAACCATGGCCTGGGCCTGGAAGTAGCTGAAGAGCGAGAGCGCGTTGGAAGCGACGTGCGAGGCAGCGTTGGAGTGGCCGAGGCCGGAGACGACAGCAGACGAGGCCAGCGCGAAGCCGGCCACTACGGCCGTGGCCCACTTGACACCCGTGAGATCGACCGTCTTGCCGTTGGAAAACTGGGCCTCTACACAGGCCACGCTCTCGCCCGCATCGTCGCCCGAGGTCATGTTGATAAAGACCTTGACCTTGGCGTCCAGATCGGGGAAGGTGTAGGCGATGTTGGGAATCTGCTTGACCGCATCGCTGCTGACGGCCAGGTTGAACTCCAGCGTGAGCTTACCGGCCGTCATGGGGCAGAGGCCGGCAAGGCCGGAGTCGCACGGGTTGACGGAGCGGCGGATGATCTGATAGCCGTATGCGGAGATCTCGAGGTCGAAGATGACGTTTCCTTGGATAGAGGACACGGCCACGATGTCGACGCTGGCCGTGTTGTTATTGGGCGTGAAGACGACGTTGAACAGACTGGCCGTGAAGCCGGAGTTGGTTTGGCACGTGTTCAGCGAGCTGGACTTGAGCAGCGTCGCCGCAGAGGCAGTCGACGAGAAGAGCGCGCCTATGGAGGCTGCCACCATGAGTGGCTTTGCGAAAGAGGGCCACATCCTTGACGAGTCGTGGCTGCGAGTACGTGTTTGTGTATGCGAGAGAAGGCACGGTTGGCCAGGACTAAAAACGGAAATGAAGAATAGAAGAAAAAAGGCACCCCGGCTGGAATGTGGCGCTCTGTGACTTGTCAAAGCTCATGCGTGATCGGAGAGTCGGGTGAGGCCAGACGCAAGAGGGGAGGGAAAGAAGGAGAGAGGGGAAGAAAGCCGTGCTCGCCGGCTGGTTCTTCTCTTTGTCGGTCGTCTGTCCGAATCGGTCTGCCTCTTCTTGTACCGATTGTCAACAGCCGGAAAGAAAGGGAGGGGAGAGATGGCGGCGCGGGTGTGCTCGATTGTTCGTTGTTGTTGGCAGAGGATGCTGCAGTCGGATTTCTGGTCCTTTGTTTCGTTCTGACGATTCTGTACGTTGGACGGCCTCGTAGTGAATGGAGGAAAAGGGTTTCAGGAAACGGGGCGCGGGAGCACGAACAAAGCGAGGGAGGTGTTGCCGTCGCCTTGGGGCAGCAGGTGGGACTGTATTCTTGTCGTCGGACGAGCGCGCAAGAAGACGCTGGAGAGGAGGAAGAAGATGGCAAGAGAAAATCGAAAAATAAAGATACAACGAGTGGTGATTTGGAAAAAGGAGAGGACTGAGAGAATTGGCTGCGTACACGGGGTTGCGTGAGGAAGGGGAGGAAGGGACGACCAGGTAGGGGTTAGTCCAAGTGCAAATGCAAAGGCACAAAAAGCAAGCCAAAAGAAGGGGGCCGGCCGGGGTTGACGACGAGGGGCGTGGCCGTATTGGTCAGTGGGCGAATGAGATGTGAGATTGCGGGGGTGGGAATAGACGCCCGTGGGAAGAGGGGAGGCTGTTGTGTAGGGACGTGTCTGTAGAAGGCGGGTGTCGAATTCGCAGAGTAGCTGGACCCGCTGCGTATCCTAATTAGTCGCACCAAACTGTGGGCCACTGAGATTCTGAGATACGTAGCAACTGCCTGTCGTCCACTGGAACGGTCTGGTTGCAGAAGTACCCAGGGACAGTGCGCATTGTCTGGCTAATTACTGCACAAGACATTGGGAGTCTGCCAAGCAGCCCGAAATAGCACAGTCTGCCACACTGTCCAGCAACACCGTATACAGTCTCGTATTGCAGAGCGCCCTCCCACCGCCGACGACTCCGTAGCTGGGCGCTCGTATTGCCCGCTGACAAGGCCGCCGCCACGCTAAGTGCCGTATTCTTTGTCCTTGCATCGTATTCCAAGGACGCGCGCGTGAGCGAATGGCGTGGTGGCGCCTTTGCTCGCCCATTGTGCCGGTTCCTCAATGGGAGAGCCTTCTTACATACTCCGGACAATGGCCAAGAGAGGCCGCGATAGCTCCTCGTCATCCGCCAAGACGAAACAGCCGTCCGGGTAAGGAATGTGTTCCGGCACTACGTGGTACGACAGAGGCAGATACTAAGATACGAGTATACGTAAGGTTGGAGCCAAAACTAGAAGAAGATGAACGCGTAATACGAACGCACCGTGCAGGCCCATTGGGGCTGTACGGTTGAGGACGCGTTGTCGCTGCAGTAGTACCGTGCGAGGCGCACGGGGTGTACGAGAGTGGGAAAGAGGGAAATACCGTACGCATAGAGTCTCGTAATATCTCGAAATAGGCTTTCGCGACCGCGCTAGCCCGACTGAGAAGAGACGCCAGAAAGGGCAGACCCGACCTGTTGCAGGTCTGCCAGTTAGCGGTTTGAGGCCTGGACCCCTTTCCAATGTAATTCTTCCGCGCGTATCTGCACCGCCGACGGAGCACTGCTGCAGGCT
This sequence comes from Grosmannia huntii, assembly GCA_019925595.1. Lineage (NCBI taxonomy): Eukaryota > Fungi > Ascomycota > Sordariomycetes > Ophiostomatales > Ophiostomataceae > Grosmannia > Grosmannia huntii. The sequence goes on from JADHKJ010000016.1 coordinate 329,930, forward strand.
CATTGGTGTGCAAACAAACCTGGGGAGCGCAGGAGGCCCATGCCAAACCCGCCAGGGAACCGCCAGGGAAGCTGCGACAGCCAGTGGGCAACAGCAGTGGGCAACAACGGGCTTGGCGCTGGGCTGCGATCGGCTAGCGTCATTCTCGTTCGAGACGGTAGCTGTCTGAAATGCGAGAGCCGCAGGCCAACTTTGCACTGCCACGCTGGTAATTTCAGTGACCAGCTTTTGTTGCATCCTGTCGCCTCGCACACCGCTTACGAGCGTTACGAGGTAAGGCGGGTGGCGCATTACGAGTACTATGTACGTCGTACTCCGTACTCGTGCTGGGAAACGGCTTGGTTGCCTGTGACTAAGCAGTGCAACCGAAGTCGACTGACAACAATCGACAACAGAAATGTATCTTGCCCGTCCTTGACGCCCGCCCCCTTTCATTTCGACTTTTAGGCTTATCTGGGATTTCCTCCAACCTCACCTTGGCATCCGCTTCGCTTGCAAGATCGCCCCGGTCTTCTCCAGAAATCTGAACAAGGTTTGCGTCGATCCGACAGGAACAAGCTTCAGCCGACCAAGGGCTACGATTCCAATCCAGGAAAACAGTAACCAGCAAACAGCTTCGAAACATGTCTTCGCCCCCAGCGGCTATGGGGGAACCGTGACAGTAGTCTGGGCCCTTGGCCTCGTCTCAGAGCACGGCCTGTGCCGCGGACCGGAATTGTAGTTCTCCCTATTGCAGGTATCGAAGAATGTGTATGGAGTATTGAAGTATTGGTCATCCTATTATTATGTGCGTTCCCGTATCGATGATCTGAAACAAGTTCGAGCTCTTGTTTCCCTTTCCTTCCATTATCTTGGCATTCATAAATACAAATCCCGAGCTGCCCAGACAAGTAACCTTCCTAAAGCCACTCTGCTGGCCGCTCGATCCAAGGCTGGTTGCTCCGAGTGTAGTCATACCCGGCCTTGTAGCTGCTCGTCAGCTCTTCCTGGTCCACGCCACAGTGCGTCTGCCCATCTCGCCCTTCGAACCAGCCGAGCCCGTACGTGTTCTTCTCCTGCTCCAGCTTGTGCAGCATTTCCGCATTGCTCATCTTGCTCGTGCCCACAAACGTATAGAGCATCCGGCTTTGGTGGATGAATGCCAGCACAGATGCAATCGTGTTGGGCTGCCGTGGCAAAAACGGCCGCCGTCGCCGCACAAATGCCACAAGTGCCACCACGGACATGTATGTCAGGATGAACGACGACAGTCCCAGCGTCACCCAGAACGATAGCGCTGTCTCCTCGCCGCTCTCGGCGCCCGAGGGGTCCTTGTCGTTGCCCCGCAAGACCGTGAAACTCCCGCCCTCCACCGTGGCCAGAGACGTCACCAGCACCGTGAGCAGCTCAGCCATCACCGTGCCAAACCCCAGAAAAAAAACCAGGAGATGCCCGTTTGTGAGCGCCTGTAGCGCCACCCATAGGAACGGCATCGCCGTGTAGTCCAGCGTCAACGTCTTCGCCGGGGCGTGCCGCCGTGATAGGATGTAGTAGGGCTCCATCATCCGCACCGACGTCTCCAGCCCACCCCATCCGAGCTTGATGCTAACAGCCAGAGCCGTCAGCAGCCATGGGGCGTGTTCGGCCAACGCACCGGACGGCGTAAACAGCACAGCCGGCACCAAGCCTGCAAACAGGAGGATGCCGACGATGAACGGGATGCAGCCGTGTGCTCGCAGCATCAGCGGGTGCGGGTTCTTGGACAGGTGGTTTTCCCGGTATCGGTCGCTGTCGCGCTTGTATTTCGGTTTCGATATGGCTCCGTCTCCATCATCCAGCGGCGCCAGTGACGAGTTGCGCAGCACGTAGCGGTGGCCGCGGAGCTTGCGATGGATGTCCTCGTGCGTGGCCACGTCCATGTCCTTAAAGTCTGTCATGATGTGGCTCACCACCGCCATAGACGCCAGGCCTGCAATGCCCCTTACATCGGACAACAGACCCGACCGTCGGCTTCGCAGCAGCCAAAAGAGCAAACAGCCAAGTGCCGCGATGACAAAACATGTTGCTGTCAACGTGCGCGACCACACAACGCTGATCATCACCTTTTTCTCGCCTTGAGGGTTGTCCATACGGGTCTGTCGATCCGGCGTCAGCACAATGGCGGCAGCACCCAGCGTCGGCACCAGTGACACTGCTAGCAAAGACGCGACCGATGACACTGCCACCGCATAGTGCCTGCAGTAGAGCGCCCGAAAGGGACGAAAGAAGGCGAAAAAGGTCACATAGTCCACGTTGATGGACTCGTCCGCCGCAGAGCCTGTTTCCTTGCTCAACTGGTAAAACGCCTCTAACCGCTTCACCTCGAAATCGGTGACCTGCCACAGAACACCGAACAACACGGTAATGATTGTCGGGGCAAACTTGACAGAGAAGTATGAGATGCCAGAGATTTCAGAGGGCAAGCTAAACTTCACTAACGGATGACGGAGCGACATGCGGTAGACTAGCTCCTGTCCCACACCCAGCCCTACCGACAACAGTATCAGCATCAGTAGATACGGCCATCGCATCGAGAAGGGCTTCCAGTCCGGCTGTGGATAGAACACCTGAGTCGTCTGGCGCCGCATGGGCAGCGTCTGAGCAGTGATTAGCAGCGGCTGACTGCTCATGATACTGCTGCTGTCGGTAACCGGGGTGTCATTCCCAACATCAGGTCCTGAGACAACACTCAGGTCGACCTTGGATGTCGTCCCATTGGTGTTCAGTCCCGTATCATACCTTCCGTAGCTGGTACCGTCGTCTCCCTCCATAATGACCTCGACAATTTCGCCCCGCCTATTGGCCTCGTTCTGAGCGAGCGCCTTGACGGTGTCCTGCCTCTTGAGCTTGAAGGCCAAAGTCGGCGAGGGCGAAGCTGCAAGTGGTGATGCCGAGACGTACGGTCCCCGCTTAATAAACGTACGCCGCAGAGAGCTTGTTTGTAATAGCGAGACGTTTCCCTCCCGACCAACTGTTGGAGATGTAGCCAGTAGCTCGGACTCGCTCATTTTAGTGCCTGGCTGAAAGCCGGCGCCGAGTCCAAGGGTAAGCTTTCCTTTGGCTTCTTGTTCTTGCAGCTTCTTGACAAATGTAGCATCGTGGCTCGTGACCGGCTTCAGGTAACTGGCCATGTCGAACGGCACACCCACACCCCTTTCCACATCCTCGTTCTCAAGGCCTTGTTTGGCAAACGACGTGTATGGTCCAGAAGACAGCGAGAGCGGATGATGGGCAATCGGAGCGGCATTGTGTAATAGCGTTGCCATATCGATGCTGTCGCCCCCGTCCTCCTCTACGATTGTATCATAGTAAGAGCTAGTATGCAGAACGGACTTCCGGGATTCTCTGTGGCCGACGGTCCGGGACGGGACAATGGGCACAGACGGCGCAACGGAGCCCCCAGAGCTGGTCGCTGTCGGAGGGACATACCGCAAAGGTGAAGCGGTGGCCGGTTGCGTCTGTGCGGCCTTGTTGCTGCTGTATAAATCGGGGCTGTCGTCGCCGTTGGAAGACGCGAGCGAGACAAGCGAATCCTGGTTGTGTGTCACAGCGGCAGATAGGTCAACATCGAAGGAATCATAGTCGTTAAAGTCAGACAGACTAGATATGCGGTGGCTCAATTGCTGTTGTGGTTGCGCCCGAGGCCGTCCTTCAGTGGTCCATTGGGGGCCGTTCAGATCCATGGCCTATGCATGCATGTCTGGATGGTGAATGAGCGAGTATAGATCGACTCGTCGGCCCTGGCCAAACAAACGGGCCCGTGGTAAACAATACTAGCCGTACGTTGAAAGAGGGAGCGTGGTTAAAATGAAAGAACGCGGAGTCAAGATTGCAACGACTGTGGTAAGATCACCAACGGCCCGCTATTAGGGCTGTTGCAGGGTTTCGAACAGGTGGGGGGTGATAACCCGTAAAGAGGGTCACAAGCGAACGAGAGAGATGCCAAATTGGAAGTTGTCGGAGTGAGCGAAAGGAAACCGGTAAATGGAAAGACACCGGTCGGAAATTGTGAAGGGGGGGGTGAGTGTTTTGGAAAATCGAACAAGTACTCGGATATGTGGGCGAGGTGATTCCTTCTTTGGGCTCATGTGCCGCAAGATACAAAATACAACTTCAGCCGCAAGAAAAAGGAGGCAGCCATCTTTAGATGCGATGTGGAGGGGCCAAAAAGAGACACAGGGCTGGATTTTCTGGGTCCCCTGCTAACTGTTGGCGGAAAGGATTTGACAAAGGAAGGACTAAAAGAGGCACCTCGTACTCCGTTCGGAGTACACGTATTTTGCAAAGGTACACACGCAGAGCCAATTGCTGGACAGCCGGACGCGACTCCTTCGTCTGACTCGCAAGATTGCCGGTGGTAAGGCAGACGCAGAAAGGACGACACGACAAGGTGCATACCCTTGCGGCGGCCGTTGGCTCAAAAGGGGAAGAGCCCCAGCCAAGGTCGGTCAGATGGCTGGGACGGAGGCCACCATTGGGCGGCAAGCCATTGCGCCAATGGGAACGTGCGACATACTATCTAATTTTAGGATCGCAGAGCTGACGATGTTCGGGCAAGTGCGACTGTAGCCATCCGGCATGTGACCTGCGCATGTGCTCCATATGTATCTTACGGAGTAAGATCTCTTATCTTTTTTTGCCCTGCCAATTGCTCGGTGTAGCATTCGGTTCGGACCTGGAAGAAGGCCACCTGATATTATTAATACACTTCGATGCTTTTGTCCAGACCCTTTTTGTTTGCCCGCCCGCCGCGAGTCTGTTCTAACTTTGACACCCCTCCCGCTTTTTGAGGAATTGCTCAGTGATGCCCCTCCAAGCCAAGTTTGGAAAAATACGGCCCCCTTCCCTCGGATTTCTCTACGTCTCTCGCGGCTCCAAGAGCGGCTGCAATATGTGCAGAGCCTTCTGTGCATGCTCGCTCTCGAGAATTACGGCGCCAGCCTTGGACGTGGACAGATACGAGAGCTCTGGCACCTCGGCCATGCGTAGCTCCGACACCAGCTTGCCAGCCACCCCTGAGACAATGCCTGTTGCTTCGAATGGCAGGCTGACGAGGTCTAGAAAGATGGGAACCAGGTCGCCACCGACGTCACCGACTACACTGCTTCCAAATATGGGCAGCAGCGTTTTGTCCAGCAGCATCGAGGGCGGATCCAGCTCCGTCAGCGTCACGGACAGGAACTTGGGAGGCAATACCATGGCTGACACTAGACAAGTGTATAGCCGAGCGTCAATGGTGTCGGCCCAGCTCCGTGGATTGCCCCCATTACCGCTGCCGGGTCCACTGCCGCTGCTCGCCGATGGCCGCTGAGAGGACGAATAGTAGCCACCGCCCCGGCCAGTGTCGAGAGTGCTATGGCCAGAGCAGTGAGCGACGTGCAGATCTGGAACGATATAGGGGACGACATTTTGTTTCCTCAGCTGGATAAACGTGCGGTCCTGCAGTTCGGCCGCATTGGACGGCGGCGGTGTGGTTGGTACGGCCGACAGGAGGCTGCTGCCGAGTCTGCTGATCGAGCTGCTGATCGAGCTGCCGATCGAGCTACCTCTGCGGTTGCTGTTGCCACCTCCCTCCGGATGCGACAGTGTGCCATGGGAAACAAACGATGATTCCATCTCGGAAAAGACAAACCCACGCGACAACAACGCTTGGACCACGCTGTGGCGATCTTTGGTCGGCACCAGGATGAAATCGGAGTAGTATGTGGTGACAAAAAAGATGGGAATTCCGGCCAGGGCCAGCGGCGACGACAGATCGACAACGCGCGAGCCGGCATCCATACCGCCGCTCATGACGCACAGGGCGATATACGAGTTCTTGGAGATGGACACGGCCTTGGCAGCATCCTTTGGTAGCTTATCACAAACCAGTGGCTTGAAAATCTTCTCGGCCCAGTAGGTGCGGCAGACAATGGAGCACTCGACTGGAGTGATGCTAATGTTCAGGAAGCTGTGCTTGTTGTCGGCCGTAAGGCCTTGGCCGGAAGCACCATCATCCTCTGCATCCAGCGACAGACTGTGCGCCTGTGGCAGGAGAACGTGCAATATCGGCTGTACAAAGGTCGCGTACAGCTCGAGAGGGATGTGGATGAGACTGAGCTCGCCCTCCTGGGAAAGGAGTTAATAGCCAGTCACGACAGGGAGCCAATGACCCCAAAACTCACCAAAAAGGAGACCTGCGCATTCATGTTGACTCGGCCGTCTTCCAAGAACGGCTTGGTGCTTGTCCCAAGGAAGAGATGGAATGGAGGCTGTGTTCGTCCTGAACTCGTCTGTGTGGTGTTTTCAGGATTCCGAACAGCCAAGAATGCGCCTAATTTTGTCGGAAGCGCTATCTCTTGAAGTCGCCTTTGCTGGAGTCGTCCTGACACGCCAAAACTAAAATCACGACGTAAGATAAAACGATCTCTGATAAAGAAGAGGAGTCTCCCGAAAGAGGCGAAACGGGGGATAGACAAAATATAGACTAAACTAACAGTGCTAGTGCGATAGTATACCAAGCTGGTTTACAAGCGGGTAACCGCAACTCCGCTTTAGGGGAGAGGTCGCACGGATCGAACCGCCTGGGAAAGGGAAGGCGATATAATCAGGCGAGATGGCGATGACCAGGGCGTAATGAGTGGGAAGCGGAGGAGCGACAGGGCACAGCGCAGAAGAGGTGACGAGGTTCTAGACGGAGAGCACGAGCACGGCGGACGGGAGAAAAGCCGGACGGTCCGCCAGAGCAGGGCTTCGGTTCTGAGCCCGCAAGGCCGATCGGGTCATATGTTGTGATATTGGGGAGCAATGGCGTTGCTGGGAGCCGTGTGGGCAAGTGTTTCTGCCTTGTCGTCGGGAGCCATTCGACGTTCTGGGCGTCGCTGTGATTGGGCTCTGTGACACTGACGCTGTGACGCTGTGATGCGGTGACGCCTGTTCCGGCTCCGTCCAAGGCGACTGACTACCCCGCAGCTGGCGAGGGAGGCGAGAAAGCTTGTCGAAGCCCGGTGCTCTGATAGCGACGTGCTTCGTGTCCTGATGGATGGAACTGTGGTCAGATGGTCGTAGTGGAGGAGGAAAGGGAAGATTGGCCAGAAACGGCCAAAGGAAAAAGGGCAACTAAAATAGAGGACACAGTGCATTGGCGCCTGGGGCAGGAACAGTCTGGAGAAGGGGGGGAGGGAAGCTAGCATCTGCACATCGAGACGCACACCACCGGCCAGAAGGTTCTGCTTTGTACAGCGTGAAGGAAGCAACCCCCACGTCATCCGGTCTTGTGATCGCAGCCGGGCGGTGATTTAGCAGGTGCAATGCGCACTAATCCATTGCCCGTGCCTTCCTGCAATAATGCAGCCAGGGAGCAAGAAAGAGCATGGCAAAATAATCGGGGGAATTTACGGCTGGGCCAAAGCAGAACGGCCACATCGTCTCGGTCAACGGAGCGGTTGGGATGTCCCAAGTCGGCCACGGCCTCACTTTGGCAGAGCACGGCGAAAGCACAGACACCAGAGTGCGGGAGGAAGGCCTGCTGAGGCCCTCTTTTTGTTCGTTGCTATTTTCCGTATCTGGTAAGAGTCGAAAACCCGTTCCCCACTTTGGCCAAGAGCCAGAAGACGCTACTGCAAGTCACGTCCCAATTGTCGATTTTATGGCCGATTAGCACTGCCCTCGCTGCAGGGCTCCGGCATGGAGTGAGCAGGGCGAGATGCTGCATGTACGGAGTACGAGTGTTACAGAGCATGGAGGTCTGCTTATCAAGGGGTGTCCATTCGGCTCCGCACTTCATCCCGCATACCGACTTCGGCAGGTCGACTGCGATTTGCGACTTGCGATTTGTGATTCCGCGTTGCTATCGCTTGATGCCTACCACGACCAGGTTCCGTGGACTCTGCCCGTACGCAAACACGCTCTCCACCCAGCAGTCGTCGACACCGTGGGCCTGCTGCTCGCGCAGATACAGCCAGCGATCTGTCACAATGGCCGACTCGACCACGCCTGCGCTAAAGGCCATCAGCGACCACACAGCGCTCAGCTCGCGGATGCGCGGGCCATAGCGCGATGCATACGCGTCCAGGTCAGCGTCCGTCAGCGAGGCCATCTTGGCTGCCACGGCCGCGTTGACACGTGCGTTTTGTGCATCCGTCGCCTTGCCATCGCCGTTGCCCTGTGCCGCGATCTTGGCCACGGCCCCGCGGATGTATGCTGGCAGCGAGGCATAGCAGGCCTTGCGCAGAGAGCCGACGATGATGGGGCTGATGGCCGTGTTGAGAGCCTCGTTTTCCGGTTCGGTCTCGGTTTTGGTCCTGTTCGCACCGCCGTCTAGCCGCAGCCGTTGGACCACCCCCCGGTCGAGAAAGAGACGCTGCAGGACGGCCCGGTAGAAGTGGCGGGTGAAGAAGTTCTCGCTCTCGGCCGCGGTCCAGTTCTGCGGCGCCTGGCACGCCATCATGCGCGCCGTGATGTTGAAGCGAACGCCACGCTCGCCCGTGTTGTTGTTGTCGCCGTCGCCGGGCAGCTCATATGCCGACATATGTGCGCTCATGGGAAAGCCCTCGGGGTCGCGGCGATCGGCCTCGCGCACCACACGGCCGTTGACTGGCTGCAGCGTCGGTCGTCGCAGGCCAGGCAGCTTGTACGTTGGGGGGCCCAGCTTCTCTGTCAAGAGGTTGTAGCAGCAGCCGACAATGGCCACCGCGCGCACAGCTGGATTCAGCACCAGCGCCCGCAGGCCGTAATGGGAGAGATTTCCGCAGGAGTGAATGGACACGGCCAGGAAGCCGGGGCTTTGCACCACAGCCGCTTCCTCTCCGGACTGTGTGGCCGGCAGAGGTGGCACCTGGGCTAACACGTCTGCCAAGTCGCCGTTTTCCAGCCGGCCTTGCACGTATAGGATGGGACTATCGGCGGCTACCTCTGACGCATCAGCAGCAGCCTCGCTGTAAATGGCGCTCTGGGCCAGTTCTCTGCGCGACCGCAGCTCCGTGGCGGCCATGATGTCGGGCTGTGCGGTGACATCTGGCGTCTGCGTCCGGACCAGCCGGTTGCGGACCTTTTCGTTCTGCTTCTCGGGTGGCAGCTGGTTGTTGAGCAGCTGCTGGTACAGCTTCTTGTTGCGCATGGGCCGCTGGGCCGGCACGGCGACGCCGGTCAGCATGTCGAGGCCCTTGGCGCCGGCAATGTTGTGGACCTTGCTCTCGACGGCGACGACGCGGCGGTGGTATGGCGCACAGGCCAGGGCGCGGCCGAGATAGTTCTGACCGCTGCCAAGGTCGACGAGGTGGGTGATGGGCCGGCCGGCGTGCGTGGCGGACACGTCGTCGGACAGCCGGCTGATAAAATCGGCAAAGTGCGTGACCTCGTGCACCTTTTTCACGTTCATGCCCATTGTGATCTTGCGGGCCAGCGGCGGCGGCTTGTCGGACTCAAAGGACCGCTGCAGACACAGGCGCCGCACATCCCGGACATACTGGACGAGGCTGGCCGGTGGTGGCACGCGCTTGCTGTCTTTGCTGTCTTTGCTGTCGACCTGTGCTGTCATCACGGCGTCCATGTCGTCCTGCAACAGGAAGCCAAGCAGCTCCATAGGCTCCTGGTCAAGCAAGAATGGCTGCCAGTCGGCTGGTACGACGCTGTAGAACAGGCCCGGGTCGGTTGTGTAAAAGTCCATAATGTGCACGCCTCCACACAGCGTCTGGAAGATGGGCGTAGTGGTGACATAGTGCAGAAGGGCGTCGACGTACTCATCGGCCGAGCTGAACTCGTCCGAATACGGGAGCGGCCTTTCAGGTCTCATGTTGGGCGGATGGGGGGCTAGGGGAGGAAAGGGGAGAGGAGAGGAAAAGAAGAAGACAAAGGAACCCTTGCCAAGAGCTGCTATCTTGAGCTGCTATATCCATATGCGGGATGAATAATGGATATTGTTGCGAGTCGGGATCGAGACAATCTAGACGAAAGTTCTGCTATGATGACGAGCTCAGAAAGCAAGGAAGCGACATGCTTCAAACCAGCTTCTGCAGCGCGAAGCGGAATGAGAAATTGCAATGGCAAGGCACATTTTCCCTTCGACTACGGAGTATTCAGACGGAGAGGCTCTAAGTCTGCCAGGCCCTAACCAATCAGCGAGCGAAATCGGGTGTGCCCCACTTTCATATTTCTACCGCCAAATCTCGACAGCGATTCTCATGCCGCTTTTTCGTCGAGTCTGCTCAGCTTCAACGTCCATTCGCCGGCACCGACCTCGCACGACCCTGTCACGGTCCTGAAACCTGCCTCTCGATTGACCGAGATCGTCACGAGGCGAGGAATTCGGTGCCACAAGCACCGCCCAGGTGTAAAGATGGTGTGCTTTCCCTTTTCCTTGTCTCTCCGCGATCGTATCGTCCCGTTCTCGGCCGCTGACGGCTTGCTCGCAGGTCTTTATTCTCGGCGTCAACTTCAACGAGCTGAAGCTGGTCAAGGTATGTGCAATCCATGGCCATGCGTCACCAGTCTGTCCTGCTCACAACCGGCCCAGAAAGCACTCGAGTCCTTTTATGCCATTGGCCCCCAGACGTCCGACCGCATCCTCGCCAAGTTCTCGATTCACCCACGCGCCAAGATGGGCACGCTGCCGCCCAAGACGGTGACCGCGCTGACGGCAGAGCTGTCCAACATGACCATTGAGAACGATGCCCGCCGCATCGTGCAGGACAACATCAAACGCCTGCGCGACATGGGCACGTACCGCGGCAAGCGGCACGCCATGGGTCTTCCGGTGCGCGGTCAGCGCACGCGCACGCAGATCCTGACGGCCCGGAAGCTGAACAAGCTCGAGCGGAGGTGATGGCACGGCCGGACGGACACGGAGGACGTGTACGCTACAATGTATATAGGCGAGGAAAGGAATGCACCATTTCAAGAGAGTACGGACGTGTGGAAACAAAGCTATGGCCCGCCGTCCTACCACTGGATCTCCGGCAGGTCGTCCTCCAGCACGGGGGCGCCCTCAGCCTGCAGCCGTAGGGCGACCTCGTCGACCTCGCGCCAGACGCGCAGCAGGTTCCCGCCAGCGACCAGGGCGGCCTCGGCATCGGTGACGCCACGGCGCAGCAGCTCGGCGATGAGGGCGGGGTAGGCGGCGACGTCGTCGAGGCCGCGCGGCGTCGACGAGATGCCGTCAAAGTCACTGCCCAAGCCGACGTGCTCAAAGCCGACGAGACGGCCAATGTGCAGCACGTGATCAGCCACGTGTTCCAGCGTAGAGTTGGCTGGATCAAACGACGGGATCCCGTTGGCCGATCGCTCGTCCCAGCGGCACGACACAAAGTCGGGCGCGAAATTGACCATGACGAGGCCACGGCGCGCGCGCACCAGCCGCAGGACGTCGTCCGGCACGTTGCGCGGGTGCGGACAGAGGCTGTAGGCGCTGCTGTGGCTGTAGATGACGGGAGCCAGCGAGCCGGTCCAGGCGCGGTCCTCGTCGACCGTGCGTCCGCCCAGCACATCCACCATGGTGTCGACGCTCGTGTGCGAGAGGTCCACGATCAGGCCGAGCCGGTTCATCTCGCGCACCAGCTGGCGGCCGTCGCGACTGAGACCGCCCCAGACAGCCGGCGCTTGGCGCAGCGGCGCCTCCCACAGCGCCGCGTCGGCATAGCGGTTGCCGCAGTTGTGCGTCAGCGTGACGTAGCGTGCGCCCAGCGCGTGGTACTGCCGCAGGTTGGCCGCGCTGTTGCCGATCTGGTGCAGGCCCTCGACGCCCAGCGGCGAGATCAGCTGGCCGCGTGCAAAGGCCGCCATTGCCGTCGAGCCGTTGACGCTGGGCGAGAAAACGTCTGGATACAGCGCCTTGACCCGGTTGATCACGTCGATCTGTTGGAGCGTGTCCCGGACGCCTGCGTGGATTAGCCTCTGCGCTCCTGCACAGCGTCCTGCTGATGCACTCACTGTCCGCGTAGTTGTCGTCCGAGTAGTCCGTCCCGTTGGCCGGACAGCCCACGAAGACGCTCCAAAAGGCACCGCCGTTCTTGCCCGCCCGCAGACGCGGCAGGTCGACGTGCTGTGGCAGGCCGTCCTTCTCAAAGCCCTTGCGAAAATCGTCGCCGTAGATGTGGTTCTTGTAGGCCGCGCGGATGAAGATGGCAAAGTCATTGTGGCCGTCTGCCAGCACGAATCAGTACAGACCAGACAGACGAGACAGACACAGAGGCCCATCCTTACCAATCAGCGGCGTCGTCGAGAGGATCCGGTCAACTCGGTCGGCGATGCTGAGCGATGATAGGGGTACCGCATGGTGACGGCTCATGCACGGCACAGCAGCAGACCCGAAGAAGATCGTGTGCAGAAGCCCAATCAGCGCCAGAACGGCCAGGACGACGACGCGGCCCACGACTGACGACATGGCCGCGTGCCGCTTGGCCTCTGGCGCTGGGGTTGGCTCTTTAGCATTGTGCGCCTCCAGGTCGGCTGCCTTGTGATACGCGCCTTTCTCGTCCGGATACATGGTTGCTGCCATTTTCTGCTGTTGGGCAGCTGACCTACAGCAGACGAAAAGACAGTGAAAAAAGAGACGGAACACGGTCTATCAGCAGCTATGGAAGCAGTCCGTCATGCTCTATCGTTCTGTTGCGCAATTCCGGGCGCAGATAAGGTGCAGTCGGCTGACTAAGCACTTTCTGGGCCATGTGGCTATCTGTCGCTCCGGCTGTCAGTCCTGCGAGCACTATGTAGTATTAGGAAGGTGTGAAGGACAAGGCACGACATCTGGTTCTCTGAAACAAGCTTCAATTCCATGGACGCATCTTGTCCAGAATGACGGACTCGATGGAACTTGAACGTTGGCTCGCTTGACGATTGGCAGCAGTCGCATCCCTTGGTTCTTGTGCTAAGCACTACGGAGCACGTCGTACGATACACCACTATGTCGATCATAGCGGAGTTTCGAGTCGGTTCTCTGTTCATTTCCAGAAGAGAAGGGCTGTACTGAGTACGGAGTATGCATCCTATTACAAAGTCCATAATATACGCGCGCTCTGATCCCTACCCCGCGACGAGATTTCCAGCGGTTGTCTTGCGAACCGCTGGTCCAGACGGCTGAAGGTGTTATTTTCACGTATTGATCCGCAACCTGGGCGATGGGCCAACGTGGACTCCATACATACGTATGGGCAACATCCCCCGCCGTATACTCGTATTGGGACCCGTACGGAGTACTCCGTATTGCCCTACTTAATTTCCAGGTTATTGAACTCGTAAGTCTTCTCCGCCCAGGTCCTCGTCCAGTACAGGGCCTTACAGGGGTTTCAGAGCGATGACGTAAGCACCCAGGGGCCTATTTTGGTACAGGCAAGGCATTTTTGGCGACCCCCTGCCGCGTGCAGATGGCTCCGGACAGTGCGGACACAACGTGCGCCTGTTTTCTGGCACCGGCCCGCTCTTTCGACGAGGAAGGAAGCAACGCTCGCAACTTGAACTGTGGCTCTTTGTGACTGGCTGAGAGCTGATGGGCTGGCCGTTTTTCTTTCTTTAGCTGAATCCTCCTGGCAACGGGCGAACAGGAGGCTGCATCTTCTCTTCCACTATCCAAGGGGCAATTACTTTTTCCCCCGTCATCTTCCTGCCGTGCGGTGTCGATCACCCCCAGAACTCCTGAATTTCAGAAAAATCTCGTGCTGCAGCGCCGCAACTAAAAACGCTCCTTCAGCCTCTTTTTCTCTCCCGACCGGGCAACAGACGTGTGTGGTCATCGTATGCCATCGCGACCCGTCCGATCAGCCGATACGGCATTTCCTTTGATTGACTTTGACGCAACCGACCATCATGCCCGGCTTCGCGGACTCGTTCTGGTCGAGCGACTATGCCGCTGGTAAGCTGACGGGATTGTGTGCCTCTGGGATTGGAGAGCGACATGCTGACAGCGTTTCCCCACAGGACTGGGCGTTCTGTTTGGCAAGCTCCAGCAGGGTGTCATCGAAGACCGGCAGATTCTCACGATTGCCCGGATGCGCGCCGAGGCTGAAGAGGTGTACGGCCAGCGACTGAGCGAAATCCCTCCGGCGGTCGACAAGATCCACGGCGGCTTCTCCAACGACGATGGGGCGAGCACACGCAAGGTAGGTGTCGAGTTATAGCAGGTGTTGTTGTCGATGCTGACCGGCCGTGCAGGCGTACGAGGGCGTGCGGACGGAGATGGAGGACGCGGCCCGCAACCACCGCAAGATTGCACAGAATATCCGGGACCTGGTGGTGAACCCATTTGCGCGGTGGTGTGAGGCCCACGAGACGCGCATACAGGACAGCCAGGACGAGCTGCAGACGCGGATCAAGACACACGACAAGCAGGCGGAGCTGGTCAAGAAGCTGCGCAGCACGTACTTTAACAAGTCGCGGCTGGTGGAGGACGTGGAGGAGGAGAACAAGCTGGCGTTCCAGGACCCGGAGACGAGCCCGAAAGCGAAGATCCCGGAGATCAAGGTGGAGAAGGAAGAGGAGGCTGAGGAGGTGCGGTACGAGATCGGCGATGAGATATACCCGCCGGAAGAGGTCAAGAAGATCCTCGTGCAGATGCTGGGCAACATCAAGCTGGGCGAGACCAAGGTGCCGATTCTGGGGACGTATCCAAACACGTCGGCCGGGTCGGACATTGTGGAGTTTCTGCAGAAGAACATGGACACGTCGAGCGTGAGCTACGCGGAGCGGATCGGGCAGGACCTGGTGACGCACGGGTTCCTGCGGCTGGTGGGCAACGTGGGCAACACGTTTGCGAACAGCTCGAAGCTGTTCTACCAGTGGCGGCCCAAGGCCTTCCAGATGGCGGGCGTGCCGGAGAAGAAGGCGGTGCTGGGCCGGACGTTGTCGATGCCGACGGGGACGGAGTCGGAGAGCGGGACGGTGGACTCGCCGGTGATGGGAACGGTGAGCGAGTACCTGGAGAAATGGAACGTGCTGGGGATGGCGTACCCAAATGAGACGGCGGCAGATCGGATGCGGCGGGAGGCCCGGGAGGCCGACGAGCGGTACAAGACGGGGGTGCGCAAGCTAGACGAGCTGCGATGCGACCTGGAGGAGACCATCTTCGACCACCTGCGCTTCCTGGAGCGGTGCGAGCTGGACCGGCTCAAGGCGATCAAGACAGTGATCTTGGACTTTTCGGGGACGATCAGCAACGTGATCCCGAGCCTGCAGTCGACGGTGGACAAGCTGGTACTGTTCCAGGAGACGGTGCAGCCGCTGGGCGACCTGCGCTACCTGCTGGAGAGCTACCGGACCGGCAGCTTTATCCCGCGGGTGGTGACGTACGAGAACTACTACAACAAGGTGGACGAGGAGACGTTTGGGGTCGACATTGAGGCGCGGGCGCGGGCGGACAAGAAGCGGGTGCCGATCATCGTGACATCGCTACTGACATACCTGGACCACCACTACCCGGACCTGGAGGGCGACGAGGCGCGGCGGAACGTGTGGCTGGTCGAGGTGCCGCTGCAGCAGACACATCGGCTGCGGGCCAAGGTGAACCACGGCAAGGCCTTCTCGCTGGAGGTGCTGCAGGAGTTTGACATTCCGACGGTGGCGAGCCTGCTGAAGCTGTATCTGCGAGAGTTACCAGGTAAGAGATGAGACGTTGGGACGTGTTGTGCTGTGTTATGCTGTGTCGGCTAACGGACGGGCGGACAGACTCGCTCGTGTCCTCGCACGTGTACGAGATCATCCGGACGATCTACCAGACGCCAGCGGGCGAGAGCAGCGACGACGGCCAGCGGGTGCCGGTGCTACAGCAGACGCTGTCGCAGCTGCGGCTGACCAACATTGCGACACTGGACGCGTGCATGAACCACTTCACGCGGCTGATCGAGCTGACGTCGGCCGACGAGGCATACGTGACAGCACTGGCGACAGCACTGGCGCCGTGCATCTTGCGGCCACGGATCGAGAGTTCACTGACGATGGAGGAAAAGCATGGATACCGGCTGGTGCGCGACCTGTTTGCGCACAAGGGGGCCATCTTCAAGGAGCTGAAGCGGCTGTCGGCGCTGACGCACTCGTCGTCGGTGACGGGGCGACAGAGCGCGGTAGTGAGCGGCGGAGGCTACGGAAGCGGAGGCGGTGGCAGCGGCTACGGAGGAGGAGGCTCAGGAGCAGGCAGTCTGGGCGGTCCGGGGACACCGGGCAGCGTGGTGAACCGGCCGCGAGCCATCAGCACGGACGAGAGCAACCGCAAGGCCAACATGGAGGAGCGGACACGGGCGCTGCTGGAGAAAGCATCAGGAGGACGAGGGCGGGCCACATCGCCGGCATCTGGTCCACGAACGAGTCACCGACGCGACAAGAGCAGTGGCGGACCAGAGACGCGATTCCCGATCCAGACGAGCAGCCCGACGTCGACGGGCGAGCGACACTCACGCCAGAGCGTGGGTCCGGTGCTGGGCGTCAAGCGACAGAGTCTGGAAGTGCCGGGTGAAGGAGGCGGCAGCGGCAGCGACGGTGTGGCGACGCCACCCAACGGACTGGACCTGGCCGACGGAAGTGGTCCAGGAACGCCTGGCTCGCCGGCTGAGAAGCGCAACAGCCTTGGTCGCACCAGCGTGCGCTTTGTGGGTGGCCGACGGATTGCGCCTGTGGTCCCGACAGCTTCAGCCACGGCAGCAGCAGCAGCAGCAGCAGCAGCAGCGGCTGCGGCGACTGCATCGTCGACAGCGGCGACGACATCGCCTACGGCTGCCGATCACCATGGCGTCACACTCGTGGACCGGCCGATGGACGACTGATGCCGGGGGACCATGTATTGAAGAGATGAGTTGAGCGGAACGGTCTTTTTGTTTCTTTTTCTTTTTTGATTTCTGTTTTCTTTCTGTTTTCTTTCTGTTTTCTTTTTGATTTCTTTTTGATTTCTTTTTGATTTCTTTTTGATTTCTTTATTTATATTCAATTTCTTTTGTGGGTTTCTACCATTCTTTTGTCTCCCTTTTGTCCGTCTTTCCCTTCTTTCTCCTTTGGTGTACTTTTGGTCCAACGTTTCCACGGTTATTGTAGGCTTTCCCATGAGAAGGAGATGTAAAGACGACAGCAAGAGCAATGGAACGAGTTGGATAGTAGGTCTGACGGATGGACGTAACGGTCGATAAGACGGGGCAGTAAAAACGATGAGAACGGCAGGAACAGAGGGCAGTCTACGGATACAGACGGCTGACTCAGCACAATGCCTCTTGCAACATCTCCACGATCGTTGCTGTTTCGTGTCCGTCCACCATCTCGCCGCCCGCTTCTGCATCCAGACAGGACGAATGGAAGGCCACTGGTCGGCGGGCCGAAGACAGGACGGCCATCAGCAGGGTGAGGTTTCTGCTGCGGACGCCGCCACCGATGATGATTTCGAAGCGGTCATTTTTCGTTTTCGTCTCCTCCTGAACCAACTGCCGCAACCGATCGACATGGGCCGTCGCTCCCTCTGGGCCCACGCCGCCCGCCGTCAAGACGCCGACAAAGCCACAGGCGCGCGCCGTCGCGATGCCGCCGTTGGCTCCCATCATCGCCACCACCTCGTCAAAGGCCCGGTGCAGCACACAGGCCAACGGACCGGCCGCCCGCACGAGCAGCCGGCACCGGGCCACGTCGATCTGGAGCGCCGTGGCCCCGGCCGTTTCCGTTTCCGTCTCCGTGGCCACCGCCAACACCCCAAAAACGAACCCGTCGCCGCGCTCTGGTCGCAGCAGCCCTTCCGCCACAATGGCCTCCATGCAGGCTCGCATCGCGTCCAGCTCCTCGTCCTTGTACAGAAAGTCCGGCAAGCCGTCCAACGGCCGTCCGCGCGGCCGTATCATCACCCGGAGAGCCACGCATGGTCCACCCGGACGGATCGCCGCCGCCGCTGCTGCTGCTGCTGCCTTTATCTCCTCCAACGTCGGCGTCAGTCCACCAACCCCATACGTCCCGCCACGGTTGATCTCCAGCCGCGTGGCACCGTGGGACACTGCTGTGCTGGCCGCCTCGGCCGAAAAGACGGGCACCTCGAACGTGGACGCCCGCATGTTGTCTTGTTCTGGACGGAGTACTCCGGAGAAGTGAGTTCATATGTTGGGCAGAAAATCGGCCACTACACAGTGCATACTCGACAAACACCAATACACACAGTGTTCAGCGAGAGCTCGGAATTATGAACCTTTGAATTTATTGTCATATTGCGAGAACCTTGTCGATGAATGAGCAGTCATATCGAGCGTTTGCTGCTTTCCCCGATAATTTCCTGCTTCTTTAACCCAGTACCTTCCGACTCCCCATGTCCTCCGCTGCCCATGATGCAAACCCCGAACACATAAGCCAACACGCCAAGCGAACAGCAGAAACGTGCCCCAAACAAATTCCAGTCACTCATACCACGCTCCAGAAACCATCTTGTGGTGGTGCGGTTCATCGTGACGCTGCAGCCCCTCACGACGATGCTGCTCGTCGTGACAGCGCATCTCTTCGTAGCGATGCACAGGGACCTTGAAATCTGCAGGCTCTGGCACGGGCGCCTCCTGCTTCACGAACAGCGAATCGTTGACCGGCGTGGGGCCCCGGGAGATCGAGGTCTGGCGGGCAGGAGTTTGATAAGTAGAAACGCCGTAGACAGGGCATTTGTGGCCCGCATCTGCATAGGCTATGGTTGTGTAGGTCGGAGCCGAGAACACCGCCACCTTGCTGTCTGGCGGTTGATACATTGAGAGCGGCACAAAGGCTGGCACCTCATAGGCAGGCTGCTGGCAGTGAAAGTTAAAGTCGTAGTCCGGCTCACAGAGAGCCGACTCCTCGGAGCAATCATACAGCGGCAGCTCCATGGCAGACAGAGGGGGCAGCCTGACAGGAGCTGGCGGATGCGGAGGTGGTGGCATCGGCGACAGTGGTAAAGGTAGCGGAAACTGCAGCTGCAGCTGTCGTGGTACTGGCGATGATAGCGCCCCGGTGGTGCGGCTGCCATGTTGCTGCGGCTGGGCTTGATCCTCGTCTTG
This sequence comes from Grosmannia huntii, assembly GCA_019925595.1. Taxonomy (NCBI): domain Eukaryota; kingdom Fungi; phylum Ascomycota; class Sordariomycetes; order Ophiostomatales; family Ophiostomataceae; genus Grosmannia; species Grosmannia huntii. The sequence goes on from JADHKJ010000016.1 coordinate 348,889, forward strand.
CTGATCCAGGTCCTGGCCCTGGGCCACGCGTACGTTCTTTGGACGTCGACCGCTGCCGCTTCCACGCTGGACAAAGCGCATGACCGAGCGGCTGCGTTCACTCGGAGCCTGGCCGGTGGAGGATCCTGGTCTGGTCAATACGGGAGAGCTGATCGAGAAGAGGACGGCCGCTCGCACTCACGCTCGTTCCTGATATAGTCCCGGACATATCTGGCCGCGTTGGGAGAGAATCGCTCGAGCACAGAGTTTTGAAAGTAGTGCTCATCTGCAGTCGTGTCAGCACAGAGCAACGGGCGAACAGTCATGCGCACAGGCGATGACGAGAGACGTACACAACATCAGGGCGGTGTACTTGCGGCGGGCCCGGCGACCCATGCTGGCCTGCATCACCTTGCGCAACGACTCCCAGCCCTTGGCATCGTCAGTGTACGGTTTCGCCAGCAGGTGTCGCTTGCTGGACGTGGGCACGATCTCGGACCAGAAGACCCGTTCCTCTTCGTCAGACCAGACCTTGCCGCCCATGGTGCTGTTCGGTGGTTGTGGCGGCCGCAAGGAAAGTTTGAAGAGCGAGGTGAGAAGGTGGCGATAACGGAGAGAGGGAAAATAGAAGAGGAGAAATTGCAGGGAAGAGGGGGACAGATTTATAGGGACGATGCAGCAGTCTGGATGCCAGTCTGGGAAAGAGCAAAGGACGCTAGAGCCACAAGCGAGCTCTGCCTACATTCGTCTGGGAGCGTTACGAAGACAGAGAGAGGAGGCCGCGTCGACCAAAGTCAGGGAAAAGTGACGAGCACACCGGGCGTTGTGGAAGCAGGCTTTGGGGGTTTATTGGAGTGCCTCTTCCTGGATTTCTTCCGTTTCCGAGTCCTTTTGTGACCAGGCTGCATCGTCTGATTTCCTGCATACGTAAGACCGTAGTCGTTTGCCGAGCAGTGACGAGCTGCTCGTGTCATGGATGATGTCTGGCTGTCTGGCGGCGGTGTCATAGTCCAACCGTGAAGAACTGGATGATCTTCCGCTCGGCTCGAGAGAACTGTCGAGTCAGTTAGAGAAAAAAACAGAACAGACAACAAATAGAACGTACAATGCTCTTCTCCGCCAGCGGCACGACGCCATCGCGCACCCAAACGGCCCAGCCGCCCATCAGATTGGCCAGCATCACGTCCGTGGTCAGACGGTCGCCAACGACGGCGATCTGACTGGCCTCAGTCACGCCGGTCTCCGGATGCTGTCGAAAGTACGCCAGGATCTCGTCGCCGCAGCCGGGCTTCTTGGTGCGGTGTGCCAGCACGGCGACGCCGGTGTCACGCTCAACCGCTGCTGCCAGCACGCCGTCGCTGTCGTACGAGAGCGCGCCGGCCGTGTTGGACACGATCAACAGCCGCCGCCCCGGATATGCCTTGCGCAACCGGGAAAAGTGGTCGCGGTACGCCGGCAACACGACGCTGCTGTCCGGCGCAGCAAAACAGTCGTCCTTGTCGAGCACGACGGCGCGGATGTCGGGACAGCCACCGTCAGACGGCCGCCGCGCAAATGCCCCGTCCAGCGGAATGGGCAGGTCGCCAAACGTCGGCACGACCGCCTGCGGTATGCACAGCGACGGCCTGGCCAACAGCCGGAAGACGTTGACAGACGCTGACAGATTGAGGTTCATTGTGAAGGCCGGCGGCGGGGGGCGAATATGGCTATTGCCTGCTATGGGGAGATCCTGCAAAGAAGCCAATTAGCCCTGGTCCATTCTTCGTCGACGCTTGCATCAATCCCATCAGTCAGGAACATCCATACTGAGATCACAAGTTGTTGGATGCAAGACTTGCAAATACGAGATCTGCAAGGCTGACAGGCAAGAGCCACCGGCAGGTCTAGCGCGTTCTTGCGGTTCATGGACACTAAAAAAACAAAAGCGGGTCGGGCTTAAAGGGGACAGAGATCGCGAACTGCGACGCGTCCAAAGCCTGTCCCGTCTCTCTCTACACACAGAACCAGCAGGACGGCAACGCTGTTTTTGCACGACAAATGGCGCGCTTAGCGAAGAAGCGGCCGGCAAGAAAGACAGATGGCTCGAGCCATGGCAATGGAGTCGTCTTGACGCCGCGGAAACGACGGCTTTCCGAGATTGTGGAATCACAGACAGAGGACGACGACGACGAGGAAGACGAGGACCTGAATCCCAAGACGCCGACAAAGAAGCAGCGCACGGTCGGGCACAAGCCTCTACTGTCCGGGTTGTGTACGAAGCAAAACCAGCAGCGGCAGCGGCCGGCCGACGGCGAGAAAGACAAGGGTGCAGACCCCTACGACTACGACAGCGTCTACGACGTGCCAGCCGACGACAAGAGCCATGCTGCTGCCGCGGTGCTTCCGGGAGTGACCACGCCTAGCAGCCAGCGGAAGCGGGGACGGTCACCGATGAAGCAGGCGGAGGACGTAAGCACACCAACGGCCAAACGGCGGACGACGGCCATGTTTGGCACGCCGACAAAGGTATTTTCTGTGACGACACCACGAAAGGCAATTGTCGACACGCCGATGCGGCGGTCCATGGCGGATCGATCGGCGCGTCGGAAGAGTACACGGGCACTGATCGACCGGGCCGTGGCTGGAGACGAAGACGAAGACGATGATGACGAGTTGGAGGACAGGATATTTGGGGTGGAGGAGGAGGACGAGGAGGACGAGGACGAGGACGAGGACGTGGATGGAAATGAAGAGGAAGACGATAAGACGGACGAGAAGATGGACCAGACCGACAAGACAGACGCCAGAGAACAATCGATAGAGCCGGTGACGCCAAGACGACGTGGCAGACCGCCCAAGGTCAAGAAGGACGAGACAGCGACGCCATCAGCAGCAGCAGCAACAGCAGGAGGAGAAGGAGAGCCGTCGCCGGTCAAGCGTCGCGGTCCAGGACGGCCTCGCAAGGACCAGACGGCCACAGGGACAACCAGCAGCCGTCGCGGACCGGCAACACCACCGCGCGACCTGCCGGCCCACGAGCACTATTTCCTCCAGAACAACCGGACCGGCGCAGCCAAGACGTCCAACAACACACTGGCCGGTCTGACACTGCTGACACACGAGGAGTACTTTCAGATGGGCGAGGCGGGCAGCAGCAGTAGCGGAGCCAACCACGAGGCCGAGGTGCGCTTCCTCGAGGACCTGCACGCGCAGTCATTTGGGCAGTGGGCCTTTGAGCTGGCGCAGGGCTTTGGCGTCTGTCTGTACGGCTACGGGTCGAAGCGGCGGGTGTTGCGGGCGTTTGCCCGGGCTCTCTACCAAGGAGGAGGGGGTAGTGGTGCCAACCGGATCGTCATCGTCGACGGCTGGGCAGCCGGAGGGGGAATGGGGGGGGGACGAGGCACGTCGACGACGGCAGCGTCCGCATCAGCGTCCGCAGCAGCGCTGCGCGACATTCTGGGCGCCGTGGCAGCGGCAGCTGTGAGTGGAGGTGGCAGAGAAAAGACAGAGGATGGCCATGGCGACAGTCACGACGTCCCTCATCTGCCAGCCATCATCCCAGCAGCCGAAAAGGCGCTGCTGGCGCTTTTGGATGCGTCTGGCCCCGACACGACGTCGACGTCCACCGTCACGCTCCTCATCAACGGCATCGACGCACCGGCGCTGCGACGGCCGACAGCCCAGGCGACATTGGCCCGTGTGGCGGCCCATCGACGCGTGCGGCTGCTCTGTGCGGCCGATACGCCCGGCTTTGCGTTACTGTGGGACGGCGCCGCACGGGCGGCCCTCAACCTGGTCTTTCACGATACCACCACGTTTCGCGGGCTGGTCGGCCACGACAGGGACGGAAAGGACGAGAACAACGGACTCGACGCCGTCGACGAGGTGCATGCGCTGCTGGGCCGTCGTGTGCGTCGTGTCGGTGGCAAAGACGGCGCCGCGTTTGTGCTGCGCAGCCTGCCGGAGAACGCGCGGAGCCTGTTCCAGCTGCTCGTGGGCGAAACGCTGGCGGGAGGCGGAGGCGGAGGTGGAGGATTCCAAAGGAGGAGAGCCACGTCCGACGATGAGGACGACGAGGACGACGGCTACGACGACGAGGGAGAGTCGGCCGGGCTCGAGTACCGGATGCTCTACAACAAGGCAGTGGAAGAGTTTATCTGCAGCTCCGAGATGGCCTTCCGGACGCTGCTGAAAGAGTGAGTTGCCTTTTGAATGTCTGTACGATGGCCTGTTTGCTGACTAATAGATTCCATGACCACCAAATGGTCACGAGCCGCAAGGACGCCTTTGGCACGGAGCTGTTAAGCCTGCCCTTTCGACGCGACGAGTTGGAGGCCCTGTTGGAGGACCTGGTGTCTTGAGGAGGTGATGGACAGCATATTCGTATGACCTATTTGTATGACATAATCGCATGACATAATCATAAGCATAACTCGATATGTGTAGCTCTATTTCAGGCGACGATGCGCCTGCCTTGCGCTTTCCGATGCGCTTCCTTATGTCCCAAACGCCGTGGAAGCAGAGGCTTCGATGTTGGTCTCGTCGTCTCGTCTTCTGGTCTCGTCTGCTCCTCTCGTCTGCTCCTCTCGTCCTCGCGTCTTCTCGTGGTCTTCTTCTCGCCTTTTTGTCCTCTCCTCCTCATCTCCTCCTCTCCTCCCCTCTTCTCCCCCTACAATCCAACACTCTTCACACACGTCCACAATATCACCGGCACCACCACATTGTCATTGCCTCCCGTCAACACAGCCTCTGTCAAACTCGCCACCGTCGCACACATTCCTGCACGCGGCACTGCCTCCAACGATCGCGACCAGACTGCTCGCAACGTACGCAGCGAGAGAACCAGAGGACCTCCTCCTCCTCCTCTTCCCTCCTCTCCCGTCACCGGCCACCGCCCAAGCCGGAGCCAGAAGCTGGCCACCATCAGGCCGACAAACACGGCCGTCGCAAAGGCCACGCTGCCCTCCAGGCTCTTGCCACCGCCCCAGAGCCACTTGCGCCGGCCCCAACGCCGTCCGATCAGCGAGGCCGCCGCGTCGCCCAGGCCCACACACACCACGCCGGCCACCATGCTGACGTCGCGCGTTGGCAACTCCCAGCCGGAGGAGCAATCCCTTTCGTTCTTCGCGCTCCTCCCCAAACTCCCCAGCGACAGCCACAGCGGAATGGCACAGCCGATCAGCAAGAAGATGTGCGAGATCACCACTGGCCCCCGCAAATCCCGACCGTCCACGTAGGGCGTCAGGAAGGCGGCGATCGGCCGCGACAGTGGTGGCAGCTGGCTCGCACGCAGCAGATCCAGCAGCAGAAACACTGCCAGCACCAGCGCCAGCGCCAGCGCCACGTATGCCGGGTCCACAAACGTCGCCGGCAGCAGCATCGCCACCATCATGAAGTGGAACACCTTGCGTCGTGTGTCCACCTCGTATACCGGCGACAGTCGCAGCACCACCGCCAGACCCACCACCATGATCCCCAACCAGTAGCCCAGTAGCACCAGCCGTGTGCCCGCTGCTCCCAACCATCCTAGCCGCACCTGCTCGACCCAGCCGCGGTGACAGACCGACGACAACGTCCGTGTTGGCAGACACACCCAGTATTCGAGGCCTGCCTTGACTACCTCCAGCCGGAACGCGTCCACGTCGCCAAACAGGTAGCCCAGCGCCCAGCCTATCGACTCGTGGCCCTGCAGTGCTCGCTCGCCCACATACAGCCGGATCGGCCCCAGAATCATGGCCACAATGCAGCCGTACACATAGCCGGCATACAGCCACCGTCGCCGGCTTGCTTGTGCCTGCGTCAGCGAAAAAAAGGCCCGCACGCTCGATGACATCGCCCGCTTCGGCCGTCCTGAAGGCGTGTGCGTCTTGGTGGGCAGCCCAACAGCCGTAGTCGCTGTTGTGTGGAGGCTGCTGTTCTTCTCGACTGGCCGCTCCCTGCGTCGCTTTCGCTTCAGTCGCACTTTGCCGCCGTCCGAATCCGACAGCTGCAGCGCTGCTGCTGAAGACAGCATGGCCGCGTCCTGCGAGAACGCGAGCTTGTAGTCGTCCGAGTTCGTGCCGTCGTCCAGCTCATCGTCCGCGGGACCTGACCCAAACATCATCTCCAGCCGGGCTCGGCGCGTCACCGCCAGCTCGGCCATGATCCAGCGCACCAGCACCAAAGCCGGCGAGATCAGCGGCCACCCTCCTGCTGTTGCCGCTCCTGAGCTGCTGCCGCCGCCACCACCACCGCTCATCTCGCGCCGGAACCGCCATCGCGGCACGCGGGCCAGCGTCACCCCCCAGCGGATCACCGTGCTGCACGTGGCCAGCAGCCCGAGTCCGCCGCCCCAGAGCATCGCCTGTAGAATCACTGCCTGCGGCGACGCTGCCAGCAGTAGCAGGTTGATCAGGCCCGTCGACAGCAGCTGCAGCTCGGCCGGCAGCAGACTGGTCGTCGTCAGCGCCTGCAGCAGCCAGCAGAGGTTCTGGTGCAGCGGGTAGAGCAGCGCTGTCGTCTCCGCCGAAAGCATGTTCTGCTGTTGTTGCGGCTGCGGCTGCGGCTGCCGTTGCGCCACCATCATCGGCACGCAAGACAGCACCCACTGGACGGACGCGCACAGGTCACCACTCAGGGCCAGCGGCACCAGCGGCCGCGGGATCGTGCAGAGGACGAGGCTCAGGTTCAGCAGCGGTGCAGCCGCCAGCGTCGGTGTGGCCAGAAGCAGGGACACGAACACGGGAATGGCGAGCGGGTAAAGTAGTGGTGCCGGGTCGAACGAGGCGGGCACGCAGAGAAGGGAGTGTCGAGCATCGGCAGAATCGACAGACGTGTCTCCACGTCCTTGTCGCTGCCGTCGCTCGCGATACGTCCAGACGGCAACCCGCAGCGGATACGCAGCACAGAGCCCAACCACGACGGCCAGCGTCGCCCGCAGCTCCCGCCGCCAGCGCACGATCAGCGGCCGGGCGTCGGGGTGCGAGCACAGCAAGCTGCCGAGGACGACCAGCAGCAGCAGCTCCGTGGACCGGCGCGCAATCTCGCGGCCTCGACGGCTGCGAACAGCACTGTCTCGACCCGGCAGATGTGCTGGCATATCGGCCAACTCAGACCCGATGAGAGGCTGGCGTTGTCGACGACGATCCTGGCTGTTACCACCATCGCTGCATCCCGTGTCGCCCCGCAGCAGTGCTGGTGACAGCAGCGGTGTCGACAGTCCCGAGGATGACAGCCATGACTCGTTCATGCCGCGCAGACCCTTGTGTGGCCGGGCCTTGGGTGCTGGCAGGCCCTTGAGAAAGTGCTCATCGTCCGCCTCAGAGCCGCTGTCGCTCGCTGGCGTCGACGCTGCGAGTTGTCGAGCATAACGGTAGGCAGGTGGTATATTCTCCGGGTGGGCTGGGGACCGTGACCGTGATTGTGATCGTGATCGGCCATGTGGTTGTGGCAGTGGTCGAAACGGGGATGGCGAATGGGACTGCGATTCGGATTGCGATCGAGGCCGCAGCGCTCGCGACGGCGACAGAGACGCCAGGCGGTCCGACGCGTGCAGCAGCGTCGTGCTGCTGCGGTGGTAGGGATGAGGCGAGCGCGAGAGCCACCGCTGCTGGGTCGTATGGTCGACGAGAGCTTCGAGCAGATGTGGATGGTCGCTGGCAGTTTCGTCCTCCTTCTTGCTATCGGCGGCTTGCATGACGCCACGAAACGGGCCGCTCGGGGGAGACTAAAGAGTGGCCGTAAAGAATACAAGAGAAAATGACGGGAGGGCGACAGATCCCGTTGCTCACATGTCGGTCGACCTTCTAGTTGTGATGATGGAGAAAAGAAGACGAGTAACTGGCACAAACGAACGGGAGACGGGAAAATTGGGAAGTACGAAGCAAGTACGAAAAAAGTGGATTCCTCAATCACATGTAAGTGCAAGGAAGGCGCGAATCTCACCAGATCGATCAAGAGCTTCGCTGTCCTGATGGTACTTTATTCCTCGTACTGTCACGTGCAGACAGTCGATGGGGTGGCAAAAAGAATGCGTCGGCCGGGAATCGAACCCGGGGCCTGTCGATGGCAACGACAGATTTTACCACTAAACCACCGACGCATTGGACTTGCATATCAAATTTCCTCCCTACTTCGGTTCTCGTCACTACCTCTAACAGTTGATGACCTCGTATTGTTGACTTGTGCAGTTTTATGGATTAGCTGAAGGAAGATGAACTCGTATGCTCCGTCCTCTCGGGCATAGACAATTCCAACGTGATGACGTCGGGTTTCGACCGTTAGAACAGAAGCACAGGCCGCTGGTAATAAGCACATCGATAGACTCGTATAGAAGCTCAGCAAGGCGCGCTCCTCAAGTTCATCGAGCCAGGCCATATACCGACGACGAAGATGCCGAAGAGGCAAAACTATGTCGTGACCGTCTCTCTTATCTGGACGCGGGACTGGTGGTGGAGCTGGACCACAACAAGTTCCCGATGGGGACTCTCCGACCAACTCGCCATCGCGCGGGAGGTCGCACGCGAGACCAAGACTCTCAAGGATCTCCAAGGTACTGAATATACTGGCAATTTTGCATACTCCGGCCGCCGTCTGCCAATGCTCTTCCCGGAATACAACACTTGAGACTACAGTCGTGCTGTGTTCCGGCAATCTTTCCAACAGCTTTTGTGGCTGTTTAGCCCGAAGTCGATAGCGTGTGACTTGTGTTTTGGTAGACGGGGTGCTCTAAAATGGTTGAAGAGACCAGTCAAAGGTTGGCAAAATCCTTGGTTCGAATACGTACGACGTGGTTAAAATCGATAACAGGATTCTTGATGCTACCTGGTCGCCTATGTCCCCTGGGTTGACTGTTTTGTAGAAGAAAACGAAGCGAAAGCAAGCAGCAGCAAATTTGATTAAGTAGTGATTAGTTTGCTTCTGTGCCTGGATGTAAGTTGTTCCACCCGTCTGTGAGACCATATATAAGGCCGTACGAAAGGAGTGAGAACGACTAAATCACTTAGACCAGCTTGAATTACCTAAACCTGAAACACGCTGGCAGGCATAGTGATAAGGACTGAAGTTCGGTCTTGTGTAAAGATGAAAGGAAGAGCGGCGGGTGCGGTATATTGACATTTCTACATCACGCTGCATTGTGTGCCCTCTGCATCGAAAAACTGCTGTGCGTTAAGCGGCAGGATGATTGGGCCCTGACGATCCAAATCAGTATTGTCTCCATGTCCACGGACGGCGTGAGAATTCTCCAAGTGTGCTGTTCAAACTATCTACCCTATAAAATCAGCAGTGAAATCAGCCTCGGCGAATACGTCTCCTATTGAACGAGAAGGACGAGAAAGAAATGACGAGGAGGCAAAAGATACTCGGCTGCTCAACCTCTGCTGATCTCGCTCAGTCTGCTCAGTCTGTCCGGTCTCCTTAGTCTTGCATTCGTCTCTCGGTGGGTGCTGCCAGTGCTTTTTCAGCCGATCCCGAAGTGCATATGCCCGTTCCCTCGCATGATCCTGTTCGTTCCTCAACCATCTCCGGCCATCCTTCAGTCCCGATGGAGAGTCCACAAGACCTACCGATTTGATGCGGTATTGGTGATACTCTAGAGTGCCATTTCCCGCCGGAGCAGCATAGTGCGCATAGAAATAGAAGCTGGTGCCATCCGTGGTGAATGTCGTCACCTCTGCATGTCCCGGGGGATCAGGCTTCCCAAGCAAGGACAGTGCCTGGTTTCTCGCATAGGCAAGGGCAGCACCGTCGTACGCACTCTGCAATGTCGCTGTCTTCATATTCCTTCCTGTCCTTTCCACTCCCCCGCCAGATGTGGAAGTGCCAGAGAGTTGGGATTTTCTCGGTAGAGAACGGCGCCAGAAACATGCTCGTTTACCGGAAATGGGAAGAAATCACGCAACTTCAAACCCTCAACAAAATCCGGCTGCGGCGCGGACAGGCCAGTATCGAAACCGACGTCTTTCGGATAGCCCGTGAATGCCTTGTTGAAGGCCCTTTTATAGCCCCTCGGGTGCTCCTTCAGCAGCTTCCCGCCTACCTCAAAGACCATCGTTGCCTCGTTGACAGCCCCCTCAACACTGTCGACAAAGGCCTCGTACATGGACTCGGTTGGCGATGGGGTTTCACGGGATGCAACCCCCCGGCCGTGGATTTCTTCAAGATTGGTCGGAGGTTGGGAGTAGAGTGGCTGAAGAATTCCATTCTTGTAGGCTTGGAGAGCAAAACCAGACGTCATGGAGGAGGAGCTCCTTCCCGATGACGACGTAGACGTAGTTTCACGAAGGTCTGGTGTCGTCAAACGCCTCCTCTTGCCAATATTGTTCAACAGAGCCAGGTTCTTTCTGGTCAGCCGTGCCGGTCTGAGCTGGTGTCCGTCGCCATCGCCGTCGCCGCCAATATGCGGTTTACGTGACGGCACCGTCGGAGGCAACAACTTTTGTTCCTTGGTCAAGGCGGCTTTGATGGTTGAGTATTACATGCACCACTGGTGGGATTCTGTCTTTGGAGCCGCAAGCTGCGTCGTGGGGATCCTGCTTTGCGTTGCTGTTTGCTAGGTTGCAGCTGCGGTGTCGTTCCTTAAGAGAGATCTCAGAATTTGAATCCACAGGAGCCAGACGTACAAAATACACACCTGTAGTCTTAATAGAATCAGCGACCAGTTGCTTCTCTGACAACGGGTCTGAAAGTCTAGGACGAGACCGGCGTGCTCACATATTGGAGAGCCGTCCTTTTAAACTGGAAAACGCTCTTTGAGTAGATGCGGGCAACTCCTGTGCAAAACGAACCGTTCACACCTAGGATCTGAACATGGATTGAATGATGTGTTGTGTCATCTACGACATATCATCTTCGGGCGAGGGTAGGGAGATATGCATTTTCTAAAACAAACAAGTTGTCCATTTACCTTTAGAATGGCAACACCGTTTCCGGCGATTCGTTGGTAAGATGCAATCACACCAGCCACCTACCACAAAGAACATCCTGCGACGTCTACCTTAGCGTTGTCGATCATAGTCTAGCCAGGTGCTGTCAGAAAAGGCTGTGTGTGTCAAGATCGTTGCTCAGACGATGTGGTAAGAGACATGATATTCTATACGTAGGTTGATCCTTCTCGTGCCGCCGCCTTGACCAGTTTCAATCTAGGATAGCACAATGGCACTGCCTCTAGCACAACCCCCTTTGGAACTGCGCCCTTTTTCTGGTTCTCTGATACTCCGGCGCCCCGTTTCTCTCTGTAGCGTCTCCTCAAGACGCCTCACAACTCCTTGTAAGTCATCTGATTCACGAATCCCCCTAGAATCACCACGCATCAGCCCAAATCGCCAGCCCGTCCCTCCTGTCGCTCTACCCACCTTGCCATGCGACGCATCTCGTTCGTCAACGTTTTTCGAATCGGGACACCGCCCTCTTGAGCATACTTACTGCCTCTCCCCGTTCACTATAACCATCAATATCTCATGCTGGTCTATGATACCATCCTCTTGAAAATGCATCTGTAGCACATCCCGTACCGTGATATCACACTTTTCAAAAAGCAACTGTAATACCGCCTCGTTCCCTTTCTTTTCCGCCACCATTAGCACGTCCCAATCCAGGACAGCACCCTGCCCGAGAAGCAGCTGTGTTATCGTCTCATGCCCTCCCGACACTGCCGCTCTAAGTGCCGCTTGCAGATGTGTATCAATGTGCAAGCAGATACCGGACGATTGCCTAATCCCAGCCTCTGCAGCTCTAGCAAGTGATGACTGCCCTTCTCGAGCCTGGCGCTTTCTTTGAACGCATAAGCTGCTGAAGGAAGAAATGGGCCAGATATGTATGGACCATTAAAGACAACTGCTTTTTTCGTGAAGTAGACTTCGCTATCTGAAATTGCATGTAACAGGAGTATAATCTGTCGATTTGTTTCCGTTTTACAAAGAAGTAAAGCCGTCCGATACCTGATCACATCTACTTCAGGGTGCAAACCGACCCTAATATGCATTCCTTTGTTGCTTATAGTTATGCCGCTACTCGAGTTGCCGGATTCTTCGATTGGAACAATGTCACCGGGAAGCGTAAAAATTGGCTGGCGAGGGTGCAAGAAGGCTTGTAGAGTCTTGAAAGGCGAAAATGCTGTGATCATCTGAAAACTTGACAATTTCCTCTTGCAATCGGGTAAAGACTTTCTCTCCTTCGCCATAAAGCAAGGGCATATTAACGTTGAATATGCCCATTAGGCAGTATGCAGTATCTTCGATCCTCGCCGTTGTTTTCTTTGAGGCCCACGACAATCCTTTGCGCAATACTGGAGGAGTCGAGATCAACACCTCCAAGGATGGTGCCAGGTATACCGGTAATTTTTGTTAATGCTGTCTGAAGGCTTGTCTTTGTACCAATCTCTCTCCATTCGCGATCAAAGATTTTTAACAGTGGAGGAGCGATAAGTTCTTGCAGAGTCCATCCTCTGGTAAACCATGCACTCTCAGCGATCTTTTCTTTAGATTGCACATCGTCGAGATAGGCATAGCACACTATCAAATCTTGGTACCAGCGATACATAGAGTTAATAGCTTCAGAGAGTTCTGCACTGCTTGTCTTGTCGATGCAACAGGTGTCGATCATATGTATTTGAATCCCTCGCTCTTGGCAACGAGACATGCCTCTCTGACCTTCTTGTATCCCGCCCCATTGCCAGTTTCGATGTTTATAGCATCCTGAAGCGTGATTTCCTCCTGCATCCACCTATGCGAAAGTATCACGTATAGCGGTACGTTACCGCCCATGAAGGTTTTGAGTTTGTAGTCGTCTGTCTTGAGTAATCGCATGTTGTCAAGCGAAATGGTAGAAATTGGCTTGATCAATCTTTAGTCTTGTCTTTATCGTGTTGGTCTTTGTTTGATGTGATCTTTGCTAAAAGGTAAAATTGAAAAGCAGCAAGGCAAATTAGGCAGAAACGACACAGCCTCGACTCAAATATTGGCTGCTGCCTCTGCTTGTTTCCATTGGTCTAATGAGGAAGGATCCGAACGGATGCTGATGGACTCTGCTAGTTATCTGTTTCTCGTTGTTCAAAAGCCTGTCCGCATCTCTGTGTTCCTACACGCCTTGGCCTGAGTAGCTGCGCAGAAACTGGAAGGAAAAGTACCAATTCGTGGGACATCTTGTAAATGGAGCCGCGAGGGTATGACACGTCTTGATCCACAACACGGTTGTCCAAGGACTAGAAAATATGACCCTTTTCTCCTCGCTCGGTTTGCTTAAGGGTTGAGCTTGGTGAAGCAACTGCAGGCGCTGTAGCGCAGCATGTAGTCATTGTCGAAAACTTCAATAGCCTCTTTTCTCTTCTCCGAGTGCTTCTAGTGTATGTAAGCCCTCCCGCGTACAGATAGTAGCCGTTTGGGGAAGTACGGAGTATATGACGTGCTTCGTAAATGACTAAGCGGATGGACGACAAAAAGGGATGGGCAGTCAAGCATCGAGACAAGGATTTCTACCTTCTCAACTATTTCATCAGATCCATCCAAAATGTCTTCCAAGCAGCCGAAGGAGTCTTTCATCATTGCCGGTGGCTGCGGTCATCCCATCGGAAAATACAAGCCACATCTTGACCAGGCAGCAAGGGATGCCGATGAACAAAGCAGAGCCGTGGCCGCCAAGAAAGATACGAATACCGTGTCCAGATTTGTTGACCAGGGTAAGTAGATTAAAACACTTTGCCGCATTGCATCTGCTAATACCTCACCTAGTCTCGAGTATCATCCCAGAGAGCGTGAAGAGGACGTTGAGCAACACAGACAATTCTGTTGGAGAAGCAACAGAACCGCAGCCATCCTCAGACCAGTTCATCAAGGACACACATGTCGAAGAGTTTGTGCGCGACCAGCACCGAAGCAAGCCTCCTGGCGCAAGAGACGACTGATATCACTACAGACGCACTTTCTTAAAATCCGGTGATGTCTAGACAGACAGATATAAAGTTAAATTACAACCCAGAACTAGAACCAAAACATCAAGCCGCGATTAGTTACCCAAAGAGCCGTAACCAGAAGGTTTACGCAAACCCAGTTCCAACTCAGTTTCCTAGCTCAAGTTCCCACCTTCCCCTCGTCCCATCATGATTCATCGCCCGATGCATGATCAGGCTTACAGGAGGAAAGGACAAATCAGCAGCACGGCTGTGCCCACGAGTGTGAGGCTGTTCTTAATCGACGTTGTACCGGCTGTCACGATCCAGGAGCCAGCCGTTACGCTGGCGCTTGCGTTGGCATAGCAAGAAGCATTGGTGGAGGGGTCAGCGACAATGGCCACAGAAGCCCCAGCAGACGCTTTGGCAGTGGCCTCGGCAGCAATAGCACAAGCACTGCCATCGGCAGTAGCAACAACAGTGGCCTCAGCACTGGCACCAGCGCTGAACCAGCCCTCGTCGGCAACTGCAGTCACATCAGCCTCCGTCTTAGCACTCGCAATCAACCAATGACCGCTAACAGCAGCCGTGGCCGTGACTTCGACCCAAGCACCGGCCGAGGCTGTCACGCCGTTGCCACCGATGGACACAGAGCTGGTTCTCTCGGCCATGGCCACCGGACATGTGATTGTCTGAACTTCCGAGTTGCAGGAGACGGTGCTCTCGACAAAGCAGGGCGGCACAGCCGGCACGGTCCACGTCTCGGACGCAGCGCAGACGACCTCGACAATGGTGTAAGTGGCCTCCCACATGGTCGTCGCATCGGCCGCTTTGGCGCAGTAGGTGTAGGTGGTGGTAAAAGCCGGCAAATCGGAGGAAGAGACAGCGACAGAAGGGCCGTTGGCCAGGACCGCGAGGGTGCCCGAGGCAGCAGCGCTGGAAGTGACATTGGCATAAGTGTTGTTCAGGACAGCGAGGGAACTAGCAAGTGTTAGTCGAGTTCCGTTGCGATCAGAACAAAGGACCAACGAGGAAGAACCTTACGACATGGTGATAGCAACTTTAGAAATGGTCAATGCAATATTAATACGAATAGCAACGGGTGAATTAGAGAGCGTGGTGAGTGAAACGTAAACGAGTGACTAGTTGATAAAAGAATGTGTATTCTGTCGAGGTGATGGAGTGCTGAAGAGCTGCTAGGTTGACGAGAAGAAGATGGTCCGAGGAAGGGGGAAGACAAGGTCTCCTTCATATGGGCTGCAGAACTCCCGTCACATGGATGCGGGAGGGCAGCGTCCATGCATGGAAGGAGCGAACCTCTGCACGCGACTTCCGTGTTGCCGTTGGCATGTCAGAAAGCTACAGATGTCTGGGAAAGACTGGGAATACTTTGCTACAATCGTCTTGCAGGAAGCCGGCTGCCGTGAGGAACAAGCTCCGTGAAGAATGGTAGACTGGTGTTACCAATGCTGCGCTCTGTAGGACCGGGTTTGACCCTACCTCTTGATGATCAGCACCTCCCTTTTCAAGCAGAGGTCATGAATCGTGGCTCGGACACATTCCCGACAGCCTCGCACCAGCTTTTGTACAAGGGATCAAGCTAAACCATGTGCCGACCAAAGGCGTGGACGCCATAAAATTCTGTAGCTTGACCGTTATGGCTAGCTCGGCTAAGACATGTTAGAACTGTCACTTCTCGGAAAATAACCAGAGTAGTGAAGAATCTACGGACATTGTCGACGCGTGCTATGGCGAGACAACTTGGCGGAAGACGCGCAGACAGACCATCTGGTCTCAACCCCGCCCCCTCGTTGACCCTTTTAGCTTTTCGTCATATGCATTGCAGATACAACGTACGGAGTAGACAGAGAATTGCCAGGAAGCCAGCACAACGTCAAATTGACGGCGAGCACTGGTTTACGTAACCAGCTTTATGCCCGATTAAAACTCCGTACGGAAGACACGATCAGCATCATCGATGCCGTTTTAATGCCTTGTGCAAACAAATGCAGCCTGCCTTGAGCTATCCACTAGAGTGAATGTCCATCGTCCTCTCAGCAGAAAGCAGGAGCTTTGCGGGGGACAGTTCTCACGAGGCAAAAATAATTAGGGTCACAAATTTGTCTCCGATCTATCAGCATCTCGGCGCGTATGGGAGAAAGAAAACAGCGCGAGACTTCCTATCATGGAAAGTTTCAATCTACAGAGATATTCTTCATAGAAGAAAACTAGCAACACGTCACTGTGGGAAAGATCAAGGTGACGGTCGTGGCAGCTCTGGGTATTGCTTTTTGATGAAGAAAAAAAAGAGGAGAGAAAGCCCAAGAGTGAATTTTTCAGGCGAGCTCTTATATAGGCGAAAATTTTCGATTTTTTTTTTTGCTTAGCGTAAAAGTCACGTGTGGACATTATGTAACCACAGTACTTCGTCCTACGGTCATATTAGCGGTCGCCATTCCTGGATTCCACACCCAGCGCTGAGCGTCTTCGTGGCACACCCTCACTTCTCCCTCCTCCTCCGAAGCAGGAGCACCAGGAAGGCAGCTCCAAGTCCGGGTACGCCGACATGCCGTCGGACGAATACGCGTCGGCCGGTGCAGGAGGCGCGCTCCGGCTCAAGGGCGCCAAGGTGGAGAAACACAAGAAGAAGCACAAGCACAAGAAGAAGAAGCTAGAGGCGGCGCTCGAGAAGGGCATGAAGGACGACAAAACCGACAAAGCCGATGCCGACAAAGACCGCGACGAGCCAGCAGACCAGGCCGAGGACCCGTTTGCACACATGACGCCGACCGAGAGGCGCTTTGCCGAGGCCCAGGAGAGAAAGGTGAGCAGGGCGAGGAGGCATCAAATCTGGCCCGAAACGATTGCATTGCATGCTGACACCCTCCATAGTTCCAGGACCTTCTACTCGCCTCGCCCGAAGAAGCGCGGGCCAGTCATCCGGAACTGTTCAAGAGCCACAAGGAACGACTTGCCGATCTGAATGCATACCTCTCGCGCATGAGCGAGCACCACGACATGCCCAAGATCGGACCGGGCTAAGGGTGAGGGCGACGGTGGAGAGAAAATGGGGAGATGGAGGGTCATGGGGGGTATCTTACTTTATCTTATTATTAATTTTGCAAAGCACGGGAACGGTCGGACTTTTACAGGTTTTGCGCGGCACAGAAAAAAGACTCGCTCGTTGGTTTCTTTTAATTTATTTATGGATTTTCCCATACCCTTGTTGATATAGCCTTCCTTAGTCACAGAGCAGACTTGGTACTCTGGAGAAGAGAGTTTGAAGTTATTAATACGCATATATGAAGTCAAATAAAACACACATCAACAAAAAGCTAGTTGTGCAGTCAAAAAGGGTGTTCTGTTCTGTCCCCATGTCTCCATCTTATTAGACCCTATGTGCTGTTTTCGTCTGATTTTTGCCCGTGCCAGTCGTGCCGGCCATGTCGAAAGGGTGAGCCGTGAATGCATAGTATTGTCGCATATCCCAATTGTCCTGCCGTCCAGGAATGAATGAATGAATGAATGTGAATCCCCGTCTACCCGCTGTTTAAATCCATCCGACTTCGCCTCGTATGTGTCCTCATGGTCTCCGTTCTGTTCCGGTTTGTTGTCTCGCCCAGCTTGGCGTTGGGAAGTAACAAACAGACAACGAGACAAGAGGCACCAAAATCAAGTTTAAAACGCCGCACAGATGCAAGGAATGTGGTGTCCCAAACGGGGATAAAACAAAACCGGCAAGCTAATAGCAAGCAGCAAAATGAAAGCGAAATCAGACATATAACCAAGCTTGGATGCAACGAGTAATGCGGAGAGCCGTACTCCTGCAATGGCCATCTGTCTCAAAAATGGGGTTTCCCCTCATACCAGCAGTGCAGCGCCAGCCAGGAGACCAGCGACGCCGACCATGCGCATGCTGCCGGCCGAGCCAGGGGCTGCGGCACCGGTCTGCAGCGTGCCAGATGCGGCAGCCGTGGCAGTGCCGGTCCCGGTAGAGTCAGCACCGGTGGCAGCAACGCCGACGACGGAAGTAGCGGTGATGACGGTGGGGGTGCCATTGATGGTTGAGGTGTATGTCAAGGTGACCTTTTTGCTGCTCGATGTTGCGTCGGCAGTGGCGGTCGTCTTCTCACCCTTGGTCGTCGTCTTTGCGGTTGTGGTCTCCTTTGCGGTAGTGGGGGCGACACTTGTGGCAGCGGCCTTGGTCGACTGGGTCGCGGCGGCGGACGATGCAGCCAGAGCCGAGGAGGTCGGCAGAGCTGATGTTGGAGTGGAGGACACCAGCGTGACGGGCGAAGAGGACGCGGCGACTGCCGGGCTGCTCGTTGCATCGGCGCCCGAAGAGGTAGCAGCAGGCGCGGATGAGGCGGTAGCGTTGGTGTCGCGGCGAGCCAGCTGGACGATGGAGGTGGCCAGAGGAGCGTTGGCCCGGTGGAGGGCGGCCAGGGCAGACTTCTCGGACGGGTAGACGCCGTGCTTGTAGGTGTCAGGCAGGTAGGCGTGCAGCAGGTCGTGCAGGGCCTCGGGCGAGACAGCCTCGAGCAGACGAGAAAAGGCAGAGGCAGACGCCGGGGCCGGGGCCTCGTCCTTGTTGTTCGCGTCAGCGGCGATGGGAGACGCCGGGTTCGCATCCGAGCTGATAGGGGTGACGTCGGCCATGGCAGCAGCGGCAGCAACGGCAACAGCATCCTCGATAGCGTGGTGGTGCGAGCGATGAAGACCGCCTGGAACCGGATGGATGACGGCCGGGTGCATGTCGACATCGCTGTGAGTGGCCGGACCATCGTGGCATGGCATCGCGTGACTGCGAAGGCCAACGGCCATAGAGGCGGCCCTAAAGGCGAGGAGGAACCAGAAGAGCACGAAGAGCGAGGCCCCGATGCAGTGGACGGTGCGGCAGGCGGCAGAACGGCGGCATCGGCGAGTGTCCGTGGTCAAGCTGTCCAGCGATTCGGCATCGGTGGTAGCATTGGTCGCAGGCTCAGCCGCGTAAGCGAGCGCCAGCTTCTCGTCCTCAGCCGTGAGAAAGGCAGCCATTGTGTGGGATGGTGGAGCGTGGGCGGAGTATAGAAGGAGTAGGAGGTGGATAAGGAGGGCTGAGAGGAAGAGAGAAGAAGGGAGAGAGGGTGGGAGGGGAGAAGGAGAGAAATAGGCGAATAAAGGACGAGATGAGAAGAAGGTCGAGATAAAGAGGCCCCGTTTCCGGTTTCAGTCGTTCAAAGGGGTGGGACACACAAAACGAGTGTGACTTTGTTGCTGCTGGCGATACACGGAGTACAAGATAGAATGACAGTCAGTAAGATCCCCTGTCTGGGTGGTTGGGTTGCGGCCCCCGGTATCGTGATGGCGAGGTCGTATCGGCGGAGCACTAAGGAGCCAAGCGACAAGTTGGGTCAGGAAAAAACGGCTTGAGCGAGAGCGAGGTAGCGAGAGATCGTCACACCGCTGGGGGAATAAGCAAGAGGATGATGTAGAGCATGGGAGAGGGGAGAGGGAGGAAATAAGGCAGAGCGCGAGGAATGAGGAAATGAGCGAGAAGCAGAGGCAGAGAGGCCAAAGGGGAGGAGCAGGGAAAGGAGAACTGGGCTCCGCAGGACGGAAGGGACGAACAGCAAAAAAGGAAAAAAACACGCACAGGGAAGGAGGACCCGCTGGCTGCCTAGGCCGATCCAGCCGAAGGGGCTGAGATGGGGATCGCTGCTGCCGCTGTGGGCTGAGCGGGTGGGTTGTGCAGAGGAAGGCGCTGTCCGCTTGTGCGATACGGAGCAGAGTCATGCTCGTTCGTATACGCAAAATACAGCACCCGCGGAACTCCACTTGGCGCCGCGTTCAGCTGCAAACCCAGGCGCCAGGACGTGCAAAGGGCGCTAGACACGTCGAAAATACAGGTGGCGAAATATGGCTGTAAACAACCGCTAAGACTATGTATTGCTCAAGCCGCTCTCGTATAGACGTCGCTGCAGCCGGCCTTTTTCGTCTTTCTTCGCTGCTCTTTTGTCCTTTTTCTTCTGCATTCCCTGTTTCCCTGTTTCCCTCCCTCTTTTCGCCGGCCTCGTATCATAAAACGTCCCTACAGCGTCCGACAGCCAATGAGACACGATCGGATCTTTGGCTCCCTCCTGTTTTACCTGGCCTCTTTTGTCGGCTGCATTGCATTCCTATGCTCGGTCCTGTCAGACGAGTCGTCTCAAACGCCCTCGTTCGGTCCTCCGTCAAGCCTCATGGACGTTTCAAACCGTCTCGCTCACTCCTCGCTCACTGGCTATAATAGTACGACGAACGGGTAACTCTCCGGGGATCCCCTAGCCTCCCTCGTTGGGTTGGCTGGTCCCGCAAAAGACAGGGCTTGCAGAGCTAATAAGAGAGCCTAGTGGCCCACTGTTTTGCCTGCTCGTATTTTTCTGTCTGCCAGGTGGCCGGAGAAGTGGGTGGAGTGCGGACTGCACCAAACGCCTGCACAAGTACTCCGTACTCCGTAGAAGCGATGACGCAGCTCAACGGGCGTTTGCACAGCTTACCAACGTGTCAGGGCAAGACAGGTGGTATTTATAGAAAGCCGTGCAAAAGGACGACGTAAGACTTGAGTTGTGGCGGTGCAGTCAGAGGGTCTTTTCTTGACGTGTCATTCCTGCCATGTTTGCCCATGCAAATGCACAGCAAGAGCTGTGTGGTGTTGTGTTGGTTGTTGTGATCATGATATTTGTGTACGATTATGGGGATTTCGATTAATACTCGTGATACTCCGTACTCCGGATTATGAACCAATATACCGAATACAGCAACTGAAATTGCTAATAAACAGATCCTCGAGATCAGTCGAAATCCGTCCTTTTCAGAGTCGCCATCTTTCTGCCTTCTCCCCGGCCTCTTCTCCGTCTCTTCATCTCTTCTCCTTTATTGTATCTCATTTCCTCTCACCCCTTCTCCATCTCCATCTCCTCACCCCTGCCTCTACCCACTACCCCTTCAGCGCAGAGCATTTTTCAATACTTACAGCATCGTTGCCCCACCATTTGGCCGTCGTGCCGAGGAAGAAGAAGAGGAAGAGCAGGTTCGCTGCCGCCGGCCAGAAAGCCGTAGAGCAGCGGTGTGAAGACGACGCAAACAGCCGCTTCTTCCCCACGAGCGTGTACTGGATACCGTCCGTGTTCCTGCGGATCCGTCGTCTTGCCGCTGATGTAGTCGAACTTGGTCGCGAGCACCCAGTGCATCACGGCGTAGTTCATCGGCAGCGCCACGTTGGCCACGATCTGCATCCCGATGACGGCCCGTGGCGGAAGGTGGAGAAGGGCACGAGGCCGACCTTGATCGAGTAGCCCGACATAGCGTAGACGAGGTTCATGGGCAGTGTGGCCGCAGCCCGAAACCCAGTGCGACAAAGTATGTGAAAACAGGCATCCAAACCTTGTTTGTTGCCACGATGACCAAGAGTATCACGATGGGAATGACGGTCAAGAAGGCCATTCCCTGTACATGACGATGACACTCGGTTAGAAAAGAAGAACAGCCAGAACGAGGCATACCACTGCAAAGGATGTGCGGATGAGATGCTCAGCCGTACCACAGATACAGTTCTCGTGCACATTCTTGTATGTCTTCTAAAGAGAGGCAATGATATCACATGTCCCAATCTGGCTCTCAATCCTCCCATACGAATTCGACGTGAATAAGTAGTTTGGTTTCTAGATCACCAGTATCACCAGAGAGATATCTACGCCAGTAGTAAGTTCACTTTCGTCAAGCCCATCTTTTTATACATAAAATGGACAGCACGGGGTTTGTTTAAGAGTCCTCCTACGAATCAATCGTTTATACGACGATGTAAGCATGACTGGTTTCGAGGCTATTTAAAGCCACTCTGCCTATAGACTCTTTACATCGCCAACACCTCCTAGCCATCTTCTCCGGCTATCACTCCTGGCCGCAAGTGGGCCAAGCTCTATTCCAGTCCATTGTGTAGCGTTCTGCAAAACAGCACATCACCGACATCTTTGGTGTCAGTCACTCCAGGCCTGTCATATACAGTTTCCAGCAATCTTTCCGGATGTTAAACGTAGTGCAGGTGCTGTAGAATCGCTACAGATGAGCACATAAAGCCGACAATCGAATATTAAAGGGCTCGAGATCTGACTGCGAAAGCTGAGTGACTGAAATGTCGAGATTTGTGAATCTAGTTGACTACGACGCATTCGCAATAGATCCACATTTGCGCACACAAGAGTGGGAATTGACGCGATTTCTTTGCCCAGACTTCACGCAGTATAAGCCCACATTGTGACGTCGTGGGCAGTTCTGGCCGTTTGCGCCTTCCTTGCCGCGCACGGCAGAAGGCCGCTTGCCTTCCCGAAGCGGCAGGCGGTGAGCACAGAAAATGTCGCATCTAACAAGACATTCGACGAGAGATCGGAGACGAAGCTGGACCAGCGATCCTAGACACGAGCGACTGGACCGATCTACCGAGGCAGAGACAGAGGAACAAAAGGCCCGGCCATTGACAGACAAGACAAGAAGCGACGTCGGACAGCGGGACGATGGCGGCCATCCCGATCACGATCGTGACCGGGTTTCTGGGCTCGGGCAAGACGACGTTGATCCTGGGGCTGTTGCCGCAGCTACGGGCAGCCAACCCAGACTACCGGCTGGCGCTGCTGAAGAATGAGTTTGGGGATCTGGCGGTGGATTCGCAGCTGGCGGCCTCGAGCGCCGTGGCCGGCGTGCGCGAGCTGCTCAACGGTTGCATCTGCTGCAACCTGGTCGGGCAGCTGGGCGATGCGCTGGCAGAGCTGACGGCCACTGGCAGCGCGGACGTGCCGCGGCCGTCGCGCATCGTGATCGAGACGTCGGGCTCAGCCTTTCCAGCGACGCTGGCGCTCGAGATCAACCGGCTGGCCCGCCAGACCGGTGGCGCCTATGTGCTGGACGGCGTCGTCAGCGTCATCGACGTCGAGAACTGGCAGGGCTACGAGGACACCAGCTACACGGCCCGTCTGCAGGCCCGCTACACCGACCTGGTCGTCTTCAACAAGTGGGAGGCCGCCAGCGAGCGCCGCTTCGACGACTGCCTCGACCGTCTCGGCGACCTGCACGGCGGTGCGGATGCGGCCAGCGAGGTCGCCTGGGTCAAGAGTTGTCGTGGCCGCGTCGATGCGGATCTCGTCTTTGGCATCGACGGCGGCCTGCTGGCACGGGCCCTCGGCGAGGCTGGCCCCAATGTCGGCGACGTCGAGGCTGCCCGCGTTGTTGGCCTCGCCTCCGACAATCACGATCACGATCACGAGCACAAAGATCATCCCGATCACCAACACGCCAACGACCATCAGTCCGAGGTCGACGTCCTATCCGTCACTCTGGCGCCCTCTGCTGTCTCGACGGCGGCTGTCGACCTCGCCAGGCTGACCGCCCTTCTCAAGGCCGCTCCCAAGGACGAAGTCTACCGCATCAAGGCCCTGCTGACCGTCTCAGCGGCTTCCCGCGATCAGCTGCAGAACTCAGACGACAGCGTGCCCGTGCAGGAGACCGACGTACCTTCCACGTCTTCCACGTCTTCCACCGCCCGCTATATCCTCAACTGGGCCTTTGGCCGCTGGACCTTTACGCCCGTCGCTGCTGGCCTGACTGAACATCCATCTGGCAGTGAGGCCGCTCTGCGCATGACAGTTATCCTGGCTCGCTATGAGGCTGCCAAGTGGACCAAGAAGCTGACTAACGGCGGCTTCCTCGCGCTGGAGGGCGACGACGGCACGCTGACTGTCACCAAGGTGGCATAGAATCTGCATAGAGGACGGATATATACGGATTGATTTATACATTGAGCACAAGACACCTAAAAGACGCCTATGAATACAGCTAATAAGACACCTAATAAGACACCCATAAAGACAAATATAAAGACAAACAAACAAACACCACTGCTCATCTCCTGCTGCCACCCCCAAAATAGTACCCGCTCCCAGGCCAGCCTTCCAGCACCTCGCCGTGCTGCGACCGGATCTCGTCGTCGTCGTATCCGTCGCCCAAACTGCCCGACAGCGCGATGCTCGTCCGCGTTGCTGCCTCTTCGATCCGCACGCTGGACGGCTGTGCCGCCACGCCGACCGTCACGATCCCTACTCTGGCCGCTACCTCGGGCGGGACGCTGGTCAGACACTGCAGGAGGCAAGCTGCAGCCGATATCCTTGCCGTCGTCGTCCTTGTTGGCTTCGTCGACGGCGAGCATGTCGGGCCAGCAGCCATCGCCTGGTGGTTAGTCGATGCGCTCCTCTCACGACGGGGGACCAATCGCCGGCTGCCCTCCAGACTTGCCTTGATCACCTCAATATCCCACTCCAGCAGCGACTCGCCGCTCTGGGCCTCGGCCACCGCGATCGCTGCTGCAACAGCCGCGTCTTGTTCCGAGGCCGGCGGTGAGGCTGTCCGGTCGCCCAGCCGCTCAAATCCGGCAGATGCTGCCAGCGGCGACCATGCGATCCGTCTCGACTGGTGGCTGTCGTATTGCTGTCGTGCCGTCACATTTGTTTTTTCTGATGCTCGCTTATCACCTTCTGTCCGTTTCTCACCTTTTTTCCGTCTCTCACCTTCTGTCCGCTTCTCATCTTCTTTCCGTTTCTCACCTTCTCCCCTTCTCTCATCTCCCCTTCTTCCCCCTTCTCCCCCTCTCTCACTTTCTGTCTGCTTCCTGACAACCCTCGTCGAGGTCGTCCGCCGTGGAATCGTCACCATCACTGGAACCGGTCCCCGCGTGCGACCTCTAACCAACGGCTGATCACCGGTTTCTACCAACGTCGCTATCCGCTCCGAAAACGGGATCAGCACCGGCGGCCTCGGTGCCGGCCGAGGGCTCGTGTACCGGTCATTTCTCGGTGATAGCTGGTGACGTGGAGAGTTAGCACTGCTGTTGTTGCTGCTGCTGCTGCTGTGTGCAGGTCGCACAGACGAACGTGCCGTCGCCACTTGGCTGGCAGCCTCCCTCGAGCTTCTGCTGCTTCCTGGAGACACGCTCCCTATGTTGGAGACCCGACGCAGCGGCCGTGGCGTTCCTTGAACGGCGGCACTGGTAGGACTACTCGTCATTGGCGGTCGTGTTGATCTCTGTGTGGATGCTGCTGTCGATGCTGTTGCTCTTGATGGCCCTGCGGCCGTCTTTCTGCCTGGTGGACCAGCCACCACTCTCCCAGCTCGCTGCACCTTCTGCTGCTGCTCCTGCTTCTGGCTCTCCATAACTGCTGTCGTTTCTCGATCTGCTCTTCGGCCACTCACCTCCTGCCTGATGATCGCCTCAAAGCCTGGGCTGCGGACTGTCTGCTCATCCGGGCTGTTCAGGTAGTACTCCAGCAAGGCTCGACACTCGTCTTCGGACGGTATGTCAGACGGGAGAACGGGCACAGACGGTCGGTCTGGATGATGGACCCGCTGGAAGACTGTTGCTGTCGGCTTGGGCGAAATTGGGCTGCGTAGACGCTGGGCAAAGTTGCGAAAAACCCCGCTGGTGCTCTCTCTGGCGCTCTCTCTGCTGTCTCTTTCGGCTGGCTGGTTGGTGGCGGCTTCACTGTGTCGATTTAGTGGGTTCTTCATGGGAAATTGGAGTCTCTGGATGACAGCCCGAGACACTGGCATTCGCTCACACAGCCTGGCTATATCCTCGTCTTCCGTAAAGACGTGAACACGGACAGTCTTGTTCATGAACATCGCCTTTTGGCGCCTTTTTGTCTCGGCCGCACTCAGCCTGCCGAACAAGGGCGCGTTCTAAAATTGGAAACTGGGGTATTGAACATGGAGGCGCTGCGAGAATCGTAAAAGACATGCACATCGCCCTTTGTTCTGAGACGCACGAAAACGTTGTTGCTGCTGCTTATCCAAAATGTCGCATTTCTTTGACCCAGCACTCGCCCGGGTTCTCAATAGAGTTGCCAAAAAACGACCTAACGCAGATGCACTACAGACAAAGCCCTAAAGGCTCACCGTCACCGTCATGTTGTTGCTCAGAATCATCAATACCGGTGGCAGGCCTTGACACAGCAGTTCCACATCGGCCAGATACTGCAGGCTGGCCGTCTCGCTGCGACACGTTCCTTCGTCGGGGATCGGTAGCGTCGTGAACAGGACCCCTGCATTCCTGCCAACCC
Source organism: Grosmannia huntii (assembly GCA_019925595.1). NCBI lineage: Eukaryota > Fungi > Ascomycota > Sordariomycetes > Ophiostomatales > Ophiostomataceae > Grosmannia > Grosmannia huntii. Next base: position 374,833 of record JADHKJ010000016.1, read on the forward strand.
CAGTGCTTTGCTGCCGCATGAGCTCGTTCAGGATCAAGTGCTGTGCCCGTCGTGGCAGGTCGTTGAACGACAGCGACAAACCCTGCATCGCATAACTCGACCCGCTGCTTCCGCTGACACTGTTGCCATCGTCGTCCCTGCTTTCTGTGCTATTTCTGCCGTTTCCACTATTCTCCCCTTTCTCCCCGTCCCCACCAACTACACGCGACCGCGTCTTGTAGTCGGCGAGCAGACCTGCGATCCCGATCTGCACATCTCCCGAGCTTTGTCCATTTGCAGCTGAACTCTCCGTGTTGTCGCCTGCACCGTCGCCGCTGTTTAGCTGCACAACCGGCGTCGACGAGTGCCGCAGCAGGCGCGGTCGGAAAAGCGCCTGTGCGGTTTTCTGGTCTCGCTGCGGCTCGGCAAAAGTCACCGATGGCCCTGCAGCTGTTGCCCCTGCTTTGTCGTTTTTCTTGGCTGTCGGCTCTGCTAGGCCCCCGCGGCTTTGTCGAGAGTTGGTCCGCGACAGGGCTGCGTCTTCCATCCGCCCTGATGCTACTGTCTCTGCAAACATTATCGTCCGGCCGGTTTCGCCTGGGTTCGCAGTTCTGGTTTCTGGCACAAGACTGCTGGAAAATCGCATGGAAGACGAAAGCGCTGCACAGAAAGAGAATAGTTAGCGATTCAGAAGCACGAAAGCTCGACCACACGAGCACACGAGAAAGTTAGGTCGAAATACATTGCGTTCCTTGTCCCGGTAGCAGACCTCGTCGGGGCCCAAGATCGGCGCCATCTGCTGACGACAGAAAGGTTGTCGACATTGTGCCATAGTTCCTTCCGGGCGGAGTTGTTGATTGCGTCTGGTCGGCCGACGACAAACTGATCTTCTTTCCCCGCAATGTGTGGCCATGGCTCTTCCGGCGAGCCGCAGCCGTTGCGTCCGTTTCGTCTAGATCGCCTTCGCTCGCAGCACTCTCGGCATCGTTGAAGTCCGGGTCCAAGTCGCTCTGGTCTGTCGACGAATCGTTGCCTGGGTCCATATCCATGGTCCTGCTGTTGCCCTCGATGACGTCCCCATATCCTGAACGCGCTCCGATTTTGCTGCCGAGATTTTGCGTGCGGATACCCATGCTGAGACCCAGGCGGGCCAGCGTCGAGACTGTGTTGTGCCTCTGCAGTTCTTCGATATGTGCCATGCTGGGCCTTCGTATCCGCGAGGTGACTTTGTCTCGGCGGCTGGGCGTACCGTCTGCCGTCAAAGGAGAGCCGGAAGAAGCCTTGCCACGGGTCCGTCTCATGTCCTCCCACCACGGATCGTCTACCAGCACGGCGTCCACTAGCCGTTCAGCTGATGGGTCAGAGGAACGGCCGTGAATGATGGCTTCGTAGGTCGTGAGGTCGCCGCTTGCCAGCCAGAAGACGTGAACTTCGGCGCTGATTCGGAGTTTCTCAAGAAGTGCTTCCAACCTGCCGCGCTCTTCGTCCACTTCGCTCTCGTACTCGACAAACACCATCACACGTAGGTTGTACACCCGCTTCCAGGCCGGAACCGAATGAAGTATGTAGCCCAGCTGTAGGATGAGCGTGTCTAGTGGAGATGCCATGTCAGTCGGGAACACGCTTTGGGTGCTTAGCAGATGCCTGACTTACATGTGTCAAAGTTCGTAGTCAACACGCTCTTCCCATCGGCTTCCAGCTCCGCCGACATCTGGATGGGCCACAGATCAATGTGCTTTTTCGTCTTGCTGCTGTCGGGCCGCGGTGTTTCCAGCGCGTGGAAGCCCTTGGCCACGGCCACATTGATACGGTGGCGAAGGGCCAGGTCTTCCAAGATGGTCGCGTACTCGGTCACCTTCATCATGCCCTCGGTCTTGATCACGTCTGTCGGAAGAACGCCCTCTAGGATCCGCGATGTCGTGTCTCCACGCCGTCGCCGCCGTGGCACACCGACACTTCCAGCTGCCGGACGAGGCATTGGATCCGGGCTCGAGGTGGCCGGCGCCGCGCCCAATGACGGGATGGGAAGCCAGGGCACCGGCACAAAGGGCTGCGCAGTCCTCAGCTCGTCCATGTTGTAGAAACCCAACACGGCAATGTTTGGGCGCATGCCGCCGAGGCCGCTCGACAAGATCAAGTTTCGCACGCCCCAGGTGATGGACGGCGACATGGTCAGCTGGACAAAAGCCTTGATCCTCGAGTACTCGCTGATGTACTCGTTCCACATGGCATGTTGGAGCTTCGCCTCCTGGACACCGGTGTCAAAGTCATCGGTCACGATGGCGTGGCCCAGAATGTACAGTGAGCCCTTCTTCATGGAGTTGCAGAACTGGATGAGACGGGTCTGGCGCCGTGGATTGTTGATCAGCAGGATGATCTGGGGGCGCCAGAACTTGATGTGCTCCCGCTTCAGACGAAGCAGGTACTTGCGGACTTGGTGATAAATCAGGTTCTGCGACACGTCGCCCCAGTGTTTGGGCGGGCTGAGGTAGTGGATCAGCAGGAAGAGCACGACCAGCAGGATAACGGCAGACGTGGCGTAGGTGGCGTCGATGAAGAACATGGCACCGGCCGACGTGAAACTCCCGAAAAAAGCAGTCTGCCAGCTGAAGAACTGGAAGGCAGGCCGGAAGTTGGGGGCGGAGCCGATCTTGAGCAAAAAGCAGGCCAGGTTCATGACGAAGAAGGTGACCATATAGCCCATGGAGATGAAGGTGGCGATCTGGTTGAGGTCGGCAAAGAGCGCAAACTGGGCGATGGCATAGGTGACCATCAGGGCCAGTAGCGGCTCGTCGGTCTTCTTGGTGCCCCAGGAGAAGAGGGCGAGGCCGGGCAGGAGCTTGTCGCGGCCGAGCGCCTGCATCAGCTTGGAGGCGGCGATGAGGCCCATGAGGGCGGAGAAAAAGGTGACAGCGCACTCGCCAGCGACAATGAGGGGGGGCCAGATGCTGGTCTCCTGGATGATGTTGGGCTGGAAGAGGAGGGAGTTGTGCGTGGTGCTGGCGGCCAGGGAGAGGATGACGAGGAGGTAGACGACAACGGTTGAGAGCATGGCCCAGAGCGTGCCAACGGGGATGGACTTGCTAGGGTTGCGCAGGTCGCCAGACATGGAGGCACCGGCAAAGATGCCAGAGGTGGCAGGGAAGAGGATGCCGAAGAGGTCGCGGAAGGTGGTGAGGCCATGGAAGGCGTGGCCATCGCCGGCGTGGGGCAGCAAATTGGACCGCAGGGTAGCCAGGCGGAGGCCAGTGAACTCGATGCCGCGCTCCGGGTCGACAAAGGGGGTACAGACGAGGGCCGAGATGGGGATGCTGAGGGTGGCAATGGTGAGAATGGCGAGAAGGCCGTTGCTAGCCTTGGCAAAGAGGCCGCTGCCGGCAAAGCACAGCAGCGTGCAGCCGACGAGGACGGCCGTCTGGGAGAGGTAGCCAATCCAGTAGCCGTGGGGCAGGCTGGGCCCGAAGCTGAGGTAGATGCAGTCGATCAGGCCGACGACATTGAGGGCCGTGTTCAGCACCTGGGAGAGGTAGAAGAGCAGGCCGATGGAGCCGCCAAACTCGGGTCCGAGCGAGCGCGAGATGAGGTAGTAGGTGCCGCCGCCCTTGACCTCGCCGTTGGAGGCCACGGCCGACAGCGAGAGTGTGGTGACAAAGTCGACGAGGTACGACAGCCCCAGCAGTCCGAGCATGCCCAAGAGGCCGACCTGGCCGAGAATGAGGCCGAAGCGGAGGAACATGAGGATGCTGAGGATGCTGAGGCAGACCGGCACGTAGACGCCCGAGACGACGCCCAGCTTATGCTTCTTGCTGGCGCCATGGTCGCGGTCGCGCTCTCGCTCTCGCACCAGGAGCCGGTCTCGCTCCATTGTCGATGCCAGCAGCGTCCGGACAAGATGTTCGGAAGAGGTCGTTGCAGCAGACGACTGAAGGATATCCGTCCTCGATCTCGGCTGCTATCGCGCGCTCGTGCCCCTTGTCATACTGCAGTAGCCGCCGGCACTTATGGGGACCTGTCAACACGCCAATGCAACCCAGACGGGATAAGCAGATAGTGGGCTGTCTCGTTTCCGGTTTCCAGATGCCTGAATGCCAGGTTTTGAACGACGCACGACCTGTCAGACGTCCGCCATGGCTGCTCCAGCAATTTATCACAATGTGGAGTCGTGCTAGAGGTGTTTCAATCGGGCACAGGGAACAAGGAGAGGATCAAAACGTGTCAAGACATGACGATTTCTTGGTTCTAGGCGGCCAATGCGCTCGCGTCAATTTGGGTGCGCACCTGCTTCCACGATGAGCACGGCCGACGGACCTTGGCGGAAGGGGCGATGGGCTGTATGTCGTCCGGCGGCGACTGCCGTTGTCTCCAAGATACGACGTCGGACATCCAGATACAGCCCAACTCACCGTCATTTGTTGCCCCACCCGTTGTAGCAGCTTTTGCCCCCCACACTGCTGATATGCTGAATGCACTGGGCAACTGCGTAGCCCGATGAGAATGGCGAAATGACACACGACTTACCAAGGTTACAGTTAGATTGGGCGTCCAGACAATCGGGTTGCTCCTGGCATCCACTTGGCGGGAAGCATATGTCGTGCCTACGTCGACTCCTTATAAGATACGAGTACATGAGTGTAAGTACTCCGAACTCCTCCAAAACCGGGTGTCTCAGTCCAGTTGGGCATCAATATTAGTGGGGACATTTGTTCTGGCTAGGCCAGCCTCGCATTTGCTGCGTCCTCAAATCCTGGCTTTAGGCTTCCAATTCGCCGACCCATTCTTCGAGGCATCTAGCAGAAATGCCGGGCAATTAGATAGTGTAAACCTGTTTGGCCGAGTTCGCATGCTGGACGTGTATCCCAACAGATCTTGGGCGATAGGACAGAGTACTGGCAGTTGTGGCAACTTTTAAATGCCTCACTGTAAGAGTTCAGCTACAGGCTTCATTTGCTGTAGGGACGCCGGGAAGGCGTGCGGCTGAGGTCTCAGCCTTCCCGTGGATCAAGGTGTCGAGGCCAGTGTGCATCGCGTTGGAGGCAGCATTGGAGTCTGAACTCGCGCAGAGAATCAAGCTGGAATTGTCGGCGGTCGTTTGTATATAGAAAAAGTACCACCCCACTCTGGTGGTGGTGGAATGGACATTGTGAGATACGACGTCTCGAACAAGTGCTCGCAGACGACGATATCCCGACGCTGCTTTCCATTCTAGGCCATTAGGGCTTTGCCGAGACCCCCACACGTTCAGGGCGGTGACCAATGACAATACGGGGAACTGCATAGGCGCTGCAAAAATGGGTTCCAGCACCTGCTCGTATGTGTTAGGCGGTCGAATCGTGATAGCTTGATTAGGCGGCCCTAACCAAACAGAACGCTTCTGTTGTTTTCGTCCACCTGCCACATCCGACCATCACTCGATTGGCAGAACAGAGCTCGTCGTTCTGTCTTTTGCCTGTTTTTCTCTGTTTTTATTTATTTCGTTATTTGTTTCCTCATTGATTTCATCTTGGATACAGAAGCACAGTTAACGACACCTGTCCTGAAGTCTCCTACAGCAGCTCGACCTCACCGCGATAAGGACGGAGAAGCAAAAGCGAGGGCGAAAAGAGAAAAGCGAGATTCTCGACCAGTGCCATCGCGACCCGCCCGAAGCGCTTTCCCGCCATCTGCACAGAGCGATATGCGGTGATTGCTGTCCGGTACTCCCTCAGCAATCGTCGACTGCGACCGCAGTCTCAACTGCCTCAATCCTCCTCCCATCTCGTCAATCCTCCCACCATTCACCATGTCTACGAACGGTCGGAACTCTCCAGCCTCGAACCCCTCTCCACGAGCCGCTGCGGCCGCCCAGCTGCTGTCCACCTCGCCCGCCTCTTTCCGCGCTCGATCGCTCGGCACCTCTGTCCCTCGCTCCGACACTACAGCACGACTTGCATCACAGGTCCAACCACTGGGCTCGTCGCCCTTGGCAACACCGGATGGCCGCCGTGGATCTGGCCGGTGGTCGCCCTCCGGGGCCTTGACGCCGCTTGCAGGTGGCAATCCGTCCAGCGCGGTGGCTGTTGGGCCCGGCGTGTCTGCTCTCGCAGCTGCCCTGGCGAATTCCGGTGGCGGCTCACCACCGAGACTGGGCACGCCGCCGGTCAGGACGGCCTCGCCAGCAGCAGCATCGACGAGAGCGCTCAGCAGCACGCCACTCACCGGTGCCATCGGGCTGGGCTCCGGTGCTGGCCTGACGCCGACCAACTACGGCTCCTTTGAGTCGAGGCCACGCTATGCCACGACAGCGGGTGCTTATGAGGACCCCGAGATTGTGCGACGACATCTGGTGCTGCGATCGGATGCGGCCAGCATGTCGGACAGGCCGAGCGAGGGCAAGGGCAAGCAGACCGCAGTGGGAGACGATGTCGCCGCCGCGATGGCAGAGTACGGCCCGGACGGCGATCTCACGGGCGTGGGCGCGTCTGCCATCGACGACGACGAGTTCTCGAGCCTGCAGCTGCAGGGCGGTGACATCACGCGGCCGATCTACCGCTGGACGGAGGAGGCAACCAGCCGGGTGAATCGCAGCCAGAGCTTCAGCATGCCGCGGCCCGAGCCAGAGAGCGAGGTGCTGGACATCCACACGATCAAGGTGCCGGGCGGCTTTCGACGCAACTATCTGCGGCGGACCAACGGCGCGAGCGGCGACGGGACGCTGGAAGAGGGCGAGGGCAGCTATGACGCGACAGACGGGCTTCGCCATCGCCACCACGGCGGTGCAGCGCGCAAGGGCCGGCTCTTCACCGCGAGCTTCCTCGAGTTCCTCTCAGTCTACGGCCACTTTGCCGGCGAGGAGCTGGAGGAGGACGACGAGGTGCTCAAGCCGGGCGAGTACTTTTCCTCGGGCGAAGACGGCTCCTCGGGCGAGGATGGTGGACCGGCCTGGGACAGCGACATGGGCAGCAGCATGGGCAGCGATGCTGGTAGTGATGATGAGCTGCTCGAGGACAGCACGGTGCTGACGCCGTCGCGTCGTCGTCGCCGACGCAAGACGCGTGGTGGCAGCGGCAATGCCAGCCCGATGAACGCGGCGGCTGTGCTGCTCAAGTCGTTTGTTGGCACGGGCGTGCTCTTTTTGCCGCGGGCCTATCTCAACGGCGGCATGCTGTTCAGCAACCTGGTGCTGCTCTTTGTGGCCGCGCTGAGCTACTATTGCTTCGTGCTGCTGGTCACCACCCGGTTGCGCGTTAACGGCTCGTTTGGCGACATTGGCGGCATCCTCTACGGCCGCTGGCTGCGTTACATGATTCTCGGCTCCATCGTCTTCAGCCAGATCGGCTTCGTGGCTGCCTACATTGTCTTCACGTCCGAGAACCTGCAGGCTGTCATCCTCGCCGTCACCAAGTGCGAGACCCTGATTCCCATCAAGTATCTCATCCTCATGCAGATGGTCATCTTCTGGCCCTTTTCGCTGCTGCGCGACATCAGCAAGCTTGGCTTCACTGCCCTCGTGGCCGACGCCTTTATCGTCATCGGCCTCGCCTACCTCTTCTACTACGACATCCTCACGCTCGAGCGCTTTGGCCTCGCTGATATCACCCTCTTCAACCCCGCCGACTGGACCCTCTTCATCGGCACCGCCATCTTCACCTTTGAGGGCATCGGGCTCATCATCCCCATCCAGGAGTCCATGCGCCACCCGGAAAAGTTCCCGCGCGTCCTCCTGGCCGTCATGGTCATCATCACCACCATCTTTGTCGTCATGGGCGCCGTGTCCTACGCCGCCTACGGCTCCAAGACCGAGACGGTCGTGCTGCTCAACCTGCCCCAGGACAACCACCTCGTCAACGGGGTGCAGTTCCTCTACTCGCTCGCCATCCTGCTGTCCACACCGCTGCAGATCTTTCCCGCCATCCGGATCACTGAGAACGGCCTGTTTACGCGCAGCGGCAAGTACAACCCCTACATCAAGTGGCAGAAGAACGCCTTCCGCTTCCTGGTCGTCGCCATCTGCGCTGCCATCGCCTGGGGCGGTGCCGACAACCTCGACAAGTTTGTCGCCCTCGTCGGGAATTTTGCCTGCATCCCGCTGGTCTACATCTACCCGGTATGTTCCATCCCCCTTTTCGGTCCTCTACCGTACTGACAGCGTAGCCTCTACTTCACTACCGGGGCGTGGCCCGCAGCAGGCTGTGGAAGGCCAGCGACATCGCCCTGTGCATCTTTGGGCTCGTCGCCATGGTCTACACCACCAGCCTGACTATTATGAGCTGGGCCAAGGCAGCAGGACCGGCCCTGCCAGGCTACTGCGACAGCAAGAGGAACTAGTTTGGGATGGTCTCTATTTTTTTCTGTGTGCTGGGTTTTCGTTTGTCTTCAGCTTGCTCAGAGAATGCAGAGAATGGACAGAGAGGAGAGTAGCTTGTGAAGTGAACTGGGACGGTGTTTTCTCTTTGGCCAGAGGTTTCCGCGCATCAGCGACGTCGTAATCATTGCATTAGGCTCGACAGCCATTTGTTTCCATAGATCTAGGTGCTATTCTTAATATGCTTTTGTGTCCGAGTGCACAGTGTTGGTGTTGGTTACTACGAGCACGAGCAGAGATGATGGTCTATTAAACCACGACGCGAGAGCCAAAAAAAGCGGGGACCTCTGAATGCAGCCACCGCATTTCTCACCTCAATTCTTTTGGATCCCCTTTATCGCTCTCTTCGTGCTCAGAAAAGCTACCGCCATCCTTCTGCCCGCCTCCGACGTACACCTCCCTCTTCTCTCCTCATTGACCGTAGAGTGGTACCGCCGGACAAAAAACGAAACCATGAACGCCCCAGACAGGTGAGTGAGACTGGACTGAAGTGTTTTGCCTCCCTGCCTCTGAAGCACAGAGAGCGCCGGAATTGAAGATGACGGCCTTGACGTCAGAATGGCCTGCTCCCGTGAACTCGGCCCGTTCGCAGTGATACAAGCAGCCGGTCAAGTGATGTCGGCTGGTGACGGCGCCTTTGCGGACAGACTGGAAAGACGCGATGGGCGTGACGAGAGGGAAGGCGCGCAGTACGCTCCTTCCTCCACAAGCCTGACAAACACGCGCATCGCCATTCGCGTCTGTCTCATCGCGTTTTGTCCTTTTTTTTTGGCTTTTTGCCGGAGAGAACGGTCATGTCCCAGCTGTGTCATCCCTACTTGACGATTGCCTATGATCCCCTCCCCCGACAGAGAAGAAGCATGGCGAACAACCGCCACAAAAACGTGCAGAAGAGGTTGGGCGGCTCTGGCGGGAGGAAGCAGTGCCCTGTTGTGGCTTGTGTTTGCTGTGTTGCTGACCGAGGTTCCTATCTACCCCGTAGATTCGAGCTGTTCATTCTCGGTGATGGCGAGAAGAAGATCACCGAGACGCCGTTTACCGGTAAGGCCACCGATTCCCGTCTATGGGCACGTTTCCTATGCAAGACTGACAACCGATCGTAGGAATGGCCAACACGTCAGACTTTTTGATGTTGAAAGAGGACCACACGCTGGGAAACCTCCTGGCCGAGCACTTGAAGATGCATCCCAAGGTCCTGATGGCTGGATACAAGGGTGGGTTCTTGTCCTGTTTCGTGCAGACGTCTCTCTCTGCTCCCCTCTCGGTCTCCCCAGCTGACACTGGCCGTCGCAGTGGCCCACCCTAATGTGGCCGAGGTTCTGCTCCGTGTCCAGACGGACGGTACGGTGACGCCCAAGGAGGTGCTGGTGGAGGTGTGCAAGCAGCTGGTGGCAACGCTGGGACACTTGAGTCGTGAGTTTACGCGCGAATATGAGTTGCGGCGCATGGCGACGGCAGGCGAACAGCAGCAACAGCAGCAGGGCGGGTTCTAGCATGTCATTCCTTTTCTGCTGTTGGGAAGCAGGTGTCTGCGTATGGCGTTTCGGGATCACGAATGGGAAGACATAAAACTGAAAAGGCCTTTGGGGACCTAAAAGGACGTTGCCCCAGGACTGGAGGGCGTTGCGGGAAATCGGCTGCTTGGTATCTGTTTCTTGTTGAACCAAATACATAAAAAGACCAATATAATCACGGAAAACTCCTGTCCCATTTGTCCTCTTCTATCCCGAGGCAGCGCAAGCCTTCCTGCTCCGGCTCATGGTGCAAACCCCCCATCCGATTTTGTGTCCCTTGCTTGCTACTATTATCATACTGGTCCCTCGCCGCCTGGGATAAGCTGCGATCGGGTTAGCCAAACGTCTCGTCGTCTTCGCGCGTCGCGTACGTACCATGCATATGTTGTTGCCGTTGAGCAGGATCTTGGACAGCTTGGTTTGACCACCAGAGTAGTCACTACATCATCACCGGTCAGCAGCAGAACATGACGCAGGCAGCACTACAGTGCAACATACAACTCGGTCACCTCTTCCAGCACCATGTCTGCAGGCCGTTAGCTTGTGATTCCAGCATGGACGAAGCTTCGGCAAGATACGTACTGACGTAGTCGTCAAAGCCAACCAGCGTTCCGCTAAACTCTAGATGGAGGGAAGCCGACGGTCAGTTTGGTGGACGAAAGAGGCGAAATCGCGAATCGTATCCGCCTCGTCTCTTCCCTTACTTACCTCGCTCGCCCTTCATGATGACCCATATCCTGGACCCGACACATTTGTCGATAAGTTCTGGCCATAACCCGTCAGTATGCGCACCGGCCTTGTCTCCCACAATCGTCTCTCATAAGCTCGCCGCGATCCCACATACCGAGGGGAAGGAGTTGTGAGGCCATGGTCGACGTTTTATGCGCTTGAGACAAGCAGACGCGAAAAAGGTCAAAGTGGGGGACGAATGTTATCCGGCTCAAGCCCTTGTATAGAACCCCTCACGCGTATGGATGTGTGCTGCTTGATGGCGTATGGCTTCTCACAAAGCAAGATGTGTTCCAGCTCATTCTTCCTCGTGAATTTCAACCTTCCTCCACAAATGAAAAAGCGGGTCCACATATGTTCCCCCACTTCTCCGTACAACGCTTTGAGATCAGACCAGCGAAGAAGGTGCTGAGCAATAGGATGAATCAAGAGAAACAGAGAAAACGCCGGAGGTCTTTTGTAAAATATAATGAAAGAACGGAAATTTTGCTATTTTTAACCTGATCACACGGCACTCGAAAGACAAGGGAACGTGGTTTTTGTTTACATGCATATTCGGATATATCGGTATACAATTACTTGACAGCAGAACTTCACATTCTCCACTCGCGCTGCGCAATGACAGACCCCTGAAATAGGCATACAGCGGCCATTCTGAGGCTGCGATGTGAAGCCTACTTCCCTTGCTTCTCTTGCAGGCGACAACTACATATGGGAAAGTATGGCGCGGTCCCTCGACATACCACCACCGCAAAGTCCATAGTCTACGACAGTGCTGCTTCTCCTATGTCTGCGCGCGCCGTCGTTGGCCGTCCATACGTGTATTTCATGGCAGGTTGCAGTCGATTCGGTCAATTGCCTATCTGGTACGTCTTCCGGAAGTATGCTTCTCTCTCGCAAAAGGTGGCTGACAAGCTGGATAGGCCATTCCAAGGACGCAGTTTTCACAACCAGAGTTACTGCTCCGCAATAATGGCTACCAAACGGCTGGCCCAACCATCGCTGGTGGCTAAGCCATCGTTGGTATTCGAACACGCCTCTTCAACGATATCCGCGAAGCTGCAACTGTGGAATCCTGAGACGGGCATTGTGTTTAGCTCTGCCACAGAAACCAGACTCGACAGCGAAGTTGGAGCCATTGGCCACAGAGTAAACCTGCTATTTAGTTCGCCTGCGAGACCGAAACTCTATACATCTGTCCATTTTGGGCGTACGAGGGAGAGCTATTTCCACCGGGAAGCGGCGAAATACGTGCACTTGGAAGACAATTCCGAGATCGCAGTAGAGGCTGCTCAGAGGAGCGTCGACGATACAGCGAAAACAGAGGAGGGTGAAGTGCCAGAAGTGGAGCAGAACAGAGAAGGAAAGGAAGCTGCGGAAGAACACGAGAAGGGCAGCGACGACGACTTGGAACGACCGCCAGTGACGACGCTCGCATACAAGATGCCATTGGAGGTGTTCCGAGCGGCCAAGGAGGCAAAGGCGGATAGCACAGAGTCGTTCTGGTCGTACGCAATGTATCGGCACATGGAAACCGGGTTGCCAGTCAAGGTGCACTACTGCAGGAGTCTGCACACGACGGAGCGGGTGTGCCAGAAGTACTTTGAGGGCGAGCCTCTGCTTGGCTTCGACCTGGAGTGGGTGTCGAACGCGATGCGGTGGCATGGCCCCCGACGGAACGTGTGTCTGGTGCAGCTGGCGAGCCCGAGCCGGATTGGGCTGTTCCACCTCTCGCTTTACCCGGTGCGCGAGAGGGGGGGTGAGTTTCTGGACAACGACATTGACAGCCTGGTGGCGCCGACGCTGCGGCGGATCCTCGAGGACACGAAGACGCTTAAGACGGGCGTGTTCATCCAGGGCGACGCAACGCGGCTGCGCAACCACCTGAACATTGACACGCGCGGGATGGTGGAGCTGAGCCACCTGTACAAGCTGGTGCGGTACTCGCGGACGGGCGACGTGCAGCTGGTCAACAGGAGGCTGGTGCCACTGGCAGTACAGGTGCAGGAGCATCTACGACTGCCCATGTTCAAGGGTGCGGATGTGCGATCGGGCGACTGGTCCAAGCCACTCAATATGGAGCAGATCATATGTACGTGGAAGGAGATCTGACCGCGATGGAAGGTATGTGTTTTCTGCTGACACGAGGTACAGACTCGGCATCGGATGCGTATGCGGCCGTGCAGATCTTCTCGGTGCTCGAGAGAGAGCGACAGAAACTGCGGCCAACACCACCGCGACCAGCCTTTGCGGAGCTGGGCCTGCAGATCCAGCTGGCTGATGGGGTGACAGCCATCCAGCCGGACGGCGGGGAGGGCGTTGACGCGATTGTGCACCAGCAGTCCGGTACTGCCAAGACAACATCGTCGAAGCCGACGTCAACACGGACGAAACAACGCCGGACGAGTACGGCAAAGACGTCACGGCCCAAAGACGCCCGGATCGACGCGGCAGACGAGTGGCTGGCGCAATACCGGTTGCAAGCCGAGGAGGACGCGCAGAAGAAAAAGTTGAAGCAGGCAGTGCGGGCGGCGCCTTCGTCGCTGCGTGCGTACCACCTTTGGCACAGAGACGAGACGCTCGACCCGGTGGCCGTGGCCAGTCTGCTGCGCGAGCCACCGCTGCTGACGACGACAGTGGTGAATTACATCCTGGACGCGGTGCGCCACGAGGACCTGCCGTATGACCGGGCGCGGCTGCGGGAAGAGCTGCTGGGACAGCTGCCGGTGGGCGTGGTGATGTTGCGATACCGCCAGCTGGCCAAGAAGTGTGGTTTTGGCTTTGGCCGCGGCAAGGGAAAGAGTGCGGACAGCAGCAGCGGCTCTTAGGGGCGATCAGAAATCTACAGAAACAACCAATTTGGAAACGAGCTCTATGATATATGACAAATCCGCCCCATTTTTCATAACGATAGAAATAGCACTTCTTTCTCGCACGTGCTCTATGCCTCCTGGGCGACGACGTCGCGGCCCCGGTTGATCTGCACGCGCTTGTCCTCACCGCCGCTGACGATGCCCCAGGTCTTGTCCCAGACGAGATCGAAGACCTTGACGCCCTCACCGGCAAGCGGACGGGCCTTGCCCTCACGGCCCTCACGGTCAATTACATAGACGGCCTCGCTGACAGCAGATCCAGCGCCGAGGCCGGGCTGGTGGCCCTCGTCGTCGCCGTCCTGGAGGCCACGACGGCTGCTGCGAAGGTCCCAGATGCGGCATGTGCCGTCGTGCGAGGCAGACACAAGGGAGTAGCTGTTGTCGGGCGCAGCCGCGAGGGCGACGACCTTGTTGACGTGACCACGGAGGGTCATGACGGCGGTGGTGGTGACAGACTCGCGGGGATCGACGAGGACGATGTTGCGGGCGGCATTGCCGGCAGCGAGGAGGGGAGACGAGTTAGTGCTTCCAATGGCGCAGAGAGAGAGCAGAGCGTGGGACGTGGCGACAGTTGAGACGACCTGAGCGGTGGTGAGGTCGAGCGTGGCGACGACGCCGTCTTGGCCAGCCGAATAGGCGACGGTGCGATCGCGCGGATCCAACGAGACCGCCGTGGCCGGCTGGCCCTTGTGGGCGGCGATGAGGGCGAGAGGACCACGTCGAGGCACATCGGGGGCCGCAGAGACGACCTTGCGGCGTTTGGCGGCAGCAGCAGCAGCGCCGGGCAGAAGAGATGCAGGGGCTTCCGGAGCGGCGGCCTTGCTGGTAGTCCAGACACCGACGTGACCATCAGACGAGGCGGTCAGGACGCGGCGCGCGGCACCATCGGTGGCCAGGGCATCGACGCTGGCCTTGTGGCCATACAGCTCGAGGGTCGGACGCAGCAGCTGGATGGAGTCGTCGTCCGTGTCCATGGCCTCGGACGCGAGAACGGGAGCCTTCCATAGGCGGACGGTGCGGTCGAGGCCGGCCGAGGCGATCTGGGTGGGCGTGACGAAGCGGGCAGCCTTGATGCCGGCCGTGTGGCCACCGTGGGCGGCGTCGGGTGAGACAGCGGTGACGTGGCCGGCGGCACTCCAGAGACGCAGCAGGCCGTCGTAGGAGCCCGAGAGCAGACGGCCGGGTGTTACGTCGACCGCGCTGACCCAGTCGTCGTGCTGGAAGCTGGCCTCGAAGGCGGGCGGGATCAGGCTGCGCACGTACTGCAGGGCCACGGTGGTCTCTCCCGAGAGGCCGCTGTCGTGCAGGTAGTCGGCCAGCGATGAGCGCAAGAAGGCGCCGTCGACGAGGAAGTCGAGCGGGATCGGACGCTCGGTCGCGAGCATCGACTCGGAGTTGAGGATGCGGGAGAGGCCATACCGGCGGATGTCTAGGGGGGAGGTGAGCGGTTGGGGAGAACGGGATAGGACGGCTAAAGAGGGACATGCGCAAAAAAGAAAAAGAAGAAAAAAAAGAAACTCACCTGCTGGCACAATAAGCTGTCGCTTCGATTCCGGCAGCTGAATGTTCTCGTCCGTCGTCGTAAACACCACCTTGACCTGCGCCATCTCGGGCGCCTGGTCCAGCGAGGCGGCCATTGGCTCGAATTTACGTGCGGCGTGTGGGAAGGGTGTCGGCTGGACTGTCGTGACGGTCGTGCTGTTCCAGCGGAAGCAGCGTTTTTGGCTTCTTCGTCTTTTTTCTTGTCCAAAAAAATCGTTATCTTATCGGCCGCTTAGTCCTCAGCCTTGCAGCAGGACGCGACCAGCCTTGCCCCACCTATCATCTGGCGAATCACAGCCGGGCGAGAGAGAAAGCATGGAGCGTGTCTCCTCTCTAACGCGCTTTTGCTGGTGGCCAGAAAGAGGCGAAGTTTATCCACTGCCTCTCCGGTTACCCTCTTTTCTTCGTCTGCGCCTACGCCAATATCGAGCTGTGCGATGCGAGATGGTTATCCTGGAAGACGCTAACCGCCTGCTGTCGAAGCCGTTGTACGTTGAACTTCCGTTGGTTTCGTTCTTTCCCGTTCTTTCTCTAACGCAACCCAGCGACGACGGCGATGAACGACCGGACCGCGCCCAGTCGACCTACCGGTCGCTGCAGCGCTTCCGCCTCGCATCCAACCGCACGTACCAGCAGCAGTTTGGCGACATGTACTTTCTGCGGCTGACCAGGATCAAGCCGGCGGTCGAGAAGGTGGCGGTCGAGGCGTTTGGCGACGTCATCGTGGCTGGCGAACCGCCAAAGCAGGTCGACCGTGTGCTGGACGTGCGTCAGGGCGAGTTCTGCTGGGTCGCCGGGACGGTTTACATGGACATGCCCTTTAAGCCTAGCATCCTGGAGGATGTGTCGAAAGACGTGAGTGTTTTTTTTCCCTCTTTTTCCTCTTTCTTTTCTCTTTTCTCTCTCCATCGTTGCTGACGGCCCAGAGATTACTATCACTCCCACCCGACGGGAAAAAGTACATACCCGAGGACGGCGACGACGACCTGCTAGCCGAGGGCCGTGGCAGCGTGTCCATCATGCTGGAGGACGAGTCTGGCCGCATCCGGCTGGTGGGCAAGGCGCTGCGCTCCGTGCTGCTGGTCACCGGCTGCATCGTTGCCATCATGGGTACGGAGAACGAGAACGGCGAGCTAGAGGTGCTGGACATTGTGTTTCCCGACCTGCCGCCCCAGCCGGCCCGCTGGGAGCTCTCAGGGCTACCAAAGAGCGACGATGGCCCGCAACAGCCGCCGACGAAGCGCGTCAAGGTCGAGAAGGACAACGATGACGACAAGGATCTGGACATGGATGACGAGTACACACAACACAAGAAGAGGCAAAAAGACAGCAGCGGCAACGGAAACAAGATCGCCATCGTGTCGGGCCTGTCGTTTTCGGGGCCACACGGAGCCGCTGCGGTCGAGACGGCCCTGCTGCTGGAGTATCTCCTAGGTGAGGCGCTGACACCGACGGCTCAGCAGGCGGCCGCGCGCATCAGCCGGCTGATTGTGGCGGGCAACTCGATCGTAGCAGCGCCAGTGGCAGCGGCGGCTGGCGAGCGGCAGCCGACGAAAAAGTACGGCTACGACAGCAGCAACTACGATCCGGTGCCGAGCGCGATGCTGGACGGGTTCCTGGCCCAGCTGCTGCCGTCGATGCCGGTGACGCTGATGCCCGGCCCAGACGACCCATCCAACGCGAGCATCCCGCAGCAGCCAGTGCACGCGGCCATGTTTCCGCAGGCGCGAGCCTTTTCAACCGCCAACGAGACGGCGGCCGAGCCAGGCTCGCTGGACGCCGTGACGAACCCGTGGGAGGGCGAGCTGGCCGGCTGGCGCATCCTTGGCTCCAGCGGCCAGACCATTGACGACATGCAGCGATACGTGCAAAGCAACGACCGTCTGGGCATGATGGAGGCCATGTGTCGGTGGCGCTGCAGTGCGCCGACGGCACCAGATACATTGTGTACGTTGTCCTCGTTCTGCCTCCTCCGTTTCTTCTGCTGACTTTTCAGGGAGCTATCCGTTCCAGGACGACGATCCATTCGTCATGGACGTCTGCCCACATGTCTACTTTGCCGGCTCACAGCCCGCGTTTGGCACGCGGCTCATCACAGGCCGCGACGGCCAGGAGGTCCGGCTGGTGGCTGTGCCGTCTTTTTCCGAGACGCACGAGATTGCCCTGTTGGACACGAACACGCTGGAGGTCACGCGCGTCAAGATTGGACGGTCAGACTAGGCCAGAAGACCGCGATGTCGTTGTGTGCGCGGACTGTGGAAATGCCTTAGAATCCATGCGACTCTACGAGCTTCAACGAGCAAATACGAGCAACAAGATAGCGACTATAGCAGTTAGGCTGCGGCTAGTTCGCACTAACTGTTAGCGCATATATGAAAGAAGCTGCCTAAATTGGCCGCTATCCACTCACCGGTCGAGTGCTGTACGTCGTACTCTATTGTACTTTGGCTCTGTCGCGCTTAATTCCTGATTTTGACTACTCTTCATGAGTCGAACATGACGAGATCTTACGAAAATACGCACAGTCGTACTCCGTACTCACACTCCCAACTGTATCTGACAAAGAATCGACCCCATATAACCCCTGACTATCTACATAGTATACTCCTGCCCTGTACATCACCACCTCTTGCGGCTTAGTCTATTTAGTATCCCCTGAGGTCCGGCCGGTTGTCCACCCATGTCGCCTCTACTCCGTACGACGTAGCATGG
The DNA here is from genome assembly GCA_019925595.1 of Grosmannia huntii. Lineage (NCBI taxonomy): Eukaryota > Fungi > Ascomycota > Sordariomycetes > Ophiostomatales > Ophiostomataceae > Grosmannia > Grosmannia huntii. Next base: position 392,523 of record JADHKJ010000016.1, read on the forward strand.
CGATATTTCGCCAATGCAACCTTCTGTCCTCGTCAGGACAAGGATGCAGCGCTATTTGTGCTTGAGGCATCCACCCTCCCATCCAATCCCGGCATACATGCATTGCTGCCTTTGATTGCCCTGTGTCTTGTACCGCCCGGAGAGGCTATCGCTGTGTTTGCATGTGCCAAGTCTGAACGATCGACACATGTAAATTGCGTACGTCCTATAAGAGTCTGTCTTGCCAGCTTGGTCGTCCGGACGATCCTGGCAGCTTGCAACATACCGCCTTCCACGGGACTACCTGGTAGCACAGCTCCTCCCGGATCTCGCCCCTCTCCCTCTCCCATGCACGCTTGCAGCAGCCTGTTGGTAGCGGCCGTCGTGGCCTGGGCACCGCCGACGGTCACGGCCGCGGCGCTGTACGGCAAGCGAGACGCGGTGCCGGCCGGCTTCGTGGCTGCGCCGTACTATCCGGCGCCACACGGTGGCTGGACGGCCGACGCCGGCTGGGCGGCCAGCTATGCCAAGGCGCAGACGTTGGTGGCGCAGATGACGCTGGCCGAAAAGACCAACATCACGTCCGGCTCGGGCTTCTTCATGGGGCCCTGCGTCGGCAACACAGGAAGTGCTGCCCGGCTCGGCTTCCCGCAGATCTGTCTGCAGGACAGCGCGCTCGGCGTTCGCAGCACCGACAACGTCACGGCCTTTCCAGCCGGCATCACCACGGCTGCCACCTGGGACAAGGACCTGATGCTCGCCCGTGGTCGCGCCCTCGGCCAGGAGTTTCGCGGCAAGGGCGCCGGCGTCTATCTGGGCCCCACAATCGGACCGCTCGGCCGCAAGCCCAAGGGCGGCCGCAGTTGGGAGTCGTTTGGCGCTGACCCTGTGCTCCAGGCTGTCGCCGGCCGCCTCACCGTCCAGGGCGTACAGTCGCAGGGCGTCATCGCCACGGCCAAGCACCTCATCGGCAACGAGCAGGAAATGTATCGCATGGACAACGTCGTCATGTCGGGCTACAGCGCCAACATTGGTGTGTTTTTTGTTGTGTTGTTGTGGTTGTGTTGCGTTGTATTGTATTGTGTTGTGTTGTGTTGTATTGTATTGTATTGTATTGTTTCGTGTTGTCGTTTCTTATGCTGTATTTCGTTCTTCCGTCTGTCGACATTCCACTAACACCACAGACGATCGCACGTTGCACGAGCTCTACCTCTGGCCGTTTGCCGAGACCGTCCGTTCTGGCGTCGGTGCCGTCATGGCTGCATACAATCATGTCAACGGCTCTGCTTGCTCGCAGAACAGCTACCTCATCAACGGTCTGCTGAAGGATGAGTTGGGTTTCCAAGGATTTGTCATGTCCGACTGGTACGTCCTTTGTTCCTTCTCGTTTCGCCCGCTCTTTCTTCTCTTCTCCTGCCTGCGTTTCCAGCTTCGCTCCTTCCTTACTCGCCATCTTCCCATCCTCTATCCGCCCAAACGCAATCATCACCAGATTCTCACATCTCTCAGGCTCGCCCAGGTCTCCGGCGTGCCGTCCGCCCTGGCCGGCCTCGACATGGCCATGCCCGGCGACACCATGATCCCGCTGCTGGGCACCAGCTACTGGATGTACGAGCTGACGCGCGCCGCCCTCAACGGCTCGGTGCCCATGGACCGCCTCAACGACATGGCCACGCGTGTGGTCGCAACCTGGTACCAGATGGGCCAGGACAGTGGCTTTCCCGAGCCCAACTTCTCGTCCAACACGGCCGACGCCACCGGTCCGCTGTACCCGGGCGCGCTCTTCTCGCCTAGCGGTGTCGTCAACCAGTACGTCGACGTGCAGGCCGATCACGCCATGGTGGCCCGCCAGGTCGCCACGGATGCCATCACGATGCTCAAGAACGACGGCGGGCTGCTGCCGCTGGCCCTGTCGCGGCCGCTGGCCGTCTTCGGCACCGACGCTGCCATCAACACCGCCGGCGCCAACGCCTGCACCGACCGCGACTGCAATACCGGCACACTGGGCATGGGCTGGGGCTCAGGCACGGTCAACTATCCCTACTTTGACGACCCCATCACGGCCCTGCGCAACCGCACCACTGCCAACGTGACCTTGTACAACACCGACAGCTTCCCAGCCGCCGCCAAACACCCCGGCCCCAGCGACGTCGCTGTCGTCTTCCTCAGCTCCGACGCCGGCGAGAACTCCTACACCGTCGAGGGCAACCATGGCGATCGCGACAGCTCCGGTCTGGCTGCCTGGCACGATGGCGACGCTCTCGTCAAGGCCGTCGCCGCTGTCTACAGCCGCGTCGTCGTCGTCGTCCACACCGTCGGCCCGCTCGTCCTCGAGCCCTGGATCGACCTGCCGGCCGTCAAGTCCGTTCTCTTCGCCCATCTGCCCGGCCAGGAAGCTGGTGCCTCGCTCGCCGACATCCTCTACGGCGTCGTCGCGCCCAGCGGCCACCTGCCCTACTCCATCCCCTACGCCGAGGACGACTTCCCGTCCAGCGTGACCAAGCTCACGGGCTTCGCTCTCGGCCAGCCCCAGGACACCTACTCGGAAGGCCTCTACATCGACTATCGCTACCTCCAGAAGAACAACATCTCCGCCCGCTACGCCTTCGGCCACGGCCTCAGCTACGCCAACTTCTCTCTGTCGGCCGCCAGCATCGCCGTCCGCACGGCCCTGTCGACTGTGCTGCCCGCCACTCGGCCGGCCAAGGGAACCACGCCCTCCTACAACACCACCATCCCCGCCAGTTCCGAGGCTGTCAAGCCGTCTGGCTTCTCCACCATTTGGCGCTACCTGTACCCGTGGCTGAGCTCGTCCGACGCTGCCACCGCCGCCGCCGTCGGCGTCAAGGCTGCTGCTGGAACGGCCTCGGCCATCTACCCCTATCCAGCTGGCTATTCCAATAACCAGACGGCCGGTCCGGCTTCTGGAGGTGCCCAGGGAGGCAACCCGGCCCTGTTCGACGTCGCCTTCTCGCTCTCTGTCAAGGTCACCAACGACAACAATGACTCCTCGGCGCAGTCTGGCCGTGCTGTCGTTCAGGCCTACATCCAGTTCCCCGCCAACAGCGTCTATGATACGCCCGTCGTCCAGCTGCGTGATTTTGCCAAGACCGCCTCGCTGGCCCCCGGCGCCTCGTCGACGCTGGAGCTGCAGCTCACGCGCAAGGACCTCAGCGTGTGGGACGTCACCCAGCAGAACTGGGTCCTGGCAGGCCTGCCCAACAGCGGCAGCAGTCCCGCGCGGTACACAATCTGGCTGGGTGAGGCTAGCGACAATCTGCACACGGCCTGCTACACCGACACGTTGAAGTGTGTGAGCGGACTGAACGGGCCGTAGGAAAGGGCAGAAACGGTTATAATGGGAAGTGTGCCATAGGGCAGTAATCTTGAGTGTATATACTTGTATATACTTGTATATAGCCAATCGTACACATGGGAGCCTTGTTATTCTCATCCCAAACGTCCCTATGGAATCGGGCGATGCTTTGCAGACCTCCTCTTCAGTAGGCCAGCCGCTTGCGGCCCTTGGCTCGTCGACGCTGCAGCGTCCTGCGGCCGTTCTTGGTGCGGATGCGGCTTAGGAAGCCGTGACGCCGCTTCTGGATCAGCCGACTGGTTCGTTCCAATGTCGCACGCGGGCCACAACGTAGCTGGCTGCCAAAGCCGACGAGCGCCGGGTGGCGGGAGATGGAGGCGGGGGCCACGAGGTCGAGGGAGGCCGAGACAGAGGACGAAGCGGAGGGGGAGAACGGCATGAGGGCAGACGGTGTCGATGCTGGCCGGAAGACGGCATGGCCAGACATGATTGTAGGCCGCAGCTGTGGCAGCACAGAAAAGGACCTGTAACAGGGACAGCATCAGCAAGGAGAGATGGCCAGAGACGGCAGACAGAGGACCTACCGCATCTGGCGCCGTGCTGCGCTGCTGGTGGCACCTGTCAGCGGTAGTCTCCGGCCGACGATGCTGGCTGTGGAAGATGAAGACGAAAGGAGGGAGGTGGCCATGGAGGCTGTCGAGCGCATGGCCGCGCCAAAGACGGTCGGCCGCGCAAGCGAGGCGTTCATGGCCGCAGATTGGGTTCCGATCTATGCTCAGGAGCAGGTTCGCGGGTCACCAGTGTGCGTCGAGATCAATGGTCGGCCACGGTCGCGTGCTGTGCCGTCTTCTCGCTCATCCCGTTTGACTGATCGAGAGTTTTTTTCCTTCCCGCAACGTTTCCGAGCTGTCGGTTGGGCTTGTTCGATTGGTGGACGAAAAGTGGGGAACATATCCCCAACTCGCAGCGGCTCAAACACCGCCTAGCCTCTAGGCTTTACAACTGAAAATTACAAGTGTCTACTGCCTATGGAGTACTACCATACAATATGTCAAACAGCCTTCACGGCTGCCTTTCTTCATATTAACAGGTCAACTCGTCGCGGCCTGTTGCCTTTGCCGTCGAAGCGTCCTCCTTTCTCTCCTCCTTGCTATCGACCTTCTCCGTCGGGTGCCACTCAATCGCCTTGAGCCGCTCCGTCAGGATGGGGTGCGAGAAGTGATAGTTGGCATACATCCAATCGGCGTCCATAGTGCTCAGGTTCTGGATTTGCAGCTTGATCAGCGAGCGTGCCAGGTCCTCCGAGTAGCCTAGGCCCTGCGCAAACGCGTCTGCCTGGAACTCGTAGCGCCGGCTCAGGACGTTCATCAGTAGCTTGATCACCATGTCCATAGGCGCTAGTGCGTCCGAGAACAGCAGGAAGCCGATGATCATGGGCCGCTCGTGGATGAAGCCAAAGTCCGCGTACAGGCTCTTGTTGTTGATGAAGACGGAAAAGAGGGCAAAGATGTAAAAGAAGTGAGCCTGGCAGTGTTAGCTTGGTTACGTCTTGGCAGAAGGCTTTTTTCCCACCTGAGAAATGGTAAATAGCCGGGTGGTGTGGCCGAGGCTCCAGTGGCCCAGCTCGTGGGCCAACACGGCGACGACCTCCTGGGTCTCGCTCTTCTCGATCAGCGTGTCGTAGATGACAATGTGCTTCTTCCAGGGAAGGCCGAAAAAGTAGGCATTGCTGTGGGCGCTGCGGCGGCTGCCGTCAATGACATAGAGCTCGTGCAGAGGGAACGTGAGTTTCTTGGCCAGGTCCTCTACGTTGGTCTTGAGCGGGCCCTTCTCCAGCGGAGACAGCTTGTTGAACAGCGGCAGGATGGCGATGGGGTAGATGGTAATCATGAACACCTGCAGACCGGCACCGAAGAGCCAGAGGTAGTAGAAGAACCCGTCGCCCGTGCGCCGGATGATGGCCGTGAAGGCAGCCAGGATGGGCGGCACAAGGGTGAGGGTCAGCAGCTGAGTCTTGAGCAGGTCCGTGATGAAGAGCTGGGGCGTCTGCTTGTTGAAGCCAAACTTGGCCTCGAGCACAAAGGTGTGGTAGATGGAGCTAGGCATCGACAGGACTTGGTTGAGCAGAATGGTCGAGAGAACAAAGACGATGGAGTGTGATATTTCGCCGCTGAATGCCGCTGGCGCCCAGCGCAACAGCAATCGGCCAGACCAGGACCAGAGCTTCGGCAGGAGATCGAACTGGAAAAAGGCCAGGTTCTGTACCTGGTTCCAGATGCCGTCGTAGAAGCCAAACTTGGCCTTGGCCCGGCCGTACGCCTGGCTCTTGTCAAACACCTCCTGCGAGACCTCGTGTTGGAGAACCTTGGGCGCCTTGGGCGCTTTGAGGTACTTGTACTGGCGGTAGGAAAGGAAGCCCTCGAAGAGATATTGTCCGACTGAGAAGCCCATGATGAGTCGCTTCCATGGGAAGAAGGGCCGGTCGAGGAACCGGGCGATGCGCTGCAGAAACGGTCAGCAACAGGAAGTAGCCATAGAGAGAGAGCAAGAAGGGAAATTAGAATTGTAGGGGTAGCGCATTACCTGAAGGATATCCATGGTGACAGAGCGTTGGGGAGTCCGAGATACGCGAGAAGTGCAGCTGTACCAGATCAAGCAAATGAGGTAGAAAGAAAGAAAAGGCCGGCAGGTGCACGGCCTAGGGAAATCGGAGACAAAGGACCGGCGACGGAATAGAACAGCAGCCGATAAAGACGGCCACCAGGCGACTACAATTGTGCAGTCGCTTTCCAATCAAGATGATGGAACCGGTAACATTTGCTTCGTCTGCGCGTCGCTCTTTTGCAAGAGCTGTTGCAAGCTGGCGGGATGTCGTAGGTCCCACATAACTGGATTCGGCAGGTGCCCCGTTTTCCCACCGCATGATGACTAATCAAATGACTAGTCATCGAGGACTTGGCATGCCCTAGTCACTTTCCCCGTCATCAGCCGGCCCAAAGAACTCTCTGGTAAAAGCTTTGCCCCAGCGTTTGCCGCCGTAAGACTCAGTGCACTGGTATCGACGGCTGCCTCCAAAATGTACTCCCACTCAAAAGGGACGCTCGAGCCAGCATGAACAGGACCGGGATCATCGGGCGGGTCATCACTAAAGATGATTTTTGCGCGAGCATCTTGTGGACACCGTACTGTATCTCCAAGAGGCGGAGACTGGGCAGGGGGCGAGCAACTGGATTTGCCGAATAGATCTCGTATACATCGCCATGCTTGACAGGCGGGTACAAGCCTTTCTCGCCGCGGCGAAAGTCGGCGATGCTGCCGCACCCATCATGATCCCAGGCGCCCGAAACGAGCCCCCCTCAGTGTCCAGATCCTTCAGCCACACCATCTGAATGTAGATCCTATGTTGAGGGTCCGAAGGGTCCTCGATAGGTCTGATTGCGAATTGGTATTGATCCCACAAAACATGCGCGTCAGGGCACAGAGGAAGAATATTCGTTGCCTCCCTTTGACCACAAGCTCCTTGAGGGCCGGTAGAGGCCAAAGGCAGGAAAGCATATATCAGTAAACAGAAGGCTTCTGTAGTCTGATGGCCCTTATGGGAACGATATGTCCTCCTTGATGAGACCGGAGAGGATGCAACGTCCCTTGTACCAAGCTGGTACCGCCGCTTGGGCATTCTTATCTGCAGCGCTGCGTCCTCCGATCTTCGTTTCAGAAGCTTCACTTTTATTCTGCTTCTGCTTCTGTTTTTTTTTGACTGATGACATCTGCCTTCGAGAGTATCGTAATCTTTTTGGCCTTACGGTTCCGCTTATACTTTGACCTCTTCTGGGCCTTCACTGACTTTCCCAGTACCATTTCCTCGATTATACCAGGCTTCGGTTGTTTGTTGAACGTAACCGATGAGCTGAGGCAGTACTTGGTTAAAGTGACTGTCAAGAGACGGTATGGGACGTTGTTGCTTATCCAAAGACAAGCATTTGATTTCTGAAGCTGGGTCCAGTGCAACCGCTAACAGGGCCAAGCAACATCTTTTCGTATTTGCAAATACACATTTTTCTTTATTGCCAACAACAAAGTCGGCATCGGAGTCATCGGGATTTCCCTGCAGTTGAACAATTTCTCGTCTTAAGAAGGTGATAAACTGTTGCTTAAGCTCCTGATCTGTCGTAAGAAAGGAAGAAGCCTCCGAGGACTGCGGTCTGCCAATCTCTACTTTGTAACTGTTCGGAAGCAGTGCTGCAGACGAAGAAGCTGAAGCACGCGGAGACCCATCGCCACTTGGTGCGGACGCAGAGGGCAGCCAGAAAATCGATTCGTTGCCAACAAATTTGACTTCAATTAGCGAGGCTTCGAGGCTCACGGAATAGCGAGCGATGCTAATTAGGCGGTTAGTATTTGCAGTAGAAAAATTCGAAGAAGACTGTACAGACCTACATAGTAATTCACGTAGCCGCGATCATAGTCGCCCGTCGGGGGCGCGTACTCCGTAAACGAGGATGTGTTTTCCTATTAAGTTTTAATGTAACATCTAAATGCAGGGGAGGGGTGGATTACCCCTCCCCTGCATTGAGGGAAGAGCATTATCGGTACAGCGCACCTGGCTCTGAGGAAACATTCTTGTGCGTGAATAGCTTGCCTTGCGGCGTAAGTAAACAAACCAATAGCCAATAACAAAAAGTCACGTTTCACGTTGTCAAGAATGAGCGGAAAGTGTGTAGTGATTGGATGGTAATTGGTCCAGTGCTAGAAACAGTAGGATGTGGTCATCCGAGCTCCGGCTGGCTACCTCTATAAAGTACAATAGTTGCGGAACATTCCACAGACCCGATTGGCACAATTGGCTAGCGCGTTGGACTTTTAATCCAAAGGTTATGGGTTCGACCCCCATATCGGGTGTTGATATTTTTTTGCCTCCTCAGGTATGATGATAGGCTCAAAAAAAATAGGGGACGTGATAGCCACTGGGCTCGCTTACTTTGACTGGGGCAAACGTCCATTCATAGCAGCTCATGTGCGGACAATGCGATAAAGCATACATTGGTACTCCGTATGGACTACATCAAGAGTGCGGGCAATAAATGGGGAATACTGACTATTTCTGATAACATCTTATCGTAGCGCCGAAGCTCTGCTCGCTGACGTATTGACTCAACCAAACGAGGAAAAAGGAAAAAAAAAGCCTGTGGCACATCGGCCTTCCCCAACGTCCGCCCTCATTTAGACTGTTCTGAGAGTTGCACAGCTAGGGTCTGGACGACATCTCGATGCCCATATCGCCAATGCGCTTCTGCTCACAGCTGCTGTTGTCGACAATCAGACGGACTGCCTCGAAGACATTTCCCATCGCTGCCGTGACGACGTCGACGGCATCCACGCGGGCCTACTACAACACACTCGGCAAGGAGGCCAAGAAGACGCGGATTCGGTGGCGCGACATGGCGGAGAAGGACATTCGCAAGTACCTGGAGCAGAGCCACGACCGGCTGTTTGAGCACAACAGCGCGTGGGCGGCGACGAAGCGGCAGCAGGACCCCGACTTCTTTGCCAAGCTGTCGGCCGGACAGGAGCCGGAGTACCTCTGGATCGGCTGCAGCGACTCGCGGATCCCGGCGGAGCAGATCACGGGGCTGGACCCGGGCGAGGCGTTTGTGCACCGCAACATTGCGAACCTGGTGTGCAACACAGACCTCAACGCTATGGGCGTGATCAACTACGCTGTGCGGCACCTTCACGTCAAGCACATTATCGTGTGCGGGCACTACGGCTGCGGCGGCGTCAAGGCGGCGATGACACCCAAGGACATGGGCCTGCTCAACCCGTGGCTGCGCAACATCCGAGACGTGTACCGGCTGCACGAGGGCGAGCTGGACGGGATCGCGGACGAGACGGCTCGCTACAACCGCCTGGTCGAGCTGAACGTGATTGAGCAGTGCCGCAACGTGATCAAGACGGCCGACGTGCAGCAGTCGTACGCCCAGAACCAGTACCCGATCATCCACGGCTGGGTCTTTGACTTCCACGACGGCCTGCTGAAGGACCTCAAGATCGACTTCAAGGCCATGTTGCAGAGCATTCAGAAGATCTACAATCTCACGGACTAGGGATGCGAGGAAAGGACAGAGAGAAGACGGTTGCGTAGATCTTTTTTTATCCTGGAGAGACATTCTATATAGAGTATCAGCCATTCCTCCGAGCCGGATAGCCGATCGCGTGTACTTGGGAGTCGACGGAGATGCACGGGAATAAGTCGTGATGTTAACCAACTGTTCTATATTATTTCTTGTCTAGACAACATCCCGTGCTGTCCTACCAATCGGGTCTTAGTGTCTGTGGGGATGAGTTGACCATTGCGACTGTCGGTGGGAGCAGGGCAAATTGCTGGTCGTTTAAGCGGCGACTAGAAGTGACACACTTGCTTGGCCATACAAGTGCTTATACAAGAGGGTCAAGCAGCGTTAAAGGCGTCTGCTAGTGGGCAAGGTGTAAGGTGCCGCACTTGTTTCTTCCATTGTATGCGTTTGAACAGGCCTTTCGGTGTTGGAATCTCTCAATGCTGAGCACGGCCGCCTCGACTGCTTAGCCTCGTACGAACCAATAAAAAAGCAGGCGGCAGAGTGCATGCAGCAGACGTATTCGGCCCGTTCGTGTCCGCTGACCTGGTGGGAGGGAGATAAGGAAACAAATACGCGACGGTGGGTAGCCGTATATAGTTAGGCGGAATGCGTCGCGGTGCCGATGACCGGCGATGGACCGAGGGGCAGCAAGTAAGGAGGGGAAGGTGGAGGGAAGCCGGGGAGACTGTGGAGAAGCGGAGAGAGTATTTATTAGTGGGTGGAACAGCAGCGGCCAGCCGTCGTCCTTCTCGAGCCGCGTCATACGTGCAGCGATGTATTGGGCTGCAGAGAAGCCGGAGTAGGACCGAGCAGACAGAAAGCAGGCGTTGGCTATCAGGAATGTTTGATAGAGAGGGGGAAGACAGCAGAACCGGAGGAATATAAAGCTGCCTGTCTTGGCGATTGGTACTCTTGTCTGCAGTAGTGTTCCTCATCTGATTACATAATATTCACAGTCGTGTCAAAACATCAACAGTACACCACCACATCCACCAAACCACACCATGGTCGCTGTCGCTCCGAGCCAGTCGGCCGTGGGTCGACATGGGGCCGAGAAGCCGCACGGGCTCGTGGGCATGATGCGGAACCCGTATGTGTTTTTGACCTGCGCGTTTGCAGCGCTAGGCTGCCTGATGTACGGCTACGACCAGGGCGTGATGAGCTCGGTGCTGGTGATGGAGTCGTTCGAGTCCGAGTTCCCGCGCCTGCAGGGCAGCACGATCCAGGGCTGGCTGGTGTCGGCCTTAGAGCTGGGCGCGTGGGCGGGTGCGCTCTTCAACGGCTGGCTGGCCGACCGGATCTCACGCAAGTACAGCATGTTGGTGGCGGTGTTGATCTTCACCGTTGGCACCGGGCTGCAGTGCGGCGCCCACCGGAGCAGCGAGCTGTTTGCCGGCCGCGTCATTGGCGGCATTGGCATCGGCATGTTCTCCATGGTCATCCCGCTGTACCAGGCCGAGATCGCGCCCCCAGAGCTGCGTGGCTCGCTCGTGTCGCTACAGCAGCTGTCCATCACCATTGGCACCACCATAGCCTTCTGGCTCGACTACGGCATGCACTTTGTCGGCGGCACCCACTGCGATCCGGCCGGCATTCCGGCTGACCAGCAGTACGACGACGGCGTCTTCAACTACACCCTCGCGGCTGGCCATCGCTGTCTCGGCCAAAAGGATGTCGCCTGGCGGTTTCCTCTCGCTCTGCAGCTGCTGCCCGCCTGGATCCTCTTTGTCGGCATGTTCTTCCTGCCCTTCTCGCCTCGCTGGCTGATGATGAAGCATCGCGACGACGACTGCGTTGCTGCCCTGGCCAAGCTGCGTCGTCTGCCCCCCAACGACCCCGTCGTCCAGGCCGAGTATCTCGAGATCAAGGCGGCCGTCCTCTTTGACGAGGAGGTCGACGCTGAGCTCTCCGCCAAGCACGGCTGGATTGGCTCCTGGAAAGTCCTCTTCACGCCCAACATCCTCCGTCGGGTCTCGATCGGATGCATGTGAGTGTGGGAGAGGAGAGAGAGAGAGGAGAGGAGAAAAGAAAACAGAAAGGACTAATCCCCCCAGAATCATGATCTGCCAGCAGTTCACCGGCATCAACGCCGTCCTCTACTATGCCCCCCAGATCTTCGAGACCTTTGGCTTCACAGACACCACCACCGACCTGCTCGCCACCGGTGTCACTGGCATCTTCCAGATCGTCTTCACCCTGCCCGCCGTCTTCTTCCTCGACCGCTTCGGCCGCAAGACCTTCCTCATCGTCGGCGCCATCGGCATGATGATCTGTCACGTCGTCGTTGCCGCCGTCGACGGCTCCTTTGAGGACTCGTGGTCCTCCCACCGCTCAGCCGGCTGGGCCTCCATTGTCTTTATCTGGGTGAGCTGCATCTGCCACTACTTCACTCTATCCTGACCATGAACGTTGACTAGCTGACGCTCCCAGCTCTTCGCTGTCAACTTCGCCTACTCCTGGGGCCCCGTCGCCTGGGTCCTGACCCAGGAGCTCTTTCCCACCAGCATGCGCTCTCGCGGTGTTTCCATCGTTGCGTCTACCAACTGGATGTTTAACTTTGTCATCGGCCTGACCACAAAGGACATGCTCAAGTCCATGCGCTACGGCACATACATTTTCTTCGCCGTCTTCTGCGCCATCGGGGCCGTTTTTGTCTGGCAGTTTGTGCCCGAGACCAAAGACAAGACGCTCGAGGAGCTCGACGTCTACTTTGGCGGCGACGCTGGCGGCATTGCTGCCAAGGACCAAGAGCGCATGGCGCGCATCAACGCCAGCCTCGGCCTTCACGGTGTCGAGCGGCCTGAAGACCTGAAGACGGCTATTCCGACGAGCGCTGAGCTGCACGAATTTTCTGGGGGCGTCGATGCCGAGAAGACTGCCTAGGTTGTTTGGTGCCGTCGCTTGTTGTCGGACCGTTTTGTGGCGAGACTTTCTTCGAGTAACTCATGAACTTTGCTATGTTCTATAGTGACGAAACGGCTCTTTGCCTCTATGCTTTATGCTTTGTACAAATGCGACTTGTTTATGTAGCCATAACAGTACTCAGTGATCAATGTTGACTTGCTATACAGTCCCTGATTGTTGTGGCCTCTTTATACGCACTACGCAAAGTAAAGTTCTATTTTACTACAGCTTCTACTTTCTTAAAGAAAAGAGAGCCAGTTGTGTAAGACTTCCAAAGTGCGGCTGCCTGAAATGCAGCAGTGGGCCGACAAGATCGTCCAGAATGACGTCTGACCAGAGATTAGCAAGATCTTTATTACAGGAAACAGAAAAGAGTGGTACGACTTGTTGTCACTTTTTTACCAATTTCTTATAATGTTTTGCTTGTTTACTGCTACTCTTACCGGCTTTGCTCAGCGTCGGAATGCTCCGTTACAGCTCCTTTCGTAGGCTTCCAGCGGGAGAGCCCCCAAGCAGAGCCCCTAAACGCCAAAAACGCACCACTGCAAATCTTACGATAATCGCGGAACGCAAGCATCCGCAGCCACTCTTGGCAGCCCCGGTCGTCTTAGCATCTGACGAGCACACAGACACTCGCCTGGTGACGTAAGCAGTTACTAATCCACATATATAGGGTGACGACGTTCCACTGTCAAGATTCCTGCAATCTGCCGTTTCTTTCCACGCCTCGTCGTCCCTGCAATTCTCTCTCCCAATGGACACTGCTCTTGTTGTTGGCGTTGTCGTCGCCGCGGCCACGGCCCTGCTGGCGTACGGCCTGCCGCTCTTCCTGGCTGAGTACTTTCCCTGGCAGCTGCTGTGGAAGCAGCGCAGCGGCCGGCCAACGGTGACAACAGCATCGTATGGCGGCCGCACAGCCATGGTCACTGGTGCCAACGGCGCCTACGGCTCGCGGGCGGCCACGCTCTTTGCGCAGCACGGCGTGGAGACGCTGGTGCTGGTTGATGTGCACGACTGCGCCGACGTCCAGCGCCAGATCGAGGCCGGCCTGCGCGCAGAGGGCAAGCCGGTGCCCACGATCTTGGTCTGGCAGATCGACATGATGACCTTTGCCGGCTGCCAAGCTCTGGCCGCCAAGGCTCGCACGCTGCAGCACCTCGACCACGTCCTGCTCACGGCCGGCATCCTCGCCTTTCATCGGAGGGAGTCGCCTGAGGGCTGGGAGACCAGTGAGTTTTTTTTCTTTCTTTCTTTCTTTCTTTCTCTCTTTCTCTCTCTCCAACTCACTAACAACCCCAGGCATCCAAGTCAACTTTCTCTCCACCGCCCTCATTTCCCTCTTGCTGCTCCCTCTGCTCAAATCCTCGCCAGGCAATCCGGAGCCCTCGGTCCTGACTTTCACCACCTCTTTTGGCGTCTACCCTTCCTCCTTCACCATGGGTTTGCCCCGGTCTCCACACGCATCTTACCTCAAGCGCCTCAGCTCCAACCGTGACGGCATGGAACAGGCCCACCAGTACGGCCGCTCCAAGGCTCTGCTGCTCTACTTTGCTCGCGAGCTCGCCGCCCGCATTGCCAACGCAAACTATGCCGGTCGCATCGGCCGTTTGACCATCACCAGTGCTGATCCAGGTTCCGCTTGGACCCCTCTGACCAATCCCAATCAGAGCAAGCTGATCCCACGCCTCATCATGAACATCAGTGCCCGCGACCCCCTCATCGGTGCCACCGCCCTTGTCAACAGTGCCTCCGCTCCCGGCTCGGCTCACGGTGAAATCCTGCATGACTTTGACGCCGTGCCCTACCCGCCATTCATGAATCGCCCGAGCGGCCGCATCGCCCAGCAGCGGGTCTGGGAGGAGGTCCGGCGCGAGTTCGAGGCCAAGGTGCCCGAAGTGGCGGCTGTGTTTGGGACTCTGGACGAAGAGTAGACTTGGCCGTAGCGTTGTGTCAGAATAGATAGCTGGGTGTCAACGGAGACTGTACGTTATTATGCAAAACGTTGTATGAATCTAACCGCTCCCCAGAGCCCTGACTGTATGTCATACAGTTACGTATACGGTGTATGCACGATTCCGGAATTACTTATGCATGACACAGACCAATTTGCATAGATTCAATTTGGATTCTTCTTGCTCCGTACTCCGTACTCAGCACTCCATAGACACCTGCTAGTTTCCGCCTCCTAATCCCAACGCAAAGAGGTTAGCATGCTCCCAACCCGCCAAGGGGGAATGACAGCTTCATAAAAAGGTGAGCATGTACTCCGTAATCAAGACAACAGTCTTGATACTTTCTTTGTGCGACGTCAGAATTCGACAAGACCGTTTTGCCGATCTTGTTTAACTCTTTCTTTCTTTCTTTTTATTAATCAAGAACCACCCGCTTCAACTTCTTCCAGAACTAGCATTGGAGCTGCAATGGCTTTCTATGGCAGTGGAAGAACCGTCTGGAATCATAGCGATGACTCCTCCGACTCCTCCGACTTTTTCGGACAGAAACGCACCAATAAGGCCGAAGCAGTTCCTCTCTGGCTTGGCGACCTCCGGAAGTGTCTGGACGCCGTCGAGTCGGCCGGGGAATTTGCTGTTTTTGACTGCCATACCGTCCTTGCGAATCCGGGCCTGCATATTCAGGGTAACCGTTTCATTCCCCTCCCTCTGGCGCCGGGCGATGCCCAGATTCTCAAGGCTGCGTGCCGACAGGCACTATTTGGCAAAGGCGACGCCACTCTGGTCGACACTTTGGTCCGTCACACCTGGCAGATGGACCACATTTAGTTTCGGCTAGCAAATCCTGCGTGGGGACTCTTTCTCAAGAAAATTTCTCAACAGGTAGCAGATCGGCTGGGACTTCTCGACGTGGCTGTGCGCCCCTACAAGCTGCTGTTGTACCAGAAAGGATCCTTCTTCGAGCGACACAAGGATTCAGAAAAAGAAGCCGGAATGGTCGGCACCCTTGTCATCAGTCTCCCTTCGCAGCACGAAGGGGGGGATGTCAGCCTTTCCTTCCGATCAGAGAGCAAGACATTTGCTAAGAGCCCTGCCTCGTCCTGGGACATCCCAGCCTTCGCCTGGTTCTCCGATGTGTCGCACGAAGTGGCCGAGATTAAGCAGGGTTACTGTTTGGTCCTGACGTATAACCTGGTGCAAGATGGACTTGTCAAACAGACAGCGGAGTCTGCATTCTGTCAGCAGGAGGAAGTGCGGACGCGTCTCTTGCGGTGGAAGACCTAAATCCAGAAGCTGGTTCCTATAGTTTATCCTCTCGATCACTAGTACACAGAATCAAGCCTGTCGCTGGCTAACATGAAGGGACGTGATCGCGCTGTTTGCGACCTCCTTAGTAGCTGTGCGTCTAGCTGTGGACTGTTTCTTTTCTTTGCATGGATCACTCGTTTTCGCACTGAGGAATGTTATTACGATGATGACGAAGACTCATATAGGGGCCACGATGATCAAAGCTTTGTTCACATGGAATGGCAAGCCAATTGGGCAGAATCTCAAAGCAAGCGGATATCAAATTACGGGCGCCGATATACTCAGCCGAGAGCCCGACAGTGGAAGAAGAGTTCAAGGAAACGAAGGTGCTGCAACAACGTATCATTACCACGACACTGTAGGTGCTTCTCAAAACCGCAGTGAATCTTCCCCTCACTAATCAGGATAGGTCGCAATGCTCGTTCGCAAGGAAGATCTTGTTCGCCTCACCGAGGGCGCCATGAGTGAAACGCATGCTGAAAATATAGTGATCATGGTTAACGAAGATCTTCAAGAAAGACGAAACGGGGCAATGACACAGTACGCAGCTGAATGTTTCATTTACATTATCACGCATAAATACCGATCTCCATCAGTTTTGCAGACCACTCTGCATTGGGCAATAGAGCTGAGCAATAGCAGGCTGATGCTAACTGCATTGGCCGGCCCGTTAACCCGCAATACAGAGGCCATCAAATTATTTGCCCCCCTTGTTTAAAACGGACATGCAGAGACATCTGAAGACATCGATTGGGACAGACTGTAGGTCTCTTCAACCAGCCAATGTGCAAATAGTCTTTGATTATCGTGTCTAATACGCCAGAAGACTGGGAGAACATGCTGCTTGCAGTACTCTAACGTCGTGGGACGGCTTTTCTCACGACTTCTCAGCTCATCTCACGTCGTCACGAATCCAGAGCTCGTTTAGATCGTGGGCTTCACTCAAGGCCGATCAAAATTTTAAGTCCATACCAAGATTCCGCATGGAAGACGGTAATTTCATCTTTGAAAGCATAGAGTCGCATCGCGACGCAGCCGAATGGGTTACAACTCGGTAAGAACGTGCTCCTCTTATATCGCCCCTACCCCCCTCGCAGCCAGCATAAGTAGCCATTTCCTGCAACGGCTAGTGTTAGCCACGGTTCGGGCGCCTAGAAAAAACGGCTGGCTAGCTAACGAATTTTGTCATTGTCACTAGGCTTCTTCTAGCCTTGTCTGAACGAGGCGATTGGCTTTTGCTTCATCAAGTGTTGCGTATAACCTATCTTGAAAGAAGCACAGAGCCATATGCAAGCATCGTGAAGGCTACCTTTGAATACCTGATCGAACCCTGTGCTCCTGTCCTGTTACTCCGCGGAGGTAATATTTTCGTGCCGCCATATCCCGAAATCTACGAAACATATGACTTCCCGACATTACTGGACCACACTCTTGATATTGGGGCTGGTGGGAGCGCTACAAAGCTGCTGGAGTCACCTTGCAATCGCTGGGACTTGCAGCTGAAAACCGGAGGAGGCTCTTCGACTACGTCTCAATCAATCACTCTGCTCGGAAAACTGGTCAACGTTCTTCAGAAGCATAGGATATTGACTTCTCTCCAGCTAGGCGATTGTTGGACAATGTCATTCAGTACGAACTCGGTCGAAATATCCTAGAACGCCCGAAGAAGCCACATGGCTGGGCGCATAACCCGCGGTGCTGCAGCCTGGGACATGCCAGGACTGTTATGCTTTGAATCGGTATCTCGTCTCGGAAAGCGAGAAAGTCTGGCGATTTACTGCCGTCCAGGCGAGACGGAAGCACATTGAGTCTCTTCTGAATAAGGATTGCCCGCCCCGGTTTCAACTGGTGACAGAACGCGTCGGATCGCCCCAAACATTGCTTGTGGAGAAGTTGGGAATCGAATATTTCAAGGAACTAAAACCACCTGAGTGCCATTCAGAACATGAGGTCGCGGTTCTACAGAGAAATTTTTTGAGAGGACTTCTAGGAGATGAAAGGTACCGAAAGCTCATTCTTCTTGAAGACCTGGAGACGGACGATTCATCGGAGTATGTTGCGACAGTAAAGAGACAAGGAAACGAAGCTATTGGGGGCATACCGAAGAGGAGAAACTTAGGAGAAAGTACTTGATCACAACGGTAGTCAATTTCCAGCGGTAAAACCTATACTGCTATTGTCTTTCTTAGAAGAAGTAAACTCCAATATATCTAAGTATTGAAAGGCTTTTGGACCCATGCCACATTGCCTCGAAAATAGCCGTGGATTTTCAGACTGCGCAGCTCGCGGCGCATATGAGCGCAGTACACTGTGATTTTCTCTGGGCTCCAGCCAAGCATAGATGCCACGTAGGCAACCATACCCTCTGGGTCATTCTCCCAGGCAGCTCGCTCAAAAAGACCGACTTCTCGCCATTTCGGGTCATCTGACCATTCGGAAAAGGGCATCTGCTAGTTTTTAGCCAAGTGTGATAAGCTTGGATAGTGTTTTTGTTTTTGTTTTATTGCAGACTTTTACCGGACGCTCCTGAATGTTTATGAAGCCCGCTTCTTGAAGAAATTTCCGCTGTAGCTCCTCACGAGCTATGGTGTATGAGGCGGTGGAGCCCAGCCTCCTACTACCCTCAGTGAATATATAGTTCCATTGGCTAGAAGCACACTCCTTGGTCAGGGTGTTATCGTCAGACTCGAACAGGCCGTCGCACGCAAAGGATTCGACCCAGCCTCCCGGCTTTAAGACGCGATAGGCCTCTTTGTAAAATGCTACCCAATCCGATACGCAGCCAACTAGCCAGCGTTCATGAACGTAGTCAATCGACTCCGCATCGAAAGTCCACGGCTGGGTGAAGTCGTCGATCTCGCTAGACTTACATTAGTTGTTAGAAAACAAGAGAATGTCAGCGAACTTTACAAATACACATTTGGCGGCACCCATATCGGCTGAATAGGAGACACGTCAGTGCCAATCACCGTGCAATCGGGGTGCAAGTCTGCAAAGTCACTAGTTAAATTGTTAGTTAAAAATACGATGTTCTTATATATAGAAAGATAGAGAAGGCTTACACAGCCCAAGATCCAGTTCCGGTTCCAAGATCTAATACTTTCTATGTCTTGTATTAGTATATCACGAGACATATTTTGAGCACACTATCAACTTACGCCAATAGGCCCCGACAAGGGCGCGAGGTTTAGATTCCCGTCCAATGCCAGCAAGAAGCCATGGTGCCTGGTTTATATTAATAAAACGTTAAATGACAGACTTGCTGGCATAAGCTTACATAATATCTAGCGTGTTATTTTGTGTCTTATCGTTAGAGCCCCTTGCTGATGTTATTTTGTGACCTGTCTAGATGCATAGAACTGGTGGCTTTTGACATACCAGTACTTGTTTGCGGTGACGGAGTCACTGTGGTAGGTGCGGCCATTAATGGTCCGGTAGCGTAATATAGACGATGCAAGGGACGCAGTTGAAGTAGCCGCATCGTCACCTCGCGCCGAGTCGCCGTCGTCCTGAGAAAATAGTTAGATCGGACCAATTAAAGGCACTAGAGGCTTCGCCTACTTCATTCGGAGGATGGTCAATCCACTGGTGACCTGGTTGAAGAATACCTTCCTCCGCAGCTGGCGACGTTGGAGCAGCTGGCGATGCTGGAGCGGCTGGCGATGTTGGGGCAGCTGGAGATGTTAGAGCAGCTGGAGATGTTAGGGCAGCCGGTGATGCTGGAGCCGGAGGAGCTACAGGATTGGTAGCCTCAGCCATTTCGTATGATAGGTAGAACTGCTGTTTATTTCCAAGTTATGTTTAAGGCAGAGACGGTGGTTCGAACAGAACATTAAATGGAGAGAGAGACTATTATAAGCAGCGAGGAGAGAAGAGGGGCTCGCTGGAAGCAAGCAGGCTTCCTGATTTTTTTTTTGTCATGTTATATGCTGATATTGAAACCGAACAGTTGTGGGGGAGCTAGAATGTGACGCAATTATGCAATAAACATGCGGGTGGCGCATTTGAGCACACGAGGTTTTTCAAAATGAAACAGTTCTGCTCCGTATGCAGACGTGCAGACTCGCAGCACTGAGCTATATCATATATCACGTCAGGCTAACTTTGAGTCCATACTTGATAGGACAGAAACCAGCCAGCACCCCGCAGCAGAAGGTCAGCAACTGGTCGCCTGCAGCACGGAGCACTCTTTTGAGCGCCTATTCATAATAGAGTACGGAGGACTCCGTACGTCGCCACGTAAGCTTCTCGGACGAGTATGTTACATCGGTGTACTCCGTGCTCCACACAATAACGAATTGGCAAGTAAAACGCTTATCGCCTGCACAATCTACGAATGATTTCCGACGTGTAAATGGCCAGCATGAAATCAGGGCCTTGAGCCTTTGTAAGAACCGTGCACGATCCTTAGTTTAAACACTGAAATAAGGTTATAACTAGCATACGTTACTAGATTGAAAGGAGGATAGTAATAACAGAGAGGAAGCGCACCGGGTAAAAAAGTACGTGCACGATATAAGAGCAGACCCTAAAACACTCATCATTTTAGTAACGAGGAAAGTAAGATCAATGCATCCACTGCGCCGAGGTCCGGTCATCCGTACGTTTTGAAACTGACTGTACGGATGGTGGATAGAGAGGTTTATTGTAACACAAAACCAAGGCCGAGAACAGTGCCGTTGCCGATTCCCCGGCTAAAGACCATAACATTGATGTTATGGGCGTACCCTCGATTGGAGAAGACATGTTCAGTCAGCAGCACCACATTTCCGCCGCGAGGGAATAACTGAGGTCCGAAATCCAGGATTCTGTGCTCTTTGGTGATGAAAGAACAGAAGCACGGGCACAGCCTCTGTTTTCTACACAATCATCGTTCCTGAAAGACGGCTGGAATGAGGGATTCAAAATACTTCTCCATCTAGACTTGTCTTTAATAAACAGACAATATCCTTTTATTCAATAAACGTGACAGGGGCTGTGACTTGAAGATGGATCGGGGGTAGGCACATTTCAGTCGGAACGACAGGACGAGCTGACCAAGTCGTATCACTTTCTGCTTCAAGAATCTAAGCACGGACACTTTGTAAGAACAAATCAAATACGGAATACAACATTCTAGTAATTCGTCTCTGTCTTAATCTACTAATTAAGTGCTGCTGTCAAAAGTATGGATTAAACGGATAATACATCTGTTTACGAAGACGTTTGTTTGCATTGCCCCACAAACTGTACAATCCCCGACTAGGTTCAAGGGACCCGCAATTTAAGAAATAGCGTCTGTCGATCTGGGGAGCAGAACAACTCACATAATACATAGTACGACAGACTTCTTTACTCTACGACTACTTTCCTTTCTCAGCTTGGGCATACAAGAATCCTAATCTACGCGACCGTATACCGTATTATTTCATGCGGAAGTGTGCACCTATGCTAATTCTACCTGGTTAACGAGGCAAATGATGTTGAGCTGGACAGAGGACCGTTTTACTCCGGATATCACCATCTTGGAAGCAGCGGGGTAGGCGCAAAGTATTATCGTTATCTAGAAGTCTTTCTCTATGAGGTAACATTGAGTATGACTGATGCACCTCTTGCAGACACAGCCAACTAATTACTCTTTCATCTCAGGTACCCATTCTTTGGTTCTTTGGCGCAACTCACTCATCCGTCATTTCATTACAAGTATATCATGTCGCTGGTCGAATCATACAATTTCACACACGGTCGTCATACTTAAACAGTCTCTGGTTCCTGCTCATCCTCCAATTCCTCCTTCTTGTGGGACGAGACAGGTGGCGCAGGAGAAGATGTGTTCTTCCCCCAGCGGCCGCTAAAGAAGTCAGCCAACGAACGGCTGATGTTCCGGACGTTCTCGGCGACCAGCTCGGCAGTGGGCTGCTGGAAGAGCACGTCGATCTCCTCCAGGGTCTTGTCCTTGGTCTCGGGCATGAAGAGCAGCTGGTAGAACCAGCCGAGAACGGCGATGCCGCCGTAGAAGCCTAGGGTGAGGCCGGTACGGGTCATGGCGGTCTGCATAGCGGAGAAGTTGTAGGTGACGATGAAGGAGAAGAGGAACATGAGGCCGTCGGACGTGGTCATGCCATAGGAGCGCAGGTAGGTCGGGTAGACCTCGGAGGGCACGACCCAGGTCAGGCACGAGTAGCAGCCAAAGCCGAGCATGTAGATGATGAGGCCGGTCAGGTAGAGGCCCTCGGCGGCAGGCAGGTTGGTGGTCAGGGACATCTGGTAGCTGACGCCAATGAGGATGAGGCCGACAAAGAAGACGGGCAGCATGGCGTTGGCCCAGAAGCGGCGACCGAAGCGTTCCATGTAGAAGATGGCGGGAAGGGTGCCGAAGAGGAGAGAGGCGCCACCGACGAGCGACATGTACGTGGACTTCTCGTCGTCGAAGCCGATCTGGCTCATCAGCACGGACATGTAGTACATGATGGCGTTGACACCGGTCATCTGGCCGAGGAAGATCATCATGTTTGCGTAGATGAGCGCGCGGCGGCAACGCGGGACGGTGAAGAAGTCGAGCCACGGCATGTTCTTGTTGACCGCGCTCTCGGACACGATCTGGGCCTCGTGCAGGACCGAGACCTTCATGACGAAAAACTCCTCGCGGGCTTCAGGCGTGGCGATGCCGCGGATGCGCTTCCACACCTTGTACGCGTCCAGGACGCGGCCCTTGTGCATGAGGTAGCGCGGCGACTCCGGCAGGAAGAGCATGCCGATGAACATGATGATGGAGAAGACGACAGACGAGCCGAGAATGTAGCGCCAGTTGCCGCGCACATGGAGGAACATGGCCGCGATGGCGTAGCCGAGCACCTCGCCGAGAGCAATGTTAAACTGGTAGAGCGAGACAAGGTTACCACGGACGCGGCGCTCGACCGTTTCAGCCACGTAGACGGGGACGGTGCCGCCCTCGAGACCAACACCAAGACCGAGGATGACACGACCAGCAATGATCATGCCTGAAAGTCGAGTTAGCGGGTGCACGTGACTCAAACAGGCCCCACAAAAAAACAAAAACAAAAAAAACAAGAAGCGTACCGTAGTTGATGGAGCCAGCTTCCAGACCTGCGCCGACCGTGTACAGGATGCAGGAGATGATGATGGACCAGCGGCGGCCGAGATACTCGTTGCACGGCGACAGCATCAGGGCACCGCCAACGGCACCCAGCGGCATGCCTGAGTTGACCAAGCTGTTCTGGTGAGTGTCGAGGTGGAGGGACTCTGGCAAACTGAGGTTGGCGCCTGAGATGAGCGACTGGTCCAGGCCTGACAGCAGGCCGCCCATGGAGGCAAAGGCGACAATGACCCAGGTGAAGTAGCGCGGGTCGTTGAACTCAATCTGCAGGAAGCCCGTGTCTAGCCCGCCGTCGGCCTCGAGCTCACGCTCCATCTCCTCGATGAACGCGTCGACCTCCCAGCCACCAGCTGCCGCGGCCGCCAGGGCATCCTTCTCGTCCATTGGCGGCAGCGTCGCCGACTTGACGGGGTTCTCATCGTGGGCATGGCCTCTCTTGCCAGCCATAGTGGCCTTGTCGGCTGTGTCGGCCATTTTGAGGGGGGGTGAATGGTAAGATGGAAAGTGTATGTCTGTGGGCCTGAGAGTATGTTTTTTTCTTCTTTCTGATTGTTCCTAGTTTGGCCAATATGCAGATGCAGAATGCAGCGCACAGAACAGGGCTAAAGGAGATGAGACACCAGGAAGGGGGAGATAGAGCCAAAGCATGACAATCAACCGACAGCGCAGACGAGACAGGCTCCCGGCCCTTATATACGGACCAGTAATTCAATGGCGATCCTGTGCTCCGGCTAATACTCGTCGTGGGCGCCGAGTACGAACAGTCCAGGTCCTCCTCCAGACAAGCTACTCCAGCGCTAGGCCGATTCTCCATACCCCGGAGAGCAACCCCATGGACCGGTCATGTCATGGCCCCGTTTCCTCTCGCATCACGAGGGCATCTCCGGTGGACCCTCTCGCCATGGTGGAGGGACATACGTTCGTACGCGGTCCTGGCGGTGGGATCTGGCCATGGCGGCTAGACGCACGCCCGTCCGAACCTGAGGAACGTGAGGCTGCTGATCTGCAAGCCCGCCAGAACTGGGGGCCATTGGCGTCCATTCTTCCACTTGCGCACGCGCCACCCCTTCTTCGCCCTTTCTTCGCTCAAACTCTCGCTGAATTGGAGGCCGGCCAGCCAGACGGCACCACGCTTCTGCTACCGACAAACAGACGGCGCCAACACGTCGGCACGACTGTAAGCGATGGCATGACAGCATATCTGCAGGTCACAGACTGTCGTGGCGTGCATCTCTCCCGTTCGTCGTGCAGCCCTGACACGAAGCCTCCGACACCACGCCGTGCATCCGCCGCGGCCTCTTTGCCTGCCGATTTTTCTCGGCCGACCGACCGGTCCACCGGCTCTCGCTGCTTCCAGCCCAATGCACGCGCTTCCCGGCCACTAAGCCTAGGCGGGAAAGTGTACCCAGAACATTTTGCCCTCTCCGTACAGATTCGTACTCAAAAGCAGCTAATTACGTGTACAAGTCGTTTCCTTGTAATTTGTCCTGAATTTTTCTTCCTGCCATTTTAGGCAAATTACATGTCTGCTCCACTTGTAGTGTCTGCCTTAGGCATTGCGGTTGCAAATACAGGCGTTCAAGCACCGAAAAAGCCCCGGAACTACGCCTAAACGCGCCATCCCCACACGGAGGTCGGAGGACCGTGTTCAGGTCAACCCGACCATCGCACCTTTCGTGCATTACTAGAAGCGATCGAGACGCCCAATAATCCGTACATGCTTGCCTTGGCCTGTCAAAACATAGCCGAACCCTCAGTCACACGCTGCAAGTTCAATTTAACTCTCGCCATGCTAGGACGCTCTAAACTTGGCTTGCGGCAGGGGAAGAGCGCACTAGGCCCACAATGGAATAGCCTGAAGCTTGTATTCGTGGCTTCTGCGTCCGTGGTCTGCTCAGGCCTGGACCTCTGACAGATGTCGGAAGACCTGATGGCCAGGAAAAATAAGAAAGACAATGTGCTCAAACGTGACGGCATGTCCCGTATGGCTGGTACTATGTGTTGAATACGAGCCCTCGTACTTCGTGCTCCCTCCATTTTTATTGAACGCCTTTACCGCCGGTTAGGACGAAAGTACATCGTATGCTCAATCCCACTTTGAGGACCGGAGAGGGTCATGTGATCCACACCGGTCACGTGGCTACTCCTACAGTGGGGACTACATCTCCTCCTTCATCCGACCGCGGGCCAAACTTGACTTTCTCTTTCCTTTTCTTTTTCTTAAACAACTTGGCGTATGCTGCAGCTTCCGACCCTAATGGCCATGTTCCGATATGCTCCGAGACTATTATCGACTTAGCACGGACTCCCCATATGTCCTGTGAACCTCGCTACCAATGGGTTCTGTCGGGTACACAAAGTGCCTAGAGCTTGTTTTTCGTCTTCGTCGCATGTTTTCTCTAGCGATATCCTTTTACTTATGCAGACACAGGAAAAACATTACAATGCCATGCATTTCCACAAGGAGTGAACCTACGTAAATGCCGCCCTAGCCTTTTTCCGCCGGTATTGTTTGTCGACGTTTTTGACTGCAGGGGTAGATGACAAAACCATAGCCACGTCGAATTCCTCTCCTGCTCTTATTGCAAAAACATATATAGCAATCGATCAACCAGTTTGCAACCGGTCGTAACTGTGCGTGCCGGCCCGAAACTAAGCATCGATCGTTGGCCTGTCTTACGAGCCACTGATAATGACATCAATGACTCTAGCTTTTTCAGCCAGCTATCAAAGACAAGATATGTAGCTTACGGGAACTACGAGGCTAACAGGCGCGTCGACACGGTAACTGGACGGAAGCACGAGAAGTCCGTGCCCATGTCAAATAGAGTTAGAAAACAGTCACAGACAACAGGACATGTTACTTCAGTGCGATGTGAGAGACTGCGCGAAGAACAGCTTCACTCCAACACAGGCAAATTTTGACCAAGAAGCTACTATACCGTTGTAGTACAGGACAGCGAAACACAGCCTTTGAAACGCTCTACTACAATACCAAGACAGCCTCAGTACGTAGCTTTCAATCATCTTACTGAAATGTTTTACGGCCGCGAAAATAATTCTCGATAATATCTCTCGTACGTATGAGTGGATAAAATGTGAGGCACTGTTTAGATCGGCGCCAATTTCAACATACTATTTCACTAAATAACAGCGACGGCATAATCCGTATAGAATAAGGTTGTTTCTGGTAAACAAATGCAGAGAGATAGAAAGCCAAATTGTAGGGTAATCCGTTACGCAAGCATTAATTGTATAAACCACCAGATACTATTAGTGTACTCTTAATGCAGCTGTGTTGTAAGATGCGGAGGTGGCAATGTCTACTCCGTAGAACAGGCCATATCTTCTATCTATTAAATGGCACAGAGACCGACTGGGAAACAGACTGGAGGCAGACTGGCAAGCAGACTGCCATCCATACTGACTAATAACAGCTGACTAACCTTCCTTAAACGTAGCCAATCACACACCAGATTACTTAGTAATCCGCATTAGTAATCAACTTAATGTCTAAAAATCTCCGTTCGCGAATGGGAGCGGGTATCCTACTTAATTGTGAAGTTTACTATAGGGGTCCGTTTTAATACTAGTGCCATGCCCCACGTATAGCCCTTCTGGCCAATCAAAGAGCAGTTTGCCAAGTGGGTCGGAAGGTCTACAGTGTGGCGAATTCCCATACTTGATAGTAATACATAACAGCCCGCGATATCAGAAGTTGATCTACAGAATTGTGCCCGTTTTCGATGGCCTTATAGAGCGCAATCGTGTTCCATACGTTAGCCCCCTTATCGAGCAGTAGCTTGACGATGGCCTCGTGTCCATTTCTAGCTGCGAAATCAAGCGCTGTCTGGTTCCACTGGTTCCTTAAATCAAGGGCAGCCCCCTTATCGAGAAGTAGTTTGACGATAGCCTCGTGTCCATTTGCTGCGATACTAAGCGCTGTCTCGTTCCACTGGTTCCTTAAATCAAGGGCAACACCCTTATCGAGAAGTAGTTTGACGATAGCCTCGTGTCCATTTGCTGCGATACTAAGCGCTGTCTCGTTCCGCTTGTTCCTTGAATCAAGGGCAGCCCCCTTATCGAGAAGTAGTTTGACGATGGCCTCGTGTCCCATTCTAGCTGCGCAAATGAATGCAGTATTTGCAGTCTTGCCACTTTCAACAATTCCAACAGCCTTCTCAAGTAGTAGCTTGGCGACCTCCTTGTGCCCTTTTCTAGCGGCTGTATAACAGAGATTGATCAGCCAATAGTCGGTATAAGAAACGCTAGTCGCCTGAAAAAGTAGAAACTTAATAATAGTATCCTTTCCATTGTCACAAGCGGAGCGAAGAGCAGTTTCGTTCCAGTCGCCATGTACATAATTGGTGGTTCCCCTTTCGAGTAGCAGCTTGACGACAGATTCATGCCCATTCTGAACCGCACAATTTAGAAGCGTCCGGCCCTGTTTACCCGTCCACTCCACATTGGCTTTCAGGTCGAGTAGAAGATCGGTGATGGCCTTATGGCCGTTCTCGACGGCCAGAGACAAAGGTGTCCAGCCTTCGCTGTCCTTCGGCTCGATGTTTGCACCCCTCTCAGTCAGTAGTTTTACCATGGACCGGCCACCTTTCATGGCCGCTATTGATAGGAAGGTTCGACCGTTGGCATCTTTTGATTCGATGTCCACTCCTAGATCGAGAAGCATACTCATACTAGCATCATTACCGCTTGCAGCGGCGACCCATAAGTCTTCTGCGTGTAGTTTTGAAACGTGTCTTTCGAGGTTATCCCTCCGAGCCATTCTAACAGGGCAATGAGGACATTGGATCGTTAATTGTTTGTGGCCTTGCTGATGTCTGACCAAATCTCGAAGAGTTCCGAAACCAACTCGATCTTGTTTTTGACAGCATGGTTCCATGTAATATTTTTTCGAGTGGCAACGTTTGTGTTTACATGTTAGTGTTAGTGTCATTGAGTTTGGCTTTTTTATTCCGAATGCTTACGTCAAACGCCGTTTGTCCCTGCAAACACGACTACAGACATCGCAGTTCATGTTGTGATGTAACAAAGGAACCGAGGAGATGGTGACGTTCGGCACTGAGAAGATCCGAAAAGCTCTGGTCGAGAGAATATGACTGGTAACCGAGAACTAAGAGACTGTCAAGTAGGCGGCGGAGTAGACAGAGCGATAACAGGGCACTCGGCTTGCAGCACGATACGGTCCTTATTGGTTACTGATGTTGCAGCAAGACATATGAAGTACAACAAGTCAATGAAGCAGGAGGCAAAAGACCAGCATTTATGCTGCATATGCCTGCGATAACAAATAACTCTGAAAGTCTGCCGAGACCAATAACGAGGCTGTCTCGATATAAAACATGGGTCATTCTCCACCACCCTTCACCCTTCCCACCCTACTCCTGCATTGTTCAGCCCTGTTTTCCGTCCAAATATCTCAGAGGCTGAGGTACAACCATTAGGCGAGTTGTTCACAGAAAAACAGAAATATACGACCCCCCCCCCCCAAAAGCCTAACCTGCGATACGACAGCAAAATCGCTCATCTGCCGGCCCTCGGAAACCGTCAGCTTCACTCACCGCCATATAACCAAAAGTACCTACGATGGAATGGTACTAGCATAACCTCGTTCCTCCGTACGCCACCGATCTTGGCGACGCCTACCAAACCGCACAGATTGATCAGCTGCCAAGTATGCCGCCTATTCTTCTTCAGACTGAAGCCACAATCTCCGACCAAGCCAGCTATTTTGCGCCCGGTGCGCACCCAACTGCGCTATCCGAAATCATCCCGGCCATTGCTGCCCCTCTTGATCCTGCTACACTCAATCTACAGCCAACCATGCTGCGCATTTCTGACGTGGCACCATATGGCTGCGCGGATCTGAACTCTTACGTGTTGTGAGTTTTTTTTTAACCCACTTTTTGAGGCCACAACTCTCCTCCCTCCCCCCCTGTATCATGCCCTCCACATGGTTGGTTGGAAGGCTTGGCCCGTTTCAGTTGCATTTATCCAGGCTGCCACAACATATTTCAGAACGACAGCATGCTTGCTAGGCACGGAAAAGATTTTGGCCACTCTCCTTACGGTTGTCGCTGCGGCCAAACATTTACCAGAATTGACGCCTTTAAGCGCCATCTTACTGAAAGACGTACGCATCCATGCGACAAATGCTTGACATACGTCGCAAAAAGGCATGAGCATCTGCTGGAGCACCTTCGACGGCAGCACGATTTTGGAGACGTTGACATCGCGGCTATGAAGGCATGCAGATGCCCCGAAGCTATGGGGTTTGCCCGCAGATCTTGAAACAAATTTGCCTTTGACTTCTGCCAGTGGACAGCGGTTTCAATTGTCGGACCAGAGTGTGTAGAGAAGAGCACAAAGGTAGCAGTGTGTGGTTGTGTTTATCCGTTGTTCCGTCCTATGCAGTTGCCTGTTTAGTCTTTTCGGTACTCCGTAGTTTGATTGAAGTCTCAAGCTTTTCGTCCTTTCATTACTCTCTGCCGCTTTGTGGCGAAATTAGGCCAGCCCCCCCATGTTGTAGGCTATTCCAAGTCCGTAAATCACAAAGCCGACTACTGCATGGAATACAGATCAACCAGGATGCTGTAACGCCGGGGCGCAACCTTAGGCCTGCTAGCGCTGTCACGGGAGCAAGCGGCGGCGAACTTTCTCTTTGAAGTTTGAAAGTTTTGACGTGTGGTACTGTAATTATCACTTCATTCGTGGGATCTGCGACTGGACAAACGGCGTAAAGCGGCGTCCTCGGAACAAAACGCCACCGCACACGTTCAACGAGCAGCATCCGCCAATCACTCAGCATTCTATATTATGCTCGTACTCCGTACTTCCGGAATCTATTACTGCGGCTCAGCACAGATCTATGCACATCACATGGTACGAGTTGTCCGTACCCGTGCAAAGAAAGGCGTTGCGTGAGTTTGAGGCAAAAAGCAGTTCACCGGCGGGTGGGTCTCGTACGAGTTCCTTTCTCTGTCTTCCGAGTGGTGGGATTGCCTGACTTGGCCGCTGGAGTGCCAAGGATTAGATCGCTGGCTCCACGATTCAATGGCAACCGAAGCGGCCACAAATCCATTCCAACCAGCTGGCAGCCGAAAAACTAGGCTCTCCACTAAACAAATGCGACAAACCCCTCGAAAAACATACGCCTGAGCAGTAGGATCCCCTGAAGGTCCACTGTTAGCCGGCGTTCTAGGCCACAATAAACATGTAGTCCTGCAAGGAGTTTCGCAAGCCCAACCCCGTGAAACAATTAGCATGCGGTCGTCGGTTCGAGAAACGGCCAATATCGAATTGTCATGGAATGCTGCAGGGGCCAATAGGGGGCAAATAGACGTGGCACTCGCCGTCTTATATAAAGGTGCATGTCCCTCCCTCGTTTGCAGTTTGGATTTCTCAACCGGTCAAGCAGTCGCTCTTTGTTCACTTCGCTCTCTTTCTCTCATTCACACAGGCCCATCTCGGCATTACAAGCTTGCTTGTTATACACTCATTACCAACGATAAACCGTCCATCCAGTTGACTTGGATAACCCCCTTTTTGGACTTTTTTTTCTAAGCCATACATCCAATCCATATTTCCTCCCCCCAAACCGACACTATGAAGTTCGCCATTCTCGCTCTGG
Organism: Grosmannia huntii; assembly: GCA_019925595.1. NCBI lineage: Eukaryota > Fungi > Ascomycota > Sordariomycetes > Ophiostomatales > Ophiostomataceae > Grosmannia > Grosmannia huntii. The sequence goes on from JADHKJ010000016.1 coordinate 422,842, forward strand.
TCACTGTGGTCTCTGCCAAGTACCGGGCCACGACGACTGTATGTTTCTTTGATACCAGCAGTTTGTGTGACTTGTACTGACTGGAATCCGCAGCGTTACTACGACGGTCTGAAAGGTGCCTGCGGTTGCGGAACCGATTCTGGCCTTTCGTCTTGGCAGGTATGGCCTCTGCTCCCCCTTTGGCTCCGCGATAGACTCGTGACTAACAAGATCTTCACAGCTCGGCACTAGCGACGGTGTCTACACCGCCGCCGGCTCGCAGGCGCTCTTCGACACGAACTCGGCTACGTGGTGTGGTGGCGGCTGCGGCAAGTGCTACAACCTGACGTCGACGGGCGAGCAGGCCTGCAGCTCCTGTGGTGCGGGAGAGACGGCCGGCAAGAGCATCATCGTCATGGTGTCCAACCTGTGCCCGTACAACGGCAACGAGCAGTGGTGCCCCAGCGTCGGTGCCACCAACAACTACGGATACTCGTATCACTTCGATATCATGGCCCAGAGCGAAATCTTTGGCGACAACGCGGTCGTCGAGTTCGAGCCCGTCACCTGCCCCGGTGTTGCAGCATCCGACTTTGGAACCTGCGAGTGCTACGGCGAGCTGGAGACCGATGTGACCCCGGTCGGCATGACTATCGATACGTCTGATGACACGGTTGCTGCCGTCACCACTAAGTCCAGCAGCTCTGCCAGCCACTCCTCTGCCACGACGTCTGTCCACACGACCCTCACAACCGCTCTGGCAGTCCCGACGACGGTCTCAACGTCGGTTTCGACGTCCGTCTCGAAGTCGACCTCTGCTTCCGTCAAGTCGTCCAGTGCTACTCCGTCTGCCGCTAAGACCTCCAAGACCTCCAAGGCCCCCCACAAGGCCAAGGCGTCTAGCGCGTCTGCGAAAGCCGTGAATGCGGCCGGCGTTGCAACGACTGCCAATGTTTTCGACGCGACTACCGCGAGCTGCGCAGCAGCTCACACTGTCACTCAGACCGTCTGGGTCTAAGCCTTAAGAAGCCACGCTCTCGGGTATTTGCCGTCCTTTCCTTCACGTCACATTTGACATTCTTTAAAGTCGTTGAGGCTTCTCTTCTTGTATATAAACCCTTTTTATTATGACGATTTAGGCTCGCCCAGTCTTCATAATACAACCAACGGCTGCGCCCTTTGCCTTTAGCCAGGTGTATATAAAAGTCCATCTTGGAACCAGACCGTCTCTTACATAGCCGGAGTACATCGGCCCTTGCACCATTCCAGTGAAACACCATATCGTGATGCTGTGCCGGATGCGGGACCATCAATCGTGTGACCTATGCATCCCTTTTTACGTGATGTAAAAAGGCCTAAGACCGTAAAGGCGAAGCTACAACCTAGTTTACATATCAGCATAGACTGGCTGGGAAAATAGATTGCACGCTGCTGTAGCCCTAATTCACAAAGGTATCTTACCAAAGCGCGAATACTCCGCAGTTGAAGAGATGGTACTCCATACTCCGTGCAAACTGTTTCGCACCTTACATGTGGTAAAGTGTGGCCAGCGCTTGGATTGCCTTTCAAGAATATAACGCTTCGATGTGCCCCATAGATCACCCTAACTGACCCGCAGAATACGGAGTACTCAGTATACTATGGGGAATGAGGCAATTGAGTACGTAATCAATATTAGCTCGTTTAGAATTAGCGTGTCCGGGAAAAATGTTCCCTGGAATTTCTCGTCGTGACATTACGGAGTAGATACGAACTACGGAGAATCCCTGAGGAGTACTTCGTAAAGCAAAAGGGGAAACAGCGAGAATGTACAGCTAAGGCGCAGGTTCATGGAGATGGGATGCACTGTGAGGAGCAGAAAATTGAACAGTTAGGGTGTGAATAGACCAATCTGGCTGAGAAATGTACACATCGCACTACTTTTCGACGTATTACTCCGTACGAGTACGGAGTACCACGGAGTTAGTGGCGGAACCCGCTGTTATGCCATTCAGCCAATCAAAGGGCCGCATAGAGAAAGGCTACTTCAGGGCCGCTAAAGATCCTAAAAAGTATGCAATAAAAGGAAGGGTGAAGGTATTTTACAGAAGAACAAAAAGAAGGCATGCCAAAAACCTAAGCTCAAAACCAAGTTGACAGGCGTACAATTTCAGGAAAAGACGGAGTCGTCGATTTCTGGCCAGTGTTTTTTTCTTTAGATCTTGATAAGCTTGCGAAACAATTGCTATCTGACAGCATCTGCCAGTTTGCCATATTATCAACCTGAAATCGGTACAGAGCATGGCTACTCAGGGTCCATATGTGCCAGTGCCAATTGAACGAACAGGATTTTCTCTGCAAGTGCCTGAGAGTTGGGAACTTCATATGTTGAGAAGTTGTGGCTAGGCTTGTACATCCTCTCCTCTTACGAGTAAACACTAAGCAAATCAGAGACATGTGCTTCTATTATAGCTGACTGAAAACCGTACAGGCCTCACTCAATATCGGGAACGTCGACCTTATATCGTAAAACGTTACCAGGAAAGCTAGCCTGGAAGGTGGGTGCTTGGTAAGGGGCGTGCTTGGTAAGGGGCTTTTTTATACAGGAAGCTTTTTCGACAACTAGCTGAGCCCCAAGAGTGGACAAAGGCCTTTTTTTTTAAATTCGTGCAAAGAGTATTGCCTGCTGCTGAATGTAACCAAAGTGACTCGGTAGTATATACTGGAATATCATGGCCCGGGTTCCGACTGAAAAGAAAGCCATGATAGTTTGATTTGCTCCAAGCAAAGAAAGTGTCACCAATCTGTTTCTTGAGTTTCTTAGTAGCCTCGGTGGTATCAAATGATAGAAGAGCCCATAAGACAAGAAAGCCAACGTCATGCATCGTATGCATATATCGTTACAAATTAGGTTCTGTGATCCCATAGCTTTAGCATAATGACGTCGTTCTCCCCTCCATGCCTTGTTATTGACGACTTTCCAAAAGTACATTGAGACAGGAATATTGTAGGTAGGCGACGGATTTGGATTTTGTCCATAAATACCCCTGTTGCTTGTCTCTCACCGGAAATCCTTACTTTTAGACTTTAAGACGAGGGTCACTGGTCAATGCCTCCCAGGTCCTTGTGGTTTTAACGGTGGAGCCTGGATACGACAGCCACGTTCTTATTTGTGGAATAGATCTTGTGTTTATCATTATACCGTGAGAGCTTCAAACTCTTGGACTGAGACTAGCTCTTGCAATTAAGGCTCGAAGAGCTCCGCATTGGACAAAAGTATACAGGAAACGTGTCACACACGACTGGATCAAATATCTAGATATAACTGTCTGCGTCGAAATTGAGGCTGAAACTACAGTGTTCAGTCATACGGAGAACAGTGGCCATTCATAAAACGACTACTATACGTTCCCAAACCCGACATCTATGATTTCCCTTTTCGTCCTTGTAACTGAGCCGGCTCGAGCTGGCCTGAACCGTCCTGAGCAGAAGGTGAAACACCCTGAGCTGAAAATGAGCTATCATGAGCCGAGCGTAAGCTATCATGGTCTAATGTTGATCCTTTATTCCAACCTCGGATGATGACTCGATCCACACGGAGCAACCTAAAGAAAGTAGTGCTCGAAATCGGCGGCATGTCTTAGAAGAATGAATCCCTCCATTTCCTCGATCCTTTGTATTTGCTATTCTACTTTTTTCCTCTTAGGCGCGCTTCCTGTAGTCTCGTTCTCTTCCTTTTGGTACCTGTCATTGCTAGCAGCTGTTTTACAAAGTCCCCTTTAAGGCCTCTTCTCTATTCAAGAGCAGCAACGTTTTATAGTCGATTATAGTCCAATTTCTCTATAACTTAAAACCCCGAAGGAGCAACAGTTAAATCAAGTAAGATGTGATTATTTCGCTTAGTACAGGCCCGCGTAACGGCTTATTACCTTTAGATGTAAGTAGTAATATTGCTACAAATGCCGCCCCGACCAAGAGTATTACGGGTACGGATTAGCCGGGCCTTTCTATATATACTAGGTGCTCGATCCCGTAAGTTTGAGACGGAGTACGGAGTAGTGTATTGTTTTTCACCTCAGTATCTTGATTTCGCAAAACCACGAAATTATTAACTAAATTAGCGTCGGTGGTTTAGTGGTAAAATCTGTCGTTGCCATCGACAGGCCCCGGGTTCGATTCCCGGCCGACGCATTTTCTTACATTTTTTTATTTAAAATACTGTAAGACTTACTGGGTGCTTAGTTGGTAGCGAAAGAGAGGAAAGCGAAATAGGGCAGCCGCTATTTATACAGGCCTGCATATGACAACATGGGAACAAACATGCACGACTGTCAGATCAGTATATGCTCCGAGGACATAAACTTTTGTAAACCTTGCAAATTCATCTTCTCTTTTACTCTTACCTATCAACATCTCTTTTTCCGGCCTTCTATCGTCACGATGGCGTCCTCTTTAATCCACGAAGCCCTAGAGGCCAATGATATGGCAAGATGATTAACATCCAATGGGCTTATGTGCGAGTGGCAGCCATGCCCCAGCAGCCTACACACCTGTTGCCCGAGCCTGAACAGCCTTGAATGTTCCCTAAACAAAGGCGGCTTTGTGTTATGTAAAATGTAGGTGTGATGGCGCCTGGATTCGGACCATAGAACATGTTGCACGGGAGTCTTGTGATTGATATTGCCATTCCCGCCTCGACAGGGGCGCGTGCAGTCTTGTGTGATTCAGCAGCAATACGACGTACGGAGTACATGCTCCCCTGGTATCATGCCTAAATGAGCCTGTACCCCGTACCATACGAGCCCTTACGAGCCTGCGTATGAAATGGCATTTTATTGGGCCAAGGTGGAGTCCGGAAAGCCGGAAACTGCATTAGTTCATACTTGCTGGAGTTCTCCATGTTTTGGCGACCTATCGGCCAAGCTAACAACTGCGAGGCAGCGGGGCTATGCATACTATGTAGTCCGAACGGGTATTGCTTTCAGCGAGCAAGATGCGGATGATGCAAAGGTATTGTCGACACAGGGGGATGCGTTCTCTGCAGTAGAACATTAAAATGATGCGTGACAATGTACTTGGCGGGTCTTCTGCTGGCAAAACTGAGCGGCCATCACGGCCTTGGTTCGGTGTTTTGAAAGGCATACGGAACCTACTTAAGCTATAAGCTCTCTCTCCATCTTTTGAGCTCGATTTATTTCTCGCCAGTGTCGGATGTTTCGGCACAGCCCATTCGCTCGGTTCTATATAGGAATAACGTGGGAGCACGTAGCATCTGGCGTGAACCTAATGCCGGGATCCTGTATATGCCCTTACGAGGCCGCCAAGCTATAAATATACCTTTTATGGCACAGATCTCTCGAGAATACCAGAGCACTTCTGACCTGTTCCATACGGTGATTGCTTCTGGAAAGACGTCTGTCACAACAATGGTAACAGTTCTTGCCCTGTTGACAGCGCTGACGCTTTCGACGTTGTCGCAAGCCAATCCTTTCCATCGACGAAGTACGGTGTTACCAAGTAACGATGCTTTTTATCAAGTGCCGGGCAACATAACGAGCTACTCTCCGGGGGCTATCATCAACCACCGAAAGCCACCAGCACCCATTGCGGCGTTTGCAAAGTATCCTATCAACTTGCAGAACACCTGGCAGATCCTGTACCGGACAACAGACAGTCTCGACAATGCCACGGCCACTGTACTGACTGTTTTGGTTCCGTACAATGCCGATTTCAGCAAGGTTCTGTCCTACCAGATTGCAGAGGATGCCGCATCGCCCAACTGCGCGCCTTCCTACGCCCTCCAGCTCGACTCTGACTCGGGTGGGACGGACGGTACCCTTTCCACGCAGGCCGAGATCCTGCTGATCGCGGCAGCACTCGAGCAGCACTGGGTCCTCATTATCCCGGACCACGAAGGCCCCGAAGCTGCCTACCTGGCCAACCACCTGGCTGGGTACGCCACCTTGGACGGTATTCGTGCCGGGCTCAGCTCGGGGGACATCACCGGCATCGAACCAGATGCTACAGTTGCCATGTGGGGATACTCTGGTGGCAGCCTGGCTTCTGGCTGGGCCGCAGAGCTCCAGCCTTTGTATGCACCCGAATTGAAGATTGCCGGTGCCGCTGTCGGGGGCACCGTTCCTAATATTTCCAACGTGATCTCGTTGGTCGATGGCTCAACGTCTGCCGGACTGATTCCAACCGGTGTCATGGGACTCGCCAACCAGTATCCCCTTGTCAAAAGTATTGTCGAGCAGCACGTCTTGCCCCAATACCTAGGCGCCTTTGAGAGCACGACAAAGCAGTGCCTCGAAGCAGACATCTCCGATTTTTCTGGCAAGAATGTGTCTAGCATGCTCGATAGCTCAGACCTCTTCACAAACACGGCGATGATGAGCGTTTTCAATGCCAATGCATTGGGCAGCAACGTTCCTCAAATCCCTCTCTATATGTACAAGGCCGTGCAGGATGAGCTCAGCCCAATCGCCGATACAGACAAGATATACGAGCAGTATTGTGCCGGCGGTGCCATCGTTAAGTATGAGCGGGATTTGCTCTTCAACCACGGGACCCTGTCTGCCGTTGGCGCACCAAAGGCTCTGACATGGCTCATACAAGTCTTCGGCGGGACTGCGACTCAGACAGCATGCACGAAGAAAACCATCATATCGTCCTTGCTTGACCCAGCAGTGCTTGAAGTATTACCCGAGTTCATCCTCGAAGACCTTCTTGACCTGCTCGGAAAGGAGGTTGGCACACGCTTGTGATGTGGTTCTAGATTGAGGACGCCACGTTCTTGCCAGAAGAAAGAGACATCTTGTAGTGTGATTATTTCTGACATTCTTCTATACTGTCATATTTACGGGCTATCGCCCCCTTTAGATTAGAGGTAGATCAAATCCAGACTTTGTGCGAGTCAGCACAGCCAACTACCCCCGACTTTATGCACCGTATACAGTACGCGGGCATGCAGCTCGTACAATATTTTAGCTCGTCTTGGCTTGTGCGCGTGAGCCATTTTCGGAGTGTATCTATACCATTCTCGTTGGGCTAAGAGCAATATTTTGTACAGTGCCATGTTATTCCACACGTAGTATCTGTCCAAAATATACTTTATCTCTCGTATTTCGAGAACTGTGAACTTGCACTACAAAGATGGCGAAGGTTGTAGCGGTCGCAGGATCGACTGCTGCGTCATGTTGGCCACCAAACGGCCGTTCTCGTCCCACAACCGCGCCTCCGAGTAAGTCCGTCCACTCTGTCCGGTGACCGTCTTCATCTCCCGCAAGTGCCAGCTGCTCAGGTCGACGTCCGTCCCGAAGCAGCGCAGTGCAAAGTCCAGGCTCGAGCAGGCCCCAGCATCGTCCAGAAAGAGGCCGCTGTGCGCCAGCGGCATGAAGGACAGTGCACCGTCCAGCACAAAGCCCAGTCCGGCGTAGTGGTCAGCTCGCGTTTCCAGCGGGTGCCGGCTACGAAACCAGTCGGCCGAGGTCTTCTCTGGCAGCGGCAAGCCGTCCTGCGGCGTGCGTGCCCGCTTCTTGGCCATGCCGTAGAGGTTGTTCGCATTGACACCCTCAGGGCAGCCGCGCGATTCGAAAAAGCGGTGCTGCAAGCCGAAGCCGATGTAGAACATCTCGACAATGGGCTCAGAGACAACGCGTTCGCGAACGAGCCTCTCTGTCGTATCGGCGACGGTCGGGCACTGCTCGTGCTTCGAGTAGGTCTGATCTGGCGATGCTGAGTACTCGGGCAGGACCAGGCTCTTCTCCTGCACCTGGAAGTCAATGAGAACGATCATGCATGGTCGTGCCGGCGCATCCTCCTCATCCGCCTCCTTCTGGCTAACTTCCACCTGCCGCGTTGAAAAGGTGCGTGTGTCGCGGACGCGACGAACGGCGCAGCGCAGCTTGGCCTCGGCAGACGCAGGTCCGAGATAGTGGCCCAGGGCTGAGTACAGGCGGTACTTTGGGTCGACAGTCGCACAGGCGGCATGAATGGCGGCCCCAATGGCACATCCGCCATATGCAATATCCCTGGCATTACCCATCTGGCCAGGATTGGACACGCTGATGAAGCGGTCTGGCTCGTTGGTAGGCACAACGGCTATCTGCTGCTGCAATGTGGTCGCCATGGTTAGAGGATGGTGGATGAAATGTGAATACAATGGTGATAGCTGAGATTGAGATTGACTTGTGCGGGGATGTGAGCACGAACTTAGAAGACCGGTATGCATATATAATCTGCCGAGGTCCGGTTACATCGGCTTTTTAATGGGGAAAGGGCGGAGCTGAGCGCACATGACAATCTTTGCTATATGCCGCCAAGTACAAAAGTTTCCAGAGTAGTTCACAGCCACAAGCAAGTATCCTGAACGGTGCGCTGATCGATAATGTGGCTATACGTCTAGCCTTTTTTACAGTGGTCTCAGTCCTTTTAATTATACTACCTGCCTGCTGTATGCATTGAAAACTATCTGAGCCACATGTCCTACAGAGAACTTTGTCGGTGTACAGACTGTAAGGACAAGCATCTCACAGACGATGCGGACAGGCCAACAGGGTACATTATCGAGAGAACTCTCCACCCGCCCCCTTGAACCTCATGTTTGTCTTGTCTAACAACCGGGCGGGTTGCTATAGCTTGGCCCCTATCTAGCGCAAAACCGCACACGCTGTCTTGCAGATGCAGCGGGTTCGACGACGCCTGACCCCAGTCCCAATTGCCTGAAAACTGGGTCAGCTCTGGTACTGGACAGACAGTTTTCTAGAAAGATAAACTTACTAGGAATACGGCTACCCGGGACGAGGTTGTCGGCTGCAGCCCAGACAAAGTCGTTATTGCGATACATCTGCTGGACATCGGTTGCACAATTGTTCTTCCCCAAGCACTTGTACTGGTGAGGGAACATGGTGTGATGGAACTTGGCACTGTAGATCATGGCGTGGTTGCCATTTCTGTGAAAGCGACGGGTTACTTTGCGTCACTGCATGTATAAAGAGGAGAGAACAGAGAAAAGGCGTAATACTAACCCGTCAAAAGTCTCCAACGAGCCCCAAGAGTAGTACGGAGTTCCATTGCCGCCTTTATTGTCTTGTTCCATGAAGATGCCCCGTCGGTACCAGAGGCTGTCTGAGCCTTTTTGCAGCACAACACAGACCCATTCCCAGTCAGACTTGTGGCCAGAATCCTATTGTGTCGTCAGAATGAGGCACTGCCTGTCAGGGAATCCTGAACACTGCTCACATATCGGAAGTATATATCATTGCAGACTCGTTTAGTGGCGTCTCCGCAGCTGGACACTGTCCAATACGTTGGGAAGCTTGTTCCTCGGGTAGCCGCACCGTTCCAATTTCCTGGAGACTGGCAGCCGCTCCCTAGTTTGCTGATAATACAGCTGTCTGCAGCGTTTCCGTTGGTTTGCTGGCCGTTTGTCTCGGCAGCCTGGGGGTAGCATGCACCATCGGCGAAGAACCACAGCCTAGAAGAGTTCAATTCGACGACTGGGATCGATGCTGGGCAATAGAGGAAACTTATAGTGCAAGATACTTCACAACGTAATCCAGATCTGGTGATGCCACATTAGACCACTCCTTCGTCTTGGAGAGTTATTGAATCTGCCAACACGCGGACGGCATGACTTACTGTTTGACCAGTCATTGTAGCTGTACTCATTTGCCGCAGAGGCAAGCCCAGCCCAGCCGAGGAGTAGAAGAGAAAGGTACTTTGTCTGCATCGTCGAAAATCTGATGATGCAATAAGGCTCTTGGTTCCTGAAGGAATGATGGTGTGATCACGAGGCTATTTATCATGTTCATTTGCTCTATTGTTGACAATAGACTTCATACCGTTGACTGCGACAGTCATATATCTGCTACACGTAATCTCACATCATCATGGCTGTCATCGTGTCTGAAGTGATTGGCATGTAATACAGCTACCAGTGAGCCTTTAAATACGAAGCTGTTGCAGCTGACAGTATCTTACATGTAAGCTGCGGCCGGCCACTCAAAAGAAATTCCGATATACAACTTGGAGACATGAAGTAAAAAATACGTAAAATCTCACCTTCGCGCTTTCTGTTTTCGCAGTAAGCGGACCGTCCCTTTTGCAATAATACATGTGACCCTTCCTCCTTTGAGAATAATCGAAGAGTAGAGTGTTGTACTGTACCCCGTACTCCGTAGATGTCCCCGAAACTGCAGTCAGCTTCAGGGGCGTATTTCCAGAGGGCCTCAGGTACACGATTATGGTTAAGATACATGCGCAATGAGACTTGACAGCGACAAAGCGATCTGATAGATCATATATTGAGTACGTGCAGGCCCAGACAAATTTGTGGTTCGCAATACAATATGGTGCATCTCAATTCTGTAGAGCGTGTGGCCAGGCAACCATACAACAATGAAGTCCACAACTTTGTTATGATCTGTTTTACCATCTCGTCCTCATTTTTCGTTGCCGTCTTTCCCGTTCTCCTGCTAATCTCTTTAGCTACGTCTAATAGCATGGATGTGGAGGCTTTACAATTTTGACAGGCAGGCCGGTCTTTCGAGAGCTACAAAGATACCGGCCTTCGAGTAAAGGCTGACTGGGCCATGAAAGATGGTATCATGCAAGCCGAGTTAGCTCACTGTATTCGGTTCTGATCTCCACGTACGTATTTCCAGCTGTAGGAGGTCTTGAATCCGTAGCCGCTCCATGCAACTGGCAAGATGGCAACGCCTCCGAGAGCATGCCGCCAGCGGTCTCTTTTTTTGACGTTGAAAATGTCGACCTTCTTGGGGGATGGGGGCGACTTGGGACATCTTGAACTTGAGCGTAACTGACACAAACTAAGCAGTCTCGCATTGAGTTTATCTTCTTGTGATACTTCGCAACAATCAGACTCGCACAAACTCCCAAACCGTGATTCCATGGTCCCTTAGGAGCAATTGTTTACCATTTTCCCCAACACTCACTAAAAGGAGGGTATGCCAGTAATGTGGCACCAAAAGCTGGTAACCACCTTGAGGGTGTCTTCTCGTCGTGAAAAGTTCCCACGGTAGCAGTTCCCGTGACATTGCTCGTATGCCATTATAACAATCATGTCCTAAATACCCCCCCGTCTGGACGTTTTTGAATCCGAAATAACCGTTCTTTTCCACACATTGCCAGCGCGTGTATGGGTTCGATTCACCGTTGGCCTTATCAATCCAAACATCACCGTTTGGCTTGTATATATCGCTTGTCCGGACGCCTTCTCCAATATTATATAAGCATTTTCCGGCCAGGGTATTGCATAAATTCGGCCGTCCCAGGTATCCTTAGGCTCGCTAGCGGGGGTAAGAATAGTCGAGCTTGCCGAAGCTATGAATGTGGGCATGCTTGGCGCGTCGTTCGTCATTCCCGTGATCGTTTGCATAACAGTTGAAGTAGGCCTGCTAAACGGAATGTTCTAGGCGGACGATGTTAATGTAAAAGCGATGTAAGACGACGGAACTGACGCGTGGCGGAAGGCTCATTGAGTGAAGAGGCTGCGGGAAAATGTCAAATTTGGGAGTACCGCCAGCATTGGCCTACAAAACCCTTCGCAACACGCCATTAATATTCCCTATACTCCGTAATTAAGTAAGATATATTAAGAAAATCATGCATTTTTCACACAACTCCGTACACAATGAGCACTAGTGCGCATAACCCCGCTTAGCGGGGTACTAGTCCTTCCGTACTCTACAAAGTACGGAGTACCCTGTATTATACTGCGTACTCCGTAGGTAGATCAAATAACAGGCCAAAGTCTCTTTCTGTCTTTCTCCCTGTTTCATATTTGTTCTTAATGGGTTATACTTTTACCCAACATTGATATATCGCTGACCTATGATGCCGGTCTCTACCAAAATCCTTCTCTGTCTTTACCGGCACCGAGCTGCTTGTAGTTCGGCCCATAGCAAGGCTTCGGTAAGGAAGAAGAAGCTATGCTTTTTATTAAACGAATATATCGAATCTAAGCTGAGAAACTGAAGTGCTATCTACGGAGTTGAAAACAATTTCAATGTACAGCATCCGCGTTGCCGGTCTCTAGAACGTTTGCTCCAATAGACAAAGCTGTCGTCTCTAAACGCCAAAGTGCAACTACATACGGCTACTGCAAGACGACTGCCCGAAACTCTGGACGAGCTTTAATCCATGCCGTGAGATGGATCCATCCCACACTAAGGCGACGTGCCAAGGAACCGTTACGACGAATAAGCACAACATTGACCGCTGGGGGAGGAAGTAAAGGGGTACGATTTTTATCCCTGAATGTGAAAGAATTGAACGATGTCCTCTCACTTCTACGGATATTGTCAGCCCTGAACATTCGTTGGAGGGGAAGCTTTATCAACATACCCGTTAAGAGAGTCGGTATCTCCGTTATCTAACGCGGTCTCGGAAACGGTACTCATAGATAGAGCGACAAATTCAAGCTTGGATCCGGCTGAAAGTTCTGGTGCCAGATCAAGCTCAAGGCCTAAATCTCGAGCGACAAGAATCCCAGCCGGCCGTCCGTTTTCATCGATAATACCGAGGTCACCGAGACGTCCGTTCTTCTGAACAGAGCCGCGAAGCCGAAAAAATGCAGACTGTGCCAGTGAAATGATTGCGCTTGGCTTCATGTCTTTGCTTGCATGGCTTATCTGTCCCACTGCCCAGTCTGGAAGTGTGTTGTCGTCCCTGGTTTCAAATGTGGCTCTCATTGTGTCCTGCCAGTATGCGTGGTGACAGGGCCATCTGGATGCGATATGTTCTTTCAAGGCCTTGAACGTTGTCTCCTCCATAGGGACGAAGGGACACGGCTTGTTGATGCAGCCCTGAATCCATGCAATGGCAAGGTACAAAAGCTCTTCCTGACATCGTTCGTCGGGATATTTAGAACAACTACACGCATCGTGTGCTTGGAACTGACTCAAAGGCTTGCCCAAAAACGTCTCGATGCTCTCCAACCTGTCCGTTGTACCAGCTTTGACGTAGAAGGCCCACGCAACAAGAGTGTCACAGTAACGTAGGCGCCGTCTGTTACAATCATCGAGAGGTGTGATGTGTTTGTTTGAAGATGCCCATGACCAGCTCGGGCATGTCCAGTCAATGGATTTAGCGGTCGCTCGTACATCGTCTCCCACATCTGTGCACCACAGCAAGCCTTTGTCAAACTCTCGACGTGGTAGCCCATACAACAGTGAGCCGGACTCGCCATATAGAGCTGTAGCAATTCCATGGACGCCATCGTAGATATCTGACAAGTCGGTGACTGGTCTTTGGCGGTACCTGGCGACATGGTAAAAGAACGTGTCAACGATCGGATTCCACGGCTGGGGATTGAGTGCATTCGGTGAGTACATGGCCATTTGGGACGACTCGTCTTCGCCGAGGACTTTTGTTCCACACTCAAAAAACGCCTGAGCATCAGTCAGGAAAAGCTTTCGTCGTGCCAGTACTGCTTCTTGGTACGTCGAGCGTAGCGTGGACCAGACTGACGACCCTTTGGTAATATCACGCCAGTTGGTCACGTCATTCATGAATTCGATGCCTGAGATCTGCTGGCGAATTTGCGCTTGACGTCTTTCGCGGCTAACGCCCGGGATGCCGCTGTCAATGTCTCCGTCCGTGACGACGATGACGATATGTGCATGCGAGAATATGGTGCCCTTGGCAGCGGTCTGCTTTCTTTTGTCCTCGCTGTCATCCTGAACAATGCATAGTCCATCGACCCAGAGGTAATGTATATTGAGTCGTCTGCAAACTTCTATCGCGTCTTCAAAGGTCATGGGCACATCTGATGCCGTAAGGCCACCTTCCGTAAGGAGACGATCAATGTTCGATTTTTTGAGACGCAGCTTTGTAGGATCAGGATGGTCTCCGGGAACGTAGCTGAGGGCGCCGTACTGACAGTCGGGACGTTCTCGGACCAGACATCGCCTTCGAGTGTCGATCACACGGAAGCCAGAGGGAAGAGTACCAGATCCAGGAAGAGTGCAGTCCTGGTGGTTAGAACAGCAGTCTAGCAGCCACTGCATCGTAAGAGTCCAGTTGACACGTGTCCCAACCAGTGGTACCAATCCATTGGCACCGGGTCGACCATGCAAATGCCCTCCACACATTGGTGATTCTAAGGAGTGCTTCGAGTTAATAGAGGTTGCGGCCACTGTAAACCGTAGTACCATTCGTGGACGTACCTTTACGTCTCAGCGCCATCCTACGCCGGCCGTCTTCCGTCTGAGACAAGCCATTGTGGTAAACACATCTCCCTCTAGTCCAGTTCCCATTGGGATAGTAGAAACGTGTACGGATGATTTCATCATCGACAGTGAAAGCCAAAACCCCACCGTCGAAGAGGGAAGGGGCCACAAGCCCGGAGAAATATCCGTACGGCAACACACTTCGGATCAGAAGGCGACAAAAAGGACACTTGCTTCGTTTTGCGACGTCTTCAAATTTGCAAAACTCGAGGTTCATGTGCTGCAAGGGCGATTCATTGGACTTCAGACAGCAGAGTAAGTGGTTGATCTGTAGATGTCTGCAGAAGTCACATAGGGTTGGCTCAACAGGACCCGCGTCTTGACAGCGGTTGCACTGGCGGTGAAAGACTTGTGTCGAAAGCCGTAACGAACGGTGACGAGCCTCTTCTTCGTCGGGAGTACTCGATCCATGGTCGGCTACAAATGGGCCGCTTGAACAAAAGCTGCATGTAGTTGACATCGTGTCAACGGCTCAAGTAAAAGGTGTTACCTTGACCAACGTTCCAAGTATGTAGGGGCAGGGGATATGCAGAAGTTAGGCCAGACAGTGTGCTCGTTTTCGTGGCTGGAAGCTGTTCAGAAGCCCACTTGGACGATTTATACCAAATTTTAGCTAGTATGGGAGTTTGGTCGTGGCGTTGAGACATTGGTTCAAGTGCGGGTTTACATTAACCTATCAATGGGCCCCACTCCTACTCTGTACTTCTTTCTGGTTTACCACTCTGCATGCTTCAGAGTTGTGTACATATGAAGCAGATACGCCAAAGTAGATGGGATTCGGGACTCAGTCTTGATCAGGGCGCACAATAACCAGAGATTCCAAGAGTTAACTACCATCTTGCAAATTGTAGGATCTTTACAAGGATCTTTACAAGACATTTCGAATTCAACCGACTTTGCGGTTGAGTCCTAAGCTGCGGACGAGAACGCTCGGGCAATTGGGTTCTGAATGTGAGATTGTGGAGTCTAAGTACGGAGTACTTCCCAGGAATGTCGGGTCTGTCCGAAACCCCTGCAAAGTAGGACGAACAGGCCTGCGGAACTCAGTAAAGTATATTTCCATCAAAGTCCACATGTAGCTCATTTCAGTATGTAGAGCTGACTCCCTTGGATGTTCTTCGAACTTCCAAAAATAGTGCCGCTAGATTCTGACCTGTCATTGGCTGAAAGACAGACAAGACCCGGTAATATTCCGGCCACAAAATTGGTGCTAAGAAACACAATCTTACACAACAGAGTATCTTACATTACGCGTTCTTTATCCTTTGCCTTCACAGTAGGCCCACATGCAGGGGACGACGATGCCATCAGACACCGAGCCAGATGACCGGCCCCGCTCACACGACGGTGGCGCATTTCCGAGCGGCCCGGACGACGAAGAGGCACATCTCCTTTCGACGGAGCAGCTGGACTTTGCGGATGCCGACGAGGAGTACAGCGTTGCAGCAGGTGTTTATGGCGGATCTGCACGGCCACCAAAGCAGCGCTGGCTACGGTGGCTGTCCAGACCACCCCGACAGCACATTGTGAAGCCGTGGCTGCCAGCTGTGCAGAGGCTGCCAGCCCGACTGCTAGACCACGTTGCGCCTCGAACGGGTCAGCGACTGGCCTTGTTGGCCGTCTTTCTGCTCGTCTGGGCTGTGTGCTTTGTGCCGCTGCTGCTGGCCGGCCGTCGCGCCATCACGGACGCAGCCGGACGCAGCGTCGTCAACCTCGACTGTACCGACACGTTTTGGCACCGCAAGAACTCCTGTGGGCTCAATGGCATCGACTGTGCGCCGTTCAACGACACGCTGCTGGCCTTCCGCTGCCCTGGCCACTGTGCCTCTGTGCAGCTTCTCAACCCGCGCGCCGTCGGGCCACAGGACGTCGTGTACCGGCCGCTCGTCGTTGGCAGCCCTGCGGCCTATCGCGGCGACTCGTGGATCTGCACGGCGGCCATCCATGCCGGCGTCATCGGAAACGCTGCTGGCGGCTGCGGCCGCGTCCAGCTCGTTGGCCAGCGTCGTGGCTATGCTGACTTGGCCGGTGCCGGTGGCCTGCGCTCCATCGCCTTCGACTCGTACTTCCCCTTGTCCTTTACCGTGTCCGCAGACAAAGGGGCTGGCGGCTGCAGCGGAGAGTCACGTGACCTTTTGCTGGCTGTCTCCTTGCTGTTCACGGCCCTGTTGGCACTCTTTGCGCCGTCGCCGCTGCTCTTCTTTGTTGGCACGCTCGCTGCCGGCTTCGTCCACGTCGGCTTCGTCTCAGACCCGCCACCGGCTGGCTTCCACAACCTTTCCGTCTTGCCAGACCACACGTCAACTCTCGCCAGCCGTGTTCTCCCCTCTGCCTTCTGCCTGGCCGTGCTCTACCATACGTGTGTTCGCCGCTCGCTGACCGGCCTCGACGCCGCCCCCTTTGACCGCGCGCTGTTCTGGCTCGGCGGCTTCTGGCTCGGCTCCTTGTCCAACTACACGCTCGACTGGATCCCCATCCAGCGGCTAACGCCACACGATCTCGCACAGCAGCCCGGTGCCCGTGTCGCCCTGGCTGTCATTGTCGTTCTGCTCGCCCTCGTCGTTGTCCAGCAGGCGTACGGCTTCTGGCGCGAGGGCCGTGTGCTCCGCTACCTCGGCCTCTACGGCCTCTTCCTCGTCGCGATTGCCGTCGCCGTGGCGTTGCCTGGTCTCAGCCTCCGCATCCACCACTACGTGCTTGCGCTGCTGCTATTGCCTGGCACGAGCCTTCAGACTCGCCCGTCGCTGCTATACCAGGGCCTCCTGCTTGGCCTTTTCGTGAACGGTATTACGCGTTGGGGGTTCGCATCCGTGCTTGAGACGCCTGACGCGTTGCGTGGTGACGCTTCGTTTGATGCCCTCGTACCCTCCCTCGCTGCTGTCCCGTCTGTCATACTTGCTACAGCCTCGGACAACTTTGGCAACGTCACGTTTTCCTGGACACTACCACCTGCCTCGGCTGGGATGCAGGGCATCAGCGTCCTCGTCAATGATGTTGAGCGCCTGCGACGCTTTTCTCTTGCTGAAACGTATACGTGGTCACGGCCTTCTGGCCTCGATCTGTCTGAGTACTTTCGCTTTGCATTTATCCGGGATGGAACCACATTAGACTACTCCCTAGCGGGGACGTGGTTTGCGAACGGTACATGGTTTATGCTTTCATAAATGATGTTCAAGAGGGCTATGCGGACACCCTATGCCTAATCAGACATATTGCACTGGACTGAGGATACAATAAAGACCCTGTACTAAACCATGTATTACTTTACGCAGACTTTGCTTGTGCGTCGGGGAGTGTAATTAAGTATCTACTTCGGAGTATCAACACTTTAGGGTCTTGTAGCGAAGGGGATAGACTCAGGTACACGAAGGAAACGTCCCGAGAATCAAACAAGTACCGTGTTTCCTTTCTCCTATCTCGGCTTAGTCATCACGCCCATCACCCGGGCTTCTGCAAAAGGGGATCGCGGGCCACCTAGAGACAGCTCCTCGTCGAAGTCGAGCACTCTTATGCGATAAATATAAGAGGGGAGTCTCATCCAATTCTAAATTTCGTACAGTTACGCTGCCAGGGCTGTGTTCGCTCGACCGCTACGTATTCTATCTTTTCTGCACAGCGTACGAGACGTCCTGCTACAAGATGGTCTGATTTGTTTATTTTTGGCTTGCAACATGTATGCCGATGTTGGTATTTGTCGCAACCTAGAAGATCGTTGCGTCTAGCCAGTCCTCGAAACCGATAGATGTGCATGCAAAAAGGCCAGGTCGTCGAGAAACTGCTGAAAAATGTTCTTCGGCAGGCAGAGTGTGTTTTGCATGCATAGGTAACGGCCAGAGCTCCAATTTCTTACGGACTAATAATAGTTATAGACAATACTGGACGGACAGTGGACATTTGAAAACAGTGTTACGAGTTGTAAGCAGAAGGAATGATGGTACGACGTTTGTACATATCTGCATAGAGTGACGGGAATGGGTCGTCAGCAAACGTTACATCTGAAGTCCGTACGGCCAAGGCGAAATGGACCTTGCAGCAATTCCAGCAAGGCAGCCGCCAATATTTCCCATCTTGAACAGCACCCCTCTGATCGGAGGAGCCTCTCTGTATTCAAGGCCTCTGGGACGAGCAACTCTCAGCCGTGATGAACGGATCTTGAAGGATTGCTCTGCCCAGCCTCCCGCCCAATCTGTCGCCCGTTCAGAAAAAGCTCGGTGCCGCTGCTGCCTCCACGAGCCGTCATCATGGCGACCATGCCACCCACACTGCCCGCGCTCTCGCCCAGCTCGCCCTCCTGGGCGAGAAACGGGCTGTGTGTGAGGACGAGGACAAGATCGACGCGTGCCTCCATCAGGCCGCACCACCGCACGACGGCCGCCTGTCCGGCTGCGTCGAGGCTGTCAAAGACCTCGTCCACCAGCAGGTAGTATGCCCGGTGTCGGCTGTGCGCCTGGCCGAGCTGTACGAGCGCAAAAAACAGGGCCAGGTCCAGGCGCTTGCGCTCGCCGCTGCTTCGCTTCCCATAAGCCAATCCGACAGCCGAGCTGCTACCACCAACCTGCAGCGTCCGGTCGAGCAGCACCAGACGCTCGTCCCCGTTGGCAAGCAGCGAGCGCAGCAGTCCCGTGGCCGTGGCTTTGGCGTGGTCCACGTCGTCGTACAGCACCGTCAGCACCTGGGCCATAAGGCCGTTCAGTTCGTCCAGACTCTTGTCTAGAAGGTACTCTCTGAACGTGTTGTGTGTGCCGCCCTTCTCGTCCTTTTTCCCCTTGCTCTTGCGGTCTGGAGATGCCGTCGTCGTTCGGTACGTCTTCTTGGCCAGTGTTGTGACCCAGAAGGCAAGCAGTTCGCGGTTGGACTCTAGCTCCGCCATTTGGACACCCATCTTATCCTGTTTCACACTGAGTCTAGCAATCTCGCCCTCCTCGGTCTCCACAAGTTGCGCATACACGTCTTCCTCCTGCTGCTTGACCTTCACCAGCGTCTGTGCTTGTTCGTAGGCCGTGATCTTTGATTTCCACTCTTCGTACTGGAGACTTAGCGTCTTGTATCGCTGCTGCATCTCTTGGCGGACTTGTTGCAGCTCTGTTAGCTCTCGCCGCAGGGCATCACGATCTAGCTTCTCCGTAGCTTGATCACGCACTACCCTGTCGAGGTCCTTCTGCTCCAGTCTATAGTCGGTCGCAATTTTCTGCAGGAGTGTTCCTCTGCTCAACTGCTCCCGTATCTTGGAGTTGATCCTTGTGGCGGTCTCAATGTTTCGCTCGAAATCAGACAGCAACTTATCATAGCCCGGACTGGGCCTTTCAGATTCCACTCTTCTTGCAGAATCCTTTTTCTCAAGTCTCTGAGCCAAGTTTTCCAAAGCAGCAAGAATTGGCTCCATGAGAACTTTCATGCTCGGGGCAACGCTCCTGGATTTGTGCGTATTGGCACTCCGCGTGTACCCGGACTGTAGGCGGCCGAAAACGGCTCTGCATTTCTGAGCAAAGCGGAGTGCCCAGCTAGGATGCCTTGTCGGGCGGACCTCTGTGTTCTGGCTGCGGACCATGGCGAGCGAAGACTGCAGACGATCTAGCCGTTGCTGACCTTCGTGCAGCTGACTGAGCAAGTCTGCCTTCTTCTCACGAAAGGCGGCATATGCATCAGCCAATCGAACCCGCGCCAGCACGTCTTGTTCCTTGAGTGTCATTGTCGCCATCCGGTCGTAAAGCGCGCTGATTTGCGTTCGAAGCGCGTACAAGTCGGCATCCAAGGACAGCGGCTCTGGAGATGTAGTGTCTTGATCCACGACTTTCCTGATCCACAACTCTTTGAAACTTGCTGCTGCTGCCGCGGTGGCCTTTTCCAGCGCCTCAATCAGAAGTGTCTGCTTCTTTTGCAGCCCTCGAAGACGGTCTTCGGCATAAGCTTTGGTCTGCACCAACGAGCGCAGCTTGACCTGGACCTCGGCAATAATTGCATCCATGTTCTTTAGCAGATCGCGGGACACTGTGCTGCACCGGTCTAGCGAAGAGAGCTCTAACGCCGCTTCGATGAGATCTCGTCGCTGGGCACCGCTCGCATTAAGAAAGCCAGCCGAGCTCTCGTGGCCAAGTACCACTGTCCGGACATACGTCTCATAGTCAATGCCCAATAGCTCTTCAATGGCCGCCTGGGTGTCTCGGGAGTGGCCATGCTCGAACTGTGTCTGGACTATGCCATGCAGTGACACGAGCACCCTGTTTCTATGCGTCCGGCTCTTGCGATGCCGCGTAATAGTGTAGCCATTGTCAAAAGCCAGCTCAACGCTGCAGTCTCGGCCGATTGCGTCATTTACTACGTCGTTTGCCGCCATCCCACCGCGGATGCAGCGTCCGAATTGGCACCACGTCATTGCCTCGATGAGCGTGCTCTTACCCGAGCCGTTCTCGCCCGAGAGGAAGACTAGACCGCGGGGCACGTTTCGGCCCAAGTCGACCCGCAGCTGGCCTTGTATGCCTAAGAAGTTGGTGATCGTGAGCGATCGCAGTTTGGCCACGAAGATTCGTGTGGACAGAGACGCTGCTGCGTTGGGCTGTGGCGCATCAATACCCGTTTCGCTGTAGGCCCTGTCTGGATCCACTGCCTCAGCCTTGAACAGAGAATCGTGGCAGATGCTGCTGTTCCGGCCATCTGGCTCTTCTTCGATCTGGCCAGCGATATCAATAAGCCGCCGGCCAACGTCGATCAGCGCGTCACGCCGTCCGCGCAGTGGATTCTGCAGGTCCAACAAGCCCACATACTCCCGCACCTCTGCAGTAAGATCTAACCGTGGCGGAGGTGGTGGAAGCTCTGCACTAGGAATGGCAGACGTCTGTGTGCTAGGGGTAGACTCTGCCCGAGGAGCTCCAGCGGCCTCCTCCAATACAACATCACTGTCCAGAACGGTAGATCCTAGACCACCACGAGTGTATGGATGGTCTCGGAGGGCCGGACCGAGGGGATTCCAGTTCCGCACACTCCTGGCGCCGTCAGCAAGAAGTCGGTCACGTGCCGTGACATATGTGTACCGGCTGAGGTCTCCAGTCAGCATTACGTGCTTGCTCTCTATAGCATCGGGGTCGGCTTCGCCCCTAAGAACGACCCCTAAGTCTATTGTGGTGTACCCAGTTCCAAAAGGGGAAACGACGAGCTCGTGCTGTAGTGTTTCTGGGTCTAGCAGAACCACGCCTCGTTTCTCGTCGTAAAGATCGTTCCATGTCATCTGCAGCGGAGAGCCTAGATAGATGATGCTTCCGTGCAATGGGTCGCAATATCTGCCAGCATTCTTATTACTCTGCGATGTTATCGTCTGGTGACTGTGAAAGTGTCCAGTAAAGGTTCGAGCTAGGGAGGCGAAGTTGTCAGGACCTGTAAGGCCACGGTAGGTGATCGTATTCGTGCCACCAACAATATGGCGCTGTGTAATAGCGCCGTTTATAGCTAGGTGGGCAAATGCGACCGTTTGCCGGGCCGTCTCGGCATCCAGGGCAGCCACTGCGTTGACCAGGTCGTTTTGGTTTTCTCGAAAGGGCAGCAAAAGCACCTTACGGCCGTCCCACTCGGCTGTGGCCACATCACTGTGGACGGACACGAATGGAGACAATCGGCTTGTTCGCAGAGCCTCCAAAACCGTCGTGTGGTAGTCATTCTTGTATGCGAGATCATGGTTTCCTAGGATGATGTGAATATGCGGCCCTGCCTCGCTTAGCTCGTTAAGAAAGCGATAGCAAGCCGAAATCACGTTTGTAGACAGTTTTGTGCGGTCGTTTACAAGGTCGCCGCAAACAACGACTCGTTGGATCCGGCGCTGTCGAGTTAGAGCTGTAATCCAGCCCGCCGTCTTCTGGATGCGATCAAGGTCATGGTGTCTGAAGTGGATGTCGCTGAACAACAGCCATGGCGCTCTTCGGGCCAACTGCATTCCGATCAGTATGTAAGTAATTTGGCAACAGATGCTTGCGTAAATTCTTCCAAGCAAGAGCTATAAACTGGCTGTAACAGTTTAGGCGTGGAGCTAAAATGTTAGTAAACTGTTTTGGTCGAAAGAAGCAGGCCAGAATGAGTGGGGTGTGCACCTTTGTCCCGTGCGATAGATAGATACATGTACTGTGTGGCGCAGGGCGCTATTTAGTAAGGGATTTTATATACGTTGGCACACCTTGGTTAAGTACAACAATACACACATACTTATTAAGTTCCTTTAATTTAACAGTTATAAGCCTAGTAAGCAGCTTTTATACTAACGTTTTAAATAATTTAAATAATTTAAATTTTATATTATTATATTAAGAAAAAGTATTAACATACCTTTTACTAATATTATAAACCACACTATTTCCTCAGTGATAAACCTGGTGGTATTAAGGGGTTTATGTAAGTAGGCAGGTTAAGGCCGCTTCGTATGCAATACGTATAAGCAGATCTTTGTTGTGCGTTGTTATCGTTCTTTCAATGTAGTATAAGGCAGCGAGGCCTATTCAGGTGTTAAGACTAAATACTTAGATTAATTGCTAAAAAGCTGTAAGAAGGAGAGTGTTATCTAGGTGGTAGGGACTGTAGTCTTATATACACAAGTGCTTCTTCCATCTCATCCTGGCTCGATGGCTCGATGCTTTGAGTCATCGATCCTTATCCGTATCGTCACGTGATCGGGATTACTCTTAGTAATCTCGTGCAGGATTACTCTTCTTGTTACGTGATCTCTAGACCGCCTGTATTCCCATTGGTCCATGTGTTTTCTGCCATGTGGAGCTGTTTGGCTTCTTCTTTTGCTTGCCGTGTGATGTGGTCATTACACCTTCCCTTTCTTTTTAACTAAAGCCTGCGCTATACGTGGCTGCTAGCTGCGTATAACAAGCTTGCCGGTAACTTATACAGGTAAGAAGTAATAGCTAGTAAGAAGAACTTTGTGGAGTAGAGAGAGAGAGAGAGAAGGAGCTACTTAAGAAGGAAGGAAGTAGGCTTGTTTTGTATAAATGTCTTTCTTCTTTTTTTTGCTTAGTTTTTAACCAGTTTGATTTACCTAACAGTGATTTCTCTTATTAGGCTAGATTCTTACACGTTGTAAGGATCCAGCCCAATGGGAGAAGTCGCTGTTGGGTGAATCAAACTGGTTGAAAACTAAGCTAAAGAAGAAGAAAGATATCTATACAAACAGGCCTGCTTCCTCTCT